>JAEOAD010001511.1:0-467500 GCA_036365145.1 Orientallactaga sibirica | reverse complement strand
TTCTTTTCTTTTCTTTTCTTCCTTTCTCTTCTCTTCTCTTCTTTTCTTTTCTTTTCTTTTCTCTTCTTTTCTTTTCTTGGTTTATCAAGGTAGGGTCTCATTCTAGCCCAGACTGACCTGGAACTCATTATGTAGTCTCAGGGTAGCTTTGAACACAGGGTGGTCCTCCTACTTCTGCCTCCCAAGTGCTGGGACTAAAGTAATGCACCACCATGCCAGGCTTCTTTTCTTTTTTAAAAAATTATTCAGGGCTGGATAGATGGCTTAGCAGTTAAGGCACTTGCCTGTGAAGCCTAAGGACCCATGTTGGACTCTTTAGATCCCACGTAAGCCAGATGCACAAAAAGTGAGGCCAGCACAAGGTCACACACACCCACTGGGTGGTGCAAGCATCTGGAGTGTGATATCAATGGCTGAGGCCCTGGCACTCCAACTCTCTCTCTTTCTCTCATCTATCTATCTAAAATTTAAAAAGATATATTTATGCCAGGCATGTTGGCGCACACCTTTCATCTCTCAGGAGGCAGAAGTAGGAGGATCACTGTGAGTTTGAGGCCAGGCTGACACTACATAGTGAATTTCAGGTCAGCCTGGGCTAGAGTGAGACCCTACTTTGAAAAAACTAATATATATTCTATTTATAAGCAGAGACAGAGAGAAGAGAGGCAGATAGACAGAATGGGTGTACCAGGTCCTCCAACCACTGCAAATGAACTCCTGACACATGTGCCTCTTTGTGCATCTGGCTTTATATGGGCATTGAGGAATCGAACTTGGTCATTAGGCCTTAGCGGCAAGCACCTTAACTGCTGAGCCATTTTTCCAGGCCCCTTTTCTTTTCTTTTCTTTTCTTTTCTTTTCTTTTCTTTTCTTTTTTTTTTTTTTGAGACGAGGTCTTGGGAAATAAATTATTGTCAAATTCCCTATGTAGATGAGGCTATTCTTAAATTCCTGATTTCCCTACCACCACCTCTCAAATGCTGGAATTACAGATGTGGGTCACCACACCCAGCTCCTCATCTATTAAAAAGAAGGAACAGGTGTTCCCATGTGAGCAAAAAAGGTCCCTTCCTTCCTGATAATTCTGAATCAAAGGTGACTCAGATTTTCAAAGTGACTCAAAGGCCTTGGTAATCCCTGTACCATGGAAATTGAGATAGAATTCCAAGTTTAAGGTCAGCCTGAGCTAAACGGGGACACCTTGTCTCAAAATAAAAAGTAAATAGGGGGCTGGAGAGATGGCTTAGTGGTTAAGGCATTGCCTGCAAAGCCAAAGGATCCCGGTTCAACTCTCCAGGACCCACATAAGCCAGATGCACAAAGGGGCACATGCATCTGGAGTTTGTTTGCAAGGGCTGGAGGCTCTGGAATGCCCATTCTCCCTCCCTCTTTCTCTCTCTCAAATAAATAAATAAATAAATACATAAAACATATTTTAAAAAATAGCTGGGCGTGGTTGCACACACCTTTAAGCCCAGCACTCAGGAGGCAGAGGCAGGAGGATCACTGTGAATTCAAGGCCGCCCTGGGAATACATGGTGAATTCCAGGTCAGCCTGAGCTAGAGTGAGACCTACCTCGAAAAACCAAAAACAAAACAAAAAAATAATAAAATAAGATTTAAAAATTAAGGGGACTGGAGAGATGGCTCAGCAGTAAAGGCACTTGTCTGCCAAACCTAACAACTCAGGTTTAATTCCTCAGTACCCACATAAAGCCAGATGCACAAGATAGGACATGTGTCTGGAGGCCCTGGTGCACCCATTCTCTCAGTGTGTCTGTCTGTCTCTGGTTGCAAATAAACAAATAAAATATTTTTAAAAAACCAAAACCTAAAAAAAAAAAATTAAGTGACTGGACTTGAATTCAACTCCACAGGAGGAAATAACTACCTGGTATTAAAAAAAACCTAATCAGGGGCTGGAGGGATGGCTTAGCGGTTAAGGTGTTTGTCTGCAAAGCCAAAGGATCCAGATTCAATTCTTCAGCACCAATGTTAGCCAGATGCCCAGGGGGGCACACGCGTCTGGAGTTTGTTTGCAGTGGCTAGAGGCCCTGGCATGCCCATTCTTTCTCTCTCTCTCTCTGTCCCTCTTTCTCTGTCAAATAAATAAATAAATAAAAACCTAATCAAAAACATATAGCTAAGGAGGTCATAAGCCCTAGGGAGGAAACTACTACTGTTGTCTGGCTAAATGGATATATTATGCCCACCAAACTGCCCTCTAAATACTTATGCTTAGGGCTGAAGAGATGGCTTAGTGGTTAAGGCACTTGCCGACAAAGCCAAAGGACCAAGGTTCGATTCCCCAGGACCCATGTAGATCAGCTGAACCAGGTAGCAAATGTGTCTGGAGTTTGTTTGCAGTGGCTGGAGGCCCTGGCATGCCCATTCTTTCTCTTTCTCAGTCTCTCTTAAATAAATACATAATAAAATAAATCCTTATGCCTATGTCAGTGTTACTCTCACTTTTTAAAATATTTTATTTCTATTTCATTATTTATGAGAGAGAGAGAGAATGGGTGCCTCAGGGCCTCTAGTAATTGCAAATGAACTACAACTGCATGCACCACCATGTGCATCTGGCTTATGTGGGTTCTGGGGAATGAAAACTGAGTCCTTAGGCTTCACAGGCATTCGCCTTAACCACTAGGTCATCTCTCCAGCCCCTACTCTCACTTTTGGTTAGAGAAGGTTTTCTTTTCAGATGGTGGTGACCACTGACTGGGGAGACTCAAAACTCATCAAAGTGCTGAGAAGAAATGAGAGTGGAGTGTTCAGCACTAAGTGGGACATCTCATCACAACCCTCCCAGGATCAGGGACCACTGAGAAAGAGGTGACCGAAGAATGTAAGAGCCAAAGGAAATGAGAGGAGTGCTTTGCAATACTGTCTTCCAGACACAAAGTAGCCATGACCTCACAGTGGCTGATGCTAACTGTGAAAGTCGTGCATAACGGGGGATAATGACATCAGAATAGGACACTAATTGGAAAAGAGGTTCAGTGGAGGGGAATTTGGGAGGGGAAAATGAGAGGGTGGTCACGTTGTGGAAATCTTCTGGAAAGATCACTTCAACACCAGTATGAGTGAAAGTAGAGTTTATATGGGTACCAAAGAGCTTGAGATAGTCCTCCAAAGAAGCTCTAGCCTTGAGCTGAGATTTTATTTTCATTTTATAGTCAAGGGGAGGGGTAAGTGAACAAACAAGATGTAGCAATTTGTATATCAATCTTTTTTTTTTTTTTTAATATATATATATTTTTATTTATATTATATTGATTTTACATTCATGGTAAAGGATCCATTGTCCTCCTCCCTGTCCTCCCTCTTTCAAAGGACCCTTGTCAATGGGGAATGTGGGTCAAGCATTGTGAGGTTGGTTAAGAGTTCTGGGGTTGGCCAAAGTCTCTGTGGATGATGCCCCAACTATGGCTCTAACAATCTTTCCAACCACATTGGGGTCATTTTAGTTCTGCTTCAGTGATGCGGTTTGAGGAGCCTCTGTGTCTCTGGATCTCTGGCTTAGTTGGAGGTGGATGTTCTCTGTGTTTATCTCCTTGACCTTTTGCTGGTGTCATGATTGCCATGAATACTGAACTCTTGCCCTTCCCCTGCATTGTTCTATGGTTTCAGCTGGGGCCCTGGTGCGGTGTGGTTAGCTGATCCTCCCTTCAAGTTCGATGTCCACCTGAAAAAAGATAAGCAAATTCTCCATCGGAGATAAAAGTTAGTACTAGGTAGAAGGATGACCATCTATGTTTTGGAGGGAAATTTATATCGTTGGCTCTCTTCTGGCCCGCATTTGGTGGTATCTTGATCTTGGAGACTGAGCTCATTTTTTGTACCTGGTTTTGACTTATTTCCCAGTTCCAGCAATGAGTTCCATACCACTGAGTGGATCTATTAGCCAAATCAAGAGCAGTTGGTTACCCACCCTGGCTGATTGCCACTACTGCACTTGTATGAGCATTACGTCAAGTTGTTTCCAGCTGGGTATCTTAGACTGCCAGTTGTTTGGACAGATGTCGGTCATTTTCCCCAGTTGCTTGTATAGCGCCCTCTGGTACTAGACTAGCTAACTGTCTGGGGACTGACCCTCTTCAGATTCTGAACATATCTCTTCGTGTTTGGTCTCACACACGTGGCTGTCTTCAACAGTAGGGTCTTGCCATTAACCTTTGGTGGGTCACCAAGAACTCTGACAGAAGTCTGTCTATTTTGGGAAACCTTGTAGGTGTTTCAGATCAACAGCTCATTGTGGAAGTTCACCCCATGCTGGCACTGGGTTATAAGTCTGCACCTAGGAAGATGAGGGAAGAAAAAGATAATATAGAGGAGAAAGTGAGTATAGAGGGGAGGGAGAGAGAACGAGAGAGAGAGAGAGAGAGAGAGAGAGAGAGAGAGCAGGACAAGATTAAGGTTGGCCTTCATGATGCTCTCTCCAGGTTCCTGTGGTTCGGGGTGGTCCCTCTTGTTGAAGGATCAATGTTTTAACCTGTTGTTCAGAATAAAGGGTTTTATAGTGTCTTTTCCTTTTGGGTCCCAATTTGTATCCCCCTTGTTCTCCCTCCCACCCTCTCATTTTTCCCACCCTTACCCAGAGGTAGGGTCTCACTCTAGCCCAGGCTGATCTGGAATTCACTCTATATTCTCAGAGTGGCCTTGAACTCATAGTGATCCTCCTACCTCTGCCTCCTGAGTGCTGGGATTAAAGGCGTGTGCCACCATGCCCAGCATCCATCATTTTTGTAGTCAGGCCACCCTAACAATGAACTCCATTTTACTTTGTTTTAGCCTAAACTTGTTATCCCCGCCCCCTTTTCTTATCGTCCCTCTGGGCCCTGTCTGAATAGTTCCCTCTTTGAAATTTTTCCATCTACCAACAAAAATAAATTTAACTCCTCAAAAACAAACTCTTACAATAACTGAATTCAACTTCTAGCTTTCTTTTTCTTTTCTTTTTTTTAACCACAGTGAGAGGGGATTATGACCATAGTACATTGCCTAGAAGTTATCAATACGAACTTTTCAAAGAATATTAAAAATAAAAATTAAGTGCTTCTGCTGAACGTTGGTGGCACACACCTTTAGCCCCAGCACACTAAATTCGAGGTCAGCCTGTGCTACACAGTGAGTTCCAAGTGGGCCTGGGCTACAGTGACACCCATCTTGGAAAACAAACAAACAAAAAACAAAACAAAACAAAACAAAACACAGAATTAAGTGACAGTAGGGATCTATGCTGGTAGAGGAGCTTGGAAGCCAGGGGAGGGGAGGGGACCCGGTGATAAGGCTCGCTGGCGGCTCTCCGTCTTCCCACCGGGTCCCCGAAGAGCGTCCAGGGCGCAAACCCGTGGCCAGAACCCCGCGGAGCGCTGCCAGGCCAAGGCCAAGGCCAAGGCCACGCGCGGGATCCGGGGCGGGGCCTGGGCGGCCGCCCACGTTCCCCTCCAGCTCCGCCCCCAGAGCTTTGACAGGCTCCGGGCTGCCGCTGGGGACTCGGAGGAACAGGAAGGGGCGGAGCTGCTCTGTGGCTGGCTGCTGAGCCATCAGCCCACCGCAGCAGAGGTGATCGGGTGTCCCCAGCGCCACCCGTGGGCCCTGAGGGCCAGCCAGGGCCTCGGCCTGCAGAGGCTGGAAGGATGATCTTGCCCTGTCTGGGAAGCCCGGCAATGACCCGCCACAGTGTGACATCTGGCCAGGGCCACCCCAGGTGCCGCTGGAAGCAGAGAGCGGAGAGAACCTTGCCGGACCCCAGGCTGGGACTCCTTCGGATGGTCATGGGCCTGACGCTGGTGCTAGCTCTCTCTGACTCCGTGGTACTCGGTGCGCCTGTTAGAGCTAACCTTCTTCCTGCCCAAGGTTATTCTGCCAAGTTCAATGGCATAATGCCTCAGCTCCAGAATGGGTGGTGGAACCTCACCTGCCCAGCCTGCAAAGTCATATTCTCTGTCATCAACTATGGGCTAAAGGTGAGCTCTCAGAGGGAGCCGCGGTGGAGTACTGAGGGTGGGGGCAGGACACGGAGATGCCCTGGAGTCTAATGCCTCCCTGATGGGGAGGGTAGAATCTGAAAATCTTCACTGGGTTTGCTTTCTTTTGGGGACACTCATGCCTACATGCTACCACCACCGTACTGTGACCTTTTTGTAAAGGACCGTTCTTGAGGAAGTCAGCTGGCTAAGCCTGGGCCTAAAATGCTGCTGGCTCCTGAGCTAAAGAGAAAGTTATGACCTGCTGCAGACTAAGTCACAGGGTAGTATGAAGGAGGTCTCTTTATCTAGGTGGCACTGAGTCCACCCCAGACTCCATTTAGATATGAATATCTAATATGCCCAGGGTTGGTCTGATTCCCCTGCTCTGTCTCTGACTTCTCACTTGTTCTTCCCAGCACAGAAGGAGCCCAATGTGGCACGGGTGGGCTCCGTGGCCATCAAGCTATGCAAAATGCTGAACATAGCGCCACCCGACGTATGCCAGTCAGCTGTCCGGCTCTTTGAGGGTGACATGGTGGAGGTGTGGAGACTTTCAGTGCTGAACCCATCTGAAGCATGTGGCTTGCTCCTGGGGTCCACCTGTGGGCACTGGGACATCTTTTCATCTTGGAACATCTCTTTGCCAGCCGTACCAAAGCCACCTCCAAAACCACCAAACCCACCAGCCCCAGGTGCCCCTGTCAGCCGTGTCCTCTTCCTGACAGACCTGCACTGGGATCATGACTACATGGAGGGGACAAACCCTAACTGTGTGGACCCACTGTGCTGTCGAAGAGGCTCTGGCCAGCCACCCAGCTCTCAGCCCGGTGCTGGGTACTGGGGTGAGTATAGCAAGTGTGACCTGCCTCTACGTACAATAGAGAGCCTACTGAGTGGACTGGGCCCAGCCGGCCCTTTTGAAATGGTGTACTGGACAGGAGACATCCCTGCCCATGATGTCTGGCAACAGTCTCGTAAGGACCAGCTGCGGGCCCTGACCACCATCACAGATCTCATCAAGAAGTTCTTGGGGCCCGTGCCAGTGTACCCTGCCGTGGGCAACCACGAGAGCACACCTGTCAATAGTTTCCCTCCCCCCTTCATAAAGGGTAACTCCTCCTCAAGCTGGCTCTATGAAGCCATGGCCAAAGCATGGGAGCCCTGGCTACCTGCCGAAGCCCTTCACACCCTCAGGTACCTATGATCCTTGGAAACCCAGGAAGGGAGGAGATGGGTGGGGGAGAATGAAGGGAGGAGGGAATCTGGGTGGTTGTTGGACTACTGTAGCGTGTGTCCTCAGCACAGTGCAAGGCCCCTCCCTAACTTGACCCCACCTTCCCTTTCTTCCTTATCACCAGCCACCTTCTTTCAGAGCTAGCCACGTAACTTTGCCACAACCCAGGTTGTGCCTTTTTCTGTACTGGTTTTCTCTAGAATGAATTCCCCTGTTCAGTAACATCCCCAGCTTTTCCCAACTTGCCTAAACCCAGGGGCTCAACCCATAGAACTGCCTTTGCTTCCCTGTCTGGCTCACTTCTGTATCTGTCCTGCATTCCTGCAGCCCTTAGCCGTCTCTCTCTGAGCCTTCTTCCTGGTCAGACAGGCCCTGTAATTAGGACTGCTTCAGATAGAGTGGGGGGTTGACGTCATGTATGCCTCTGCCTCGCACAGGACTGGACATGCAGGATTATGAAAGTGTGACCCCTCTTATTGTTTCAGAACTGGGGGGTTCTATGCCCTTTCCCCACGTCCTGGCCTCCGCCTCATCTCTCTCAATATGAATTTTTGTTCCCGTGAGAACTTCTGGCTCTTGATCAACTCCACAGATCCTGCTGGACAGCTCCAGTGGCTGGTGGAGGAGCTTCAGGCTGCTGAGGACAGAGGAGACAAAGTGAGGGAGAGTGGTGGGAACCTGGTGGAGTAGACGAGGCTGGAGTTGGGGGAGAAGCAGACTGCTGTGGAGCTGGAGCGCCTGTGAGCTTGGCTTCCTGGTGCTCCCCTTTGAAACCTTTCCATCTAATACCTCACTCTCGATGCTGCTGGGTCCTCTGCTGCACTGATAACCCTTAACTCTCCCCTCAGGTGCACATAATTGGCCACATCCCCCCAGGGCACTGCCTGAAGAGCTGGAGTTGGAATTATTATCGAATTGTGGCCAGGTAAGAGGGATCCCAGGGTGGGGCGGGAGATGAAGAATTTGAGAGTAGCAATTCCCTCCAGCATCTCACCATCTCCACTGTGCCCTGGGGTGGGGGCGGGGCTACTGACTTAAAAGTAGCTATAGGGAAAGAGCATCTAAAAACTCCCATATTGCCGGGCGTGGTGGTGCACGCCTTTAAACCAGCACTTGGGAGGCAGAGGTAGAAGGATTGCCGTGAGTTCGAGGCCACCCTGAGACTACATAGTTAACTCCAGGACAGCCTGGGCCAGAGTGAAACCCTACCTTGAAAAATCAAAAACAACAAAAAATAAAATAAAAAAAAAAATAATCCCGGATCGCCACCTCCCTAGAATCTTCTGAGTGTCATTGGTGTCTCTGCTCAGGTATGAGAACATTCTGGCTGGTCAGTTTTTCGGCCACACTCACGTGGATGAGTTCGAGGTCTTCTACGATGAGGAGACTCTAAGCCGGCCACTGGCTGTGGCTTTCCTGGCACCCAGTGCCACCACCTATATCAACCTTAATCCTGGTGAGTGAGGCAGGGGTTGGGTGGGCAGAAGTGGCCCAGAAGCAAGAGGCTAGGTGTATGGCCTTCCCTGGAGTGAGTTCCCTCCGCTCCATTCTCCTGCAGTCAGTCCTCTTTCCTTGCAGGTTACCGCGTCTACCACATAGATGGCAACTACTCGGGGAGCTCTCATGTGGTCCTGGACCACGAGACCTACATCTTGAACCTGACCCAGGCCAACGCGCCAGGAGCCACACCACGATGGCAGCGCCTCTACAGGGCTCGAGAAACCTACGAGCTGCCAGACGCGCTGCCTGCCACCTGGCACAACCTGGTATACCGCATGCGGGATGACGAGCGACTCTTCCAGACCTTCTGGTTTCTCTACCACAAAGGCCACCCTCCCTCCGAGGCCTGCGGCTCGCCCTGCCGCCTGGCTACTCTGTGCGCACAGCTCTCCGCCCGCGCCAACAGCCCGGCTCTGTGCCGCCACCTAGTGCCCAAGGAGAACGTGCCCGCGGGCCAGGCCTTGTGGTCAAGGCCTCCCTTGTGCTAGCGCCCCAGGGCCTAGAGTGGAGAAAGTTCTGCATTAGGAAAGGATCGAATACTTGAGTGCTGCGGTGTCAACCCGGCCAGAACTTTCGGGGAAGAGCCTCAGTCAGGCTGGGGAACAGGCCCTTCTCTGGAGCCGGTTTGGCTGGATTTAGGAGATGCCCAGCATCTGGATTCCCCTGGGGGATGTGGGCCTCAAGGCCACAGAGCGGAGGCCTTAAAACCCCGGGCAGCGAGACAGGAGCTGTGGCCGTAGGCCTGTACTGTTCAGCTAGAACTCTGTACTGCTGCTACTGGATCCTGCCATGGTGATAAAATAAAGGCTTGGACTCCAGAGCCCTTCAGGACTGTCCCGATTTCTTCTTCCTAAGCAGGCAGGGGTAAAAGGAAGCTGGACAGCCAGCTCGTGAGGGGCTGATAACTGCCGTGGTGGGGTCAGGCACAAGAACACACATAGCAGCGCAGACAGACTTTATTAGTGATATCAGTACAGCAGAGGAGCCCACAGAGCAAGGGAGAGGGGACCCATGCCTGGACCAGTCCCCTCCTTCTGCCCCTGCTGGGACTCGTGAGGATAGGGCCTGGCTGGGACCACTTCCTCCTGCTCCACCTCACACCCACAGGATGGAAAGCCTGGAGCTGGCCTTGCTTCCTGCTCCTCTTGTGTTATCACTTTCTGGGAACCCCAGCTACTGAGGAGAGGCAGCCCAGGGGACCTGAGTCCTAGGAATAGCATCCAGAGTCCCTCCCTGCCCCAAACCCTTGAGTTCCCTGGTGCCCAACATAAGCAGGTGAAGGGGGGGGTCTTCATGGGGTCTGGGCCCCAAGACGTTTGGGCTTAAGGGAGCCCCACAGCGACTGAACGCCCCTGCGGACAGTCCACCCTACACGCCTGGCAACAGACTCCGCAGGAGGTGCTGGGAGGCAGGAGGTGGAGGTCTGGGAGCGGGCGTCTAGACACTTCTGGTAGCGGAGCTGCAGAGAGGCAACAAGACAGTCACTCTCTGGCCTGCCCTCTCTAAGATCATGCCACCACCCACTACCTACCCTACCTACTCACCATGCAGGCAGCCTGCACTGCCTCTGAGAGGCTAGCAGCATTAGGCTCACACCAGAACATGTGGCAGCAAAAGGAGGCTGGGCCCGCAGCCATGATGAATGCAAAAGTGTGGACATCCCTGCCCACAGCCAGAAATGACAGGAAGCGCACGCGACACTCCCCTAGCACTGCCTCCGTCTGCAGGGAAAGAACCCAGTTAAACAAGGGCACTGCCGCCCCTAACACACACACACTGACTTTCACTGAGACATACACATTTCACAAGCAGCTTTTCCCCTCGCCGGAGTCCCCTCCATGCCAAGGCACAGCAATGCCTTCTCCTACCCCAGCTCTTTACCTGCTGGTGCAAGATGGTGAGGGTAGCAGGGGCCACGCTGACATGGCTTGGGGTCCACTGCTCTCGGCTACTGGAAGACAGGACTGACTCCAGGGCTCCGTTAATAACGTCTACCCCTGGAAGACATGGACAGGAACATGCACCCTTGAAGGCAGGGAGAGGGTACCTCAGTTCTGCCCAGTCAAACTCAAGCCTTGCTCCATCCTCATTCCACCACTCTGTGGCCTGAGAGTGCTGCCCTGCGAGCCAGTCCTTGGTGCTCTCTTCAACTTCAGTCGTTGAACACTTGCCTGTTTTCTTCCTATCTTGAATTGATTCTGTCTCTTCAGCCTCCTAAATGGACTGACCCCCTCACTCCCTGCAAAGTGCTGGCCTATTTCCCTCCCTTTTTAGACAGGGTCTCATGTAGCCCAAGTTAGCCTTGAATTCGTATCCTCCTACCATTCCCTACTTAACACTAGGGTTAGAGGTATGCACCACCATGTTTAGTTTATTCTGTGCTGGGGACTGAACCCAGGGCTATACCTAAGCTGCATCTCCAGCCCCTGACCTCCCCACCTACTGCTTGCCACCTGTGGTAGTTTAAATAGATGGCCACCAATATAGTCAGTGTTTTATTAGTTTGTTGTTTGCATCTGCAGCCACCTGGCTGGAGGCAGTGTCACTGGGTGGATCTTAGACTCTAGCCCTAAGGTGTGATGGTGGGTTTGAGATTTCAATCTAAAGATATGCAAAAGTGGGCCTAGCTGGAGTTCCTGAGGTATGCTGTGCGGTGTGGCTTTTGGCTTGTGGCTTTTCTCTCTGTGTTTGGGCCTGTGAAGGCAGGCCAGCTTCTTCAACCATTATGGAACTTCCCCTGGATCTGTAAGCTTCAATATCCCTTCCTCCATACCCGTGCCTGGTCTGGAAATTCATCTCAGCGAACCTGAAGCTGTCACTCACAACAGTGGCTGCCGATCGGCCATACACCAGTACTCTCCCCACACACAAACATTTTAAAAATATTTTTGTGTGACAGGCTGTCAGGTAGCCCAAGTCTACTCTGAACTCACTCGCTGTATAGCCAAGAATGAACTTGACCTCCTGATCCTGCCACTTCACAAGTACTGGGATTACAGGGGTGTGCCACCATAACCAGCTACCCTTGTTTTAGGACACCCACTTGATGAGGTTAGTGTGTCACATTCTTCAAAGAATTACAAAGGACGATCTCACTTAAGCCCATACAAGCTCATAGAGCATTTTACTGCCAGGTACAGATAAGGGCCCTGAAGCTAGAGAAACAAGGTAACTTGCCTTAATTCACAGGAGGCACAACACTCTGCCTCCCTTCCACCTCCTCTCTAGTCTTAGTTCCCACAACCAGAGGATTTTCTATAGCATGCTTAACAGCCAAAGAACCCGAGCTGTCTCACTTTAAGAAAAATCATCTTTCTCTTAACACCATGGTCTCAACTGGCATAGTGGTGCAGGCCTGTAATCCCAGAACTGTGTGCAGAGGCAAAAGGATCACTACGAGCTCAAGGCCAGGATAGTCCTTGAATCTGTGAATCAGGCTAGCTAAGGATACAAAGCAAGATCTTAGCCAGGCCAGCTTGAAGTATATAGTGAGACTGTTTTCAAAAGAAACCAAAAAGCCAGACGTGGTAGCGCGCATCTTTAATCCCAGCACTTGGGAGGCAGAGGTAGGAGGATTGCTGTGAGTTCAAGGCCAGCCTGAGACTAGAGTGAGACTCTACCTTGAACCCCCCCAAACAAACACACAACAAAAAATATCAAGATCTTGTCTCTAAACAAAAAAAAATATTCATAACGGTGGAAACTGTGACCATTTATACTGATTGGATGATCAACATGACACAACCTAAAATCACCTGCAATGGACTGTCTAGATTAAGTTCGCCTCTGTGCACATCTGTGAGGGATTATCTTGATGATGTTAATTCAGGTGGGAAGACCTGCCTTACCTGTGGTGACACCATTTCACGGGCTGGAGGTCTGGACTATATACAGAGGAAAGAGCTAGCTGACCACCAGCGTTCATCTCTCTGCTTCCCCACTTGGCCTGAATGTGAGTAGCTGCCTCAATCTGCAGCCATGCCTGTCCCACCATGATGGACTGTAGCCTCCAACTAAAAGCTGAAATAAGGGCTGGAGAGATGGCTTAGCGGCTAAGGCGCCTGCCTGCTAAGCCTAAGAACACTGGTTCCAATGTCCAGCGGTTCCAACCTCCAGGTCCCACGTTTAGCCAGATGCAAAGTGAGACAAGGGCGCAATGCCGCCCTTACCCACAAGGGGGCGCACGCATCTGGATTTCATTCACAGCAGCTGAGAGACTGCTGGCGCGCTCATCTCTGTCTCCCCCTCCCTCTCTGTCTATCTCTCTCTGTCTCTCTCTCCAAAAATAAATAAAAATTAATTTAAAAATTTTTTAAAGCTGAAATAAACCCTTCTGAATGATTTTGGTCAGGTATTTTTGTCTCAGCAACAAGAAAGAAACGGATACTATCCTCCACTTCAAGTTGCTTTTAACCACTCCCTCCTACATCCTGTTTTTGCTTGACTGCAACAGCCAGCCAACACAGGAGCTTAGCAGTTGCACATGCCTCTGTGCTCCACTTTCAGTGTTTCTCAGCTCCCACAGGAGGCAGACCACACCTGCCCCTTGTGCCCAGATGATGAAGCGGAGGACAGATTTCCTTGAATGTCTCCTCCCTGAATACCCCGAATGGTGGCACATGCCTATGAGCCAAGCACGTGGGGAGCAGAGGCAGGACTAGTGCAAGTTCAAGGCCAAACTAGCATGAACTAAAATTCCCAGAAAAGTGCTGCATCTGCTGCATCTTCTCATAGGCTGAATGAACTGATACAACTCCTGTGACCACAGAGAGACAGAACATTGGAGGGTCAGAGCCAAATTACCTTGGGCTATCTTTAGTCCCTGAATAGCTATTTATTGCCCACATCTGTGTCTGACCTAACATCTGGATGATAATCAGTTGATCAGGTTCAACCTTTTTGGAATGTACAGACAGACCCCAGCTTCCACCAACCCAAGAGCTAAGAATGTCATCAGACAGCATCTGAGGCCTATGGTGGAGACTTCCCTGCTTTGCTGTAACCCGCCTCCCTGATGGTCACCCAGTGTATCTGAAAAGTGCCTTGACTTATGACTTCCTTTGGTCCTGTAACTATAAAACCTTCATGAAATTGTTAACACGTTGGAACATGGAATTGGGGTAACCTAAATCTGTGTTCCTGGGCCATGGTCACTAATGTTTGGCTCCAGAATAAACCATCTCTTATCTTCTTTAAGGTGAGAGCTGTGTCTTTTTCGTGGACACTGGTCCACATAGCAAGTGTTAGCTAGAGCTACATAAAGAAGCCTTATCTCAAACAAAAACAAACAAACTTTGCCTGGCTCATCTTATCTTTAGGATCAAGGCCAAATTCTTCTTCTAAACAAGTCTTCAAAAAACTTTCCTTTGGGGAATTTGAAGATGGCTCAGCAGTTAAAAGTGCATGCCTGCAAAGCCTGCTGGCTTGGGTTCAATTCTCCAGCACCCATGTAAAGCCAGATAGACAACGTGGCACATTTGTCTGTTGTTCATTTGCAGTGGCAAGAGGCCCTCTCTCCCTCTCTAAAATAAATAAAAATTTTAAAAGCTAGCCTTATTTGAGCTATCAAGCCTCATAATTTTACAGTTTTGTGAGCTTGAATGATTTACCTATAGCCAGCTAAGCAGAAGGGAAATACAAAGCAGGAGAGGATGCCCAGGTAGGACAGTCTATGACTAAGGGCCAAGCCTCACCTGGGCAGCCTTCTCCAGGGGATGGAAAGGACAGATGTGAGACACATCTTACCACCATATCTTGTAACTGCTGGAAACCCTTTTCTACACTGGACTGTGGCCATACCAAGGACAGAGACCAACCTCCAGGGCTTATCTGCACCATGGGTAAGTTACCCTTAAAGCAGCATGAGCCAACACAGGTACTTGGTAAACCAGGAAACACAAGATGACGACAATGCGGGCAAGAGCAGGGGGCCAAGTCATGGTGCAGAGGTCTCTGAAGAAGTCAAAGTGTGATGTCTATGACATTTAGCCAGGGGCAGTGGGAAACCTCAAAGTTCATGGGGTGTGAGGAACAATCAAGTCAACTGGTGACTGTGTAGATTATCTTGGGGTGGAGCCTGGCTTCAGAGTGGGGAAACACTGACAGGAAAGTGGCAAAAGCAATGTCACAATGTGGACTGGAAAAAGGCTGTCAAACTGGGTAACAGCTCCCCATTCACCCTACACTCCGTTCTCCTTATCCTGCCTTGGGACTTCCTGCCTCCACCCCATGTTGGGTCTAGTCCTTCCAGAACGCTATGCCATTTATTAATTTATTTATCTTACTATCTCTTCTCACTAGCATGTTAGCTATTTGAAGACAGAGGTCCTTGTCAATGCCTGATGACCTGGGTTCAATTCCCCAGGACCTACATCAAGCCAGATGCACAAAGGACCATGTGCATCTGGAGTTCATTTGCAGCAACTGGAAGCCCTGGTGTACCCATTCTCTCTGTGTCTCTCTTTTATCTCTCTCTCCTTGTAATTTTTTTTTTTTAAGTTGAGGGCTAGGCAGGTGTGGTGGTACACATCTTTAAGCCCAGCACTTGAGAGGCTGAGGTAGGAGGATCACCATGAGTCTGAGGTCAGCCTGGACTACAAAGTGAGTTCCAGATCAGCTTGGGCTAGAGTGACAGTGAGACAGTGCTTCAAAAAAACAAAATAGAAAACAAACTTTGAACTTGAAAACTGAGCATGGTGGCACACTCCTTTAATCTCAGCACTTGGGAGGCAGAGGTAGGAGGATCACTGTGAGTTCGAGGCCACCCTGAGACTCCATAGTGAATTCCAGGTCTGCCTGATCTAGAGTGAAACCCTACCTTGAAGGAAAAAAAAAGTTGAGAGGGAGAAGAAGTAGGGAACCAAAGCAAACGTAGGAGTCAGCAACACCTGCCATGCTCCCTGAGCTCCCTCCCTGTTTGTTTTGGTTTATTTTCTTAAAAAAAAAAAAAAAAAAAACACTTATTTTTATTTATTTATTGGTTTTTCGAGGTAGGGTCTCACTCTAGCCCAGGCTGACCTGGAATTCACTCTGTATTCTCAGGGTGGCCTCGAACTCATGGCGATCCTCCTACCTCTGCCTCCCGAGTGCCGGGATTAAAGACGCGAGCTACCATGTCCCGCTGTTTTGGTTTCTTTTGAAAACAGTCTATAGCCGGGTGTGGTGGCGCACACCTTTAATCCCAGCACTCGGGAGGCAGAGGTAGGAGGATCGCCATGAGTTCGAGGCCACCCTGAGAATACAGAGTGAATTCCAGGTCAGCCTGGGCTAGAGTGAGACCCTACCTTGAAAAAAAAAAAGAAAAGAAAAGAAAAGTCTCACTATATACTTCAAGCTAGTCTCACACTCATGATCTTCCTGCCTCTGCCTCCCAAGGACACGACTCTTAACTACTCCAGTCGTTGTCTCTTTTGTTCATTGCACTGTCTCCTGTGCTCTCTGTCCTGGAAAGGATCACCCTTCTCCACCCAGCCATTAGATGTTGAAGGACCACAAAGACAGGCCTTGCCTTATTTCCCTTCTCACTTCAGGCTGCCCACATTCTGGCACCAATGTCCTCCACACCCATGACCTCTACAATCTGTGACGCCCAAACTTCTGTGTCAAGCCCAGACCTGTGCTCTCAACTCCAGAATCTTGCTGGCAACCTGTTTCTCCAAAAGTCACTTCAAATTTGGCATATCTAAATCTGAACTCACAAGCTCCTAGCATGTGCCATGTTAGAGAATGGCTCCACTACCCAGACAGAGCCTTAAGTGCTCCTCAGGGACTACCTGAGGTCATCCTTAAGGCCTGTCTGTCACTCCACCACCAAAGCCCGTCACTATTGTCTTGGATCCACACACTCTTCAGTCCCGTCATTGCCAACATGCTCTCATTCCTGACACTGCAAGACCCTCCTAACTGAGCCCCCTGCATCCACGTCCACCTGCTGAACATCTTTCTTCATGGTATGCTCAACGTGAGCTTTCAAGATTCAAATCTGCTGTATCAGGCGCACTCCACAATAATGCTGCCGTATGGCTAAGTGGAACCCCCAAGACCCATGTATTTAAAGACTGGTCCTTAGCTCGTGACACTGTGAGAAGCTACGGAACCTCTAAGGTGTGAAGTAGCTGGCAGTCTCCAGGTGACTGGGGGTGTGCTCTCGAGGAGAACTGTAGAACCTTGGCCTCTTTTCTCTCTCTCTGCTCCTTGGGCATGAGGTGAGTGGTTCTGCTATGCCACATAGTCTTCATGTTGTGCCACTTTGCCACAAGACTAATGTGATGAAGCCAACCTATTGTGAACCATACCTCTGAAATTACAAACCAAAATAAGCCATTTCTCCTTATAAGTTGATGATCTAAGGTGTCTTCTATAGTAACAGAAAGCAGACTAACAAAAATCGGTTCCTTATTGCTCTTAGTTTAACGACCAATAGCTAGGAAGTCATTCACGCTCCGACCACTGCCCAGCTTTCAGCCTGGCCTCTCATGGCTAGCCTGCTCCCAGTGCTTCCCAACTAATAAAGTGCCGCCTTTTCAGGGCCCTCATATGCAGTGTTCATTCTGTCTGGAGTGATTTTTCTCTGCTCTGCTCTGCTCTACTCCACCCCACCCCACTTTAATAATTCACTCCTACTCATTTTAGTTCAAATGCCATTTTCACAGGAAAGCTTTTCTTTTTTCTTTTCCTCTTATCTCGAGGTAGGGGTAGGGGGTCTGGAGTTGCTATGTGGTCTTAACTGCTCTGCACTAAATAGCTCAGAGGAGCCTCATACTGTTAGCAATCCTTCTGCCTCAGTCTCCCTACTACTAGCGCTATAGGAGTGTACCACAACTGGCTTCCCAGGAAGACAAGACTTCTAGAAAGAAAGCAGAGAGGGAGAAAATGAGAATGTGTGCACCAGGACTTCTAGCCACTGCAAACAAACTCCAGACACATGTTCCACTTTGTGCATCTAGCTTTATGTGGGTACTGGGGAAGCGAACCCAGGTCCTCAGACTTTGCAGGCAAGCACCTTAACCACTGAGCCATCTCTCCAGCCCCCAGGAATATTTTTCTGACCCCTAGGCCAGATGAAGTTCTTGAGACTTTCTTTGCATGAATGACCTAATTTATTAATATATATTTATTTGTGTGATTATTATTATTTCTTGGGGGGAGGCAGTTCAAGGTAGGATCTCACTCTAGCCCAGGCTGACCTGGAATTCACTATGTAGTACCATGCTGGCCTCGAACTCATGGTGATCCTCCTACCTCTGCCTCCTGAGTGCTGGGATTAAAAGCATGTGCTACCATGCCCAGCTTGTGTGATTGATTCATTCATAGTTTTTCTACTGTCACCACCTGTAAATGTCATGAAAGCAAGACTGGCCACGGTTTCCCAGTACCTAACACAGGGCCAGGCACATGGTGGTCTCTTGAGGTATTTGTTAAATGTGTACTATCAAAGCCTGTCTCTGTCCTCAGTCCATTATCCATACACAGATATTACCACAATCCCAACTCATAGGACTGTCAAGAATTCAACGGGGCTAGAGGTAGCTACTGGTAGAGAAGCCTGACTTGAGTTTGATCTCCAGCATACACACAAAGGTTAACCGATGTAAGGGACTTCTTTACAACAGTAAAGCACGTGCCAGTCACGTGTGCTGCGCCCTTCTCTGGATGCTCACAGCCTGCACTTGGTGCTGTTATACTGAACCCCGTCCCAGGCTGAGGCCTGGTATTTTTCAGCCACTAAAAGGTAGGGACAGAGCTCTGGGATAAGGCGGTGGCCCTTTGGGGGAAGGAAGAGGACATACATACCAACAGGTTTAGCAACAGGTACATTCCCCAGGTAATAAACTTGAAACTTTTGCACCAATTCATTCTTAGGTGCTGGGAATTCCACTGTGAGGAGAAGAGGAAGGTGGGTCAATTGTACTGCTAGGCTGCAACACCAGGTCATTCACCCAGCCAAAACCCCACCTCTACTCCTTTCCCTGCCTCCCTCTAAAGAGGTCGCTCCACTTGTGTGACCCAAAGTATTCCCTCTCCATGGATTCATTTTTTTTCTTCTATCATGTCTTTCCAGGAATTCCCACCTCTTTTGGATCACCTCAGTCAACAAAGCTGAGATGGACTTGGTGATGTTCTGACACTGACCTTGGAAAGGGACATCCACGAGCTTAGAGTGGTCCAGGGAGAGTCCATTTACCAAGCAGCGAGCATTGCGCCGTTCAGCCATGATCTGAGGAAGGAACGGATGAGGGTGGGAGAGGGAAGCGGGGGTAACAAAGGGAATTCTGTTAAAGCTTCCATTAGCCTGGAGCCCCCATGCCCACTCAACAACTCCACCCGCAGCCTCGGAGAGCAAGGGTGGCGGATAGCCCGGGGTGGTGGGGGGCCGTGCCTCAGAGCAGATCTCATGCAGGCTCGTGGCGATATTCTTGGCAGGTGCCTCACAGCGAAACACGTGGCACTTGAGCATCCGGGTCAGCTTATCCCGAGCTACGTAGGCAAAGTCCCTGTTGGGGGGATGGTCGCCTCAGTATCTCCTGGAACCATCAAGTGCTGAGCCTGGCCAACCACTCCACCCACATCCTCCCTGCCCACAGCAGCTCCTCCAGGGTTTCTGCCCTGGGACAGTGTCCCGTAGGTGCTACCTTTAGCGGGCGGGGAAGGGGGGGGCGGAGATGTAGACAGGCAAACATGCTGAGGTAGAGGATTATGGTTCAGCACAGCAGGTGGGAAAGGGAATGGCACAGTAAGGGAGCTTGGGTGCTTCAGAGAAGTCTGGTCCAGATGTGTGTAAGGGTGTGGTGGGGGGCGGGCACAGTCAAAGCAGATAGGCATAATACCTCTCTCTGGGTCCAGCAGCACAAGAGAGGCAAAGAAGAGAGTTAGGGAACAGGACTCTGGCTGTTGAAAGAACTCCCCACTCCCAGAATCCTGGGCCCTGCTCCCACCTTCCACTGTCCCGCCCGACGCCCCACACTCGAATGCTGACGATGGGCTGGGAGTGTAGCAGTGCCTCACTCTGGGGCTCCACCAGCTTCAGTGTCTCGTCCTCCAGCTGCAGCAGCAAATCTTTTCCCTGCAAGCCCAGGAAGTGGACACTCAGTGACGCCAGAAAGTGGACACTCAGTGACGCCCCACATGGGAGGGTGGCTGATGTCTGCTCTCTCTAGCTCACGAGACATTAGCCACTACAGGGTCTTGTTTAGTTGTCAGACCAAAGACCACCCACCTGTGGGCCTCTCTCTAATAAAAACTGCATGTCCTCCTGTTCCCCATGACTTATCATCCCCATCACTGCCGGGCAACCCTTCCTCATGGTCCCAGCCTTGGGGCAGTTCATCCATCCCATAGACCTGCTACTTACGTCCATACCAATCTCGCTGCCCCAATCCTTTCCTAGACAAATCAGATCATTCATTTCTCATATCCCTGCACTCTCCCACACAGCCACCACCACACAGGCTCAGGCCCTCACCTCCCCCCAGCCCCCAGCCATGGGGTCGTGCAGATTGTTTTTGTGGTAGGAGAGCTGACGGATGCAATTGTTGACTGCCACACTGCTGCGTCCTGGGGCCAGCTCCTCCTCGGTCATTTCCACCCAGCCTAGGGAGCGCACAGCGAAACACTGCCAGACACAGAAGAGGATGGGGAGAGGCAGAGGGCTGAGCTGAACTGGGAGGCTTTGAACACAGGACTCAGAGGAACTCCTGATTCAGAACACGGAAGGCTGAGGCATTCGGAATGAAGATGGAGTGCCCCAAACAGGGTATGGTCAGACAGGAAGATCTCAGTGGAGACTGCCTCTGAGCCAAGCCTGGACGGTTCCTAGGAGGCCCTGAGTTAAATACTCCAGGATGACTGAGTTAAATAAATACTGAACGTCCACTAGCTCAGACACAGCTCTGTGCCGAGACCAGGAAGAACCCTCCCCGCCCCCATTTGGGACCTGGGAGCTTCACTGAGACCAGATCAAGCCCTCCCCGAGCTCAGCATGAGGCGGGCTGTCCTGCACAGAAGGGGTCTACAGACAGGGTGTTGGTCTTGAACTAACCTTGATCCCTGGGTTGCTGTTCCGTGGGGGCAGCTTCTCCTCCTCTTGGGGCAACGGCTCTGGGCTGGAGGCAGATGGGAACACTTGATACAGCACCCCTACACGTGGAGGTGTCTCAAGCCCCCTTCCATGCAGATCCAGACCACCCCTAGCCCACCGCCTCTGGTGACTCACCTGAGACTCTGAGCTGGGAAGGGCAATGTCCCCTCCTCAGAGTCCTTCAGTCCCAGCTCCATTGGCGCCTCCTCACTGGGTTCATCCTTGGAAAACAGATTGAGGGATCAGACCCCAAAAGTATCTTCAGCTACTCCCACAGTGAGGCAGGCTCCCTTACTCACCTTCCAAAACTCTCCTTCCTCAAAGCCTGCTCCATGGGCAAAGCCAGTCCAGGTGAGCTGGTGGGGATGGGAGTGGAGCAGGTAGTAGTTTCCCTCCATTCTAGCAGCACAAACCCCTTCACCCCTGGGCAAGAAACATGCCACTAAGCCTCACCTGGGACTCCTCTTGGGGGCTGCTCCCCTGTGAAGGGGATGCCCGGCCTGGGGGCTCCCACTGGGTGGTTCCTGTTGGAATGTGCCAATAATAGGTCCCTGAGGTGTCCTGGACCCTCATCCATCCAGCCGGCAGGTCGGAATCCGTCTCGAAGGCGTTGGGGTTCCAGAAGGAATCTGCCAGGTGGGAGGCTTGGTGAGGATTAGCTCACCCGATAAGCAGTCAGCAGATGCTTATGCCCACCCGATCCCCTTCCTGAGAACCCACAAAGCAGGGGTGGGGGAAGGCTGCAGAACAGCATAGTTTATGGTTCCTACTTCCTTCCAGAGCCTGCAGTGGAGTCACCACATTGGGGACCACCAGCAGGGAACATGGCTCAGGTCCCTTCCAGGGCCCTGCAGCTACCTACTGTGACCACATGGAGGGAAGGAAGACAGCAGAGAAGAAAGATGAAAGAGAGAGGGAGGTTGGGTGACCCCAATTTACCTCCTCTCATACATCGTACATTTCCATATGTCAGGACACACAAAGGTGTACACACTGACATCTCGTGCACATATACAAGTGTATATGGGCACACAATATATGCAGGCCCTAGCACACACCTATGCAGCCATAAATAGCATGCAACACACAGAAAATGCTGGCAGGTATCACATACAAACGTACATGTGTGTGAAGGGGAAAACACACAAACTGACACATTATATACACATGCAGAGGTGTGTACGCATATAGCTACATATGCCAGACCTACCACACAGTTTGACAAATAAGACACCACCATCTTCAACATACGTGTGTGGGTGCCACATGTACTGATGACACAAAACATTTATCACCTTTGTGCAGACACTACACTCATACCCTGACCTACACCACACACACATGCAGGCAAACATGTCATGTGCACACACACACAAAGCACACACCTGTGACATATACCCATTCTCTCCTGGAACCATACAACTCCATCCCTATTACCCAGCCCATGCGCCCTCCAACTCAGCTCTCCTTACTAGCTCTGCCCCCCATCACGCCCAGCCCCACGCAGTCCCTCACCTGGATTCCTGTCCTGCAGGATGATGGCCAGGAAGAAGTCCTGGGAGAACATGGCACTTATTCCCGGCCCCTCCTGCTTCCAACCCTCCCTCCTCACAGCCCCTCCAGACCAGCCAGCTGGGCTCACAGCCTGGTGCTGGGCTGCAGAGAAAAGCTCATCCCGCCTCCTTCTCACCAGGGCAGAGCAGCCTGCCAGGCAAGATCCTCCTCCGCCTAGAGCTTTCTAGGGAGGGGCCAAGACCACCATACTAAGAGAACCTCATTGGAGTGCAGACAGGTAAGCAAGAGGGGTTCAGGAAACCCCAGCCCTTCCTGTTCTTCCTTACCATGGATCTCCTCCCCCAACCATGAATCTCCATCCCACCCTCCAGCAGTCACATCAATGCCAGGCTAAACTCATTCTTAGAAGCACGAGGAGGAGCCTCAGCCGCTTGGGAATAGCCCAGCCACCTGGGGCCCTGCAGAAAACACAGCTCTCACCATAAACAGGGTGTGGCTTCAAAGCCCTCAGAGATTTCTCTCCTATCTAGAACCTGCCCAGCAGCTTGAACCCAAGGGTGGTCCTTGAGGGCCTGAGTCCTAGCAAGCTTGAGGCCCCGTTTGAGGCTTCCCAGTACCACCCCCCCTCACCTGCCAGGGCCCGGCTAGGCTGCAGCGTCTCCTCGGCAACCGCAGCACCGGCTGGCTGGGAGTGCCCAGACTGCTGACGTGCTTCCCGTTACCAGGGAAACCAGGATTCCTGACTGGTCCAAGAGGCAGCACTGAGGGCCAGGCAGTCTCCAGATCCAGGCTGCTGAGCAGGCTGGGAGTGGGCGTGGTTACACAAAGGTGTGTGCACACCTGAGTCATTCACACATGGTGCAGTTGCACCCCTCTGCTTATAAATGAGGTTAGCCCACAGGCACACACACACCCAATGAAGAAGGGCTCTTCTCACCCATTCACTTTTCAGGCAGCCATCAGTGCCTCTCCAGCCTCCACTATCATCCACATCAGGTCCTAACACTCCACTAAGGCTTATCAAATGGCTGCTCTTGTCCAGATCCTTCCCCTGTCACCCTCAGGACTCTCCTGCTGAAACCTGCCAGGAACACCAGCACACAGGGGCCCTGCCCTCCACAGCCTGCTTCGTGGAGGGTCAGCCACTTCTGGAATCCGGGGGCCAATTCATTTCGTGGCTGAGTCACACACACCACTCCATCTGCCATCCCTGTCAACCTGTCCCTTCCTGCTTCAAAGAGCTTCATCCTTCCGATCTGTCCTGGAAGGGGCAGCTTCTCCCCCCTTGACCATCTGGAAAGCCCTTCTGGAGCTTGGCACTCCTCTTGTCAAGCACAACCCACTGGGGCCTTTGCTTCCACACGCAAGCATTTATTCCAGACTGTCCACTTTCACTCCTGCATCAGTTTCTACAGGTTTCTCACACATGAATCCAAATGTCCGTCTGTCCTTTTGCCCCTCCTTCTTCCTTCATTCATCAATAAATGCCTTAGTGGCTAAGGCTGGTGTTCTAACATTCTCAGGAATCTGAGATTTGCTCAATGTTCTCCCCTTCCCTCTGCCTTCATTATTTCGATAAAATGCAGAGGACTAGCATGATCCCTTCAGAAGCCTCACAGCTGGCTTCCTTTACCACTGTGCGATGCACACTATGGCTTGAATGGTTCTTAGGAGATGCCAAGCTAATGAAGTGTCCTCTCTAGCTTACTACTTTTTTTTTTTTTTTTTTTTTTGAGGTAGGGTTTCACTCTAGCTCAGGCCGACCTGGAATTCACTATGTAGTCTCAGGGTGGCCTCAAACTCATGGCAAACCTCCTACCTCTGCCTCCCGAGTGCTGGGATTAAAGGCGTGTGCTACTACGCCCAGTTTAGCTTACTACTTTTTAAAATTGTTATTTATTTGCCACTGCAAAAGAACTCCAGACACGTGCTTGGATGCCGAGGTATTGAACTAGGGCCAGCAGCCTTTGTAAGCTTCAACTGCTGAGCTATTTCTCCAGTTCCCCTAGTTTACTACTCTTAACTGCTTTCTCATAACACTCAGGATAAAAATTCAAACTCCAGGGCCTGGAGAGATGGCTTAGTGGCTAAGCGCTTGCCTGTGAAACCTAAGGACCCTGGTTCAAGGCTCAATTCCCCAGGACCCACATAAGCCAGATGCACAAGGTGGAGCATGCATCTGGAGTTTGTTTGCAATGGCTGGAGGCCCCCTGGCACAGCCATTCTCTCTCTCTCTCTCTCTCTCTCTCTCCCTCTCTCTCTCCCTCTGCCTCTTTCTCTGTCTGTCTGTTGCTAATAAATAAATTTAAAAAAAAATTCAAACTCCACCATAGGTTTAATGTGCTGTTAAGAACCCCTAACTTTCTGCCTCTGACCATTCTCCAGCCCCCTTACCTCTCTCTGTACTAGGGGCCTAGCTGTCAACCATTCTACCTTCCGAGATCAGTGGAAAAGCATCTTCACCAAACTGACCTACTCTCCCTCCCTCACGCGGGCAGGCAGGCAGGTGCCTTCCTCTTCCCTCCCTACAAGCTCATTCCACTGATAAGGGCTGGTTCTGTCTCCTCACTAGACTGAGTGCCAAGAGGGTACAAACACCTTTCTCATGCAGAATACATTCCAAGCATTTTGGACAAGGCCTGGCTCAGAGTGTGATCCCAACACAGGTCATAGAGTTTATTCATTCATTTATTATTTATTCACCTAATTCACTCATTTGTACATCCAATCCACAACTCTGGGTAAATCCTAGGATGGGAAGGAGAAGACAACTTTTGTTCAATCCTAGCCCACTTCTGCCTGCCCCATGGCCCTCACCACCATCCACAACAGAGTAAGCAGTGGCTCATACCTGAACCTCAACACTCTGACTGTATAATCCTTGACCTCACCAATGGCCTAGCTGCGATCATTGGCCATGCCTGACATACCCTGCCCAGATCTCCAGAGGATCAGAAGTGCAGCTATCATTAACCAACCCAGGAGCCACTAAACAAACAGGCTCCTATTTGGTCAATAACTCACACTCCCTGGGGTTGCAAGATAGTCACCTACAATTTGCAGAGTGATGCAACCTGAGAGATTTTTGTGTAGCCTGCACAGTGCTTAAAAAAAAAGAAAGAAAGAAAGAAAGAAAGAAAGAAAGAAAGAAAGAAAGAAAGAAAAGAAAGGAGGGCTGGAGAGATGGTTTAGTGGTTAAGGCTCTTGCCTGTGAAGCCTAAGGATCCAGATTCAATTCCCCAGTACCCACATAAGCCATATGCACAAGGCGGTGCACGTGTCTGGAGTTTGTGTACAGTGGCTGGAGACCCATTCTCTCTCTCTCCCTTCCTACTTCCTTCCCTCCCTCTCCCTTTAAACTAGGTCATGAGTAAGTCGGGCTCTTTTCTATTATCTCTATTTCTTTTTCTTTTGGTTTTTTAAGGTAGGGTCTTGCTCTAGCTCATGCTGACCTGGAATTCACTATGTAGTCTCAGGGTGGCCTTGAACTCACAACAATCCTCCTACCTTTGCCTCCCGAGTGCTGGGATTAAAGGCATGCACCACCCACGCCCAGCTGTTATTTCTATATATTCTTTTTTTATTTATTTTTATTTATTTTGTTTCATTTATGGTTTCTTTTTTCAAGGTAGGGTCTCACTCTAGCTCAGGCTGACTCTACAGTCCCAGGCTGGCTCCTCATACCTCTGCCTCCCAAATGCTGGGATTAAAGGCATGCACCACCACACCTGGATAAGTACTTAAAATATATATAAATTTGAGAGGTAGGGAGAGAGAGAGAGAGAAATGGCAGGGCCTCTTGCCACTGCATACTAATTCCCCTTTGTGTATCTGCCTTTATGTAGGTACTAGGGAATCAAACCTGGGCCAGCAGGTTTTGCAATCAAGTGCTTTTAACCACTGAGCTATCACCTCAGCCCCTTCTGCGTGTTCTTGAGAATGCTCATAGGTAAGGTTTTCAAAACGAGACTGGGGGGGCTAGAAAATGGTTTAGTGGTTAAGGATTTTGCCTGCAAAGCCAAAGGATCCTGGTTTGATTCTCCAGGACCCACATAAGCCAGATGCACAATGGGGCGCATGCATCTGGAGTTCCTTTGCAGTGGCTGAAGGCCTTGGTGTGCCCATTCTTTCTCTCTGCCTCTGTTTCTCTCTCAAATAAATAAATAAGTAAAATGTGTTTGTTTTTGTTTGTTTTTTTAAAAAAAAAAAAAAAGAGATTGGGTGGGGCTGGAGAGATGGCTTAGCCGTTAAGGCGCCTGCCTGCTAAGCCTAAGAACACTGCTTCCAATCTCCAGCGGTTCCAATCTCCAGGTCCCACGTTTAGCCAGACACCAAGTGATGCAAGGGCGCAATGCCGTACTTGCCCACAAGGGGGCGCACACATCTGGATTTCGTTCACAGCAGCTGAGAGACTGCTGGTGCGCCCATCTCTATCTGTCTCCCTCTCCCTCTCTGTCTGTCTCTCTCTCTGTGTCTCTCTCCAAAAATAAATAAAATAATTTTTAAAAAATTAAAAAAAAAAAGAGATTGGGTGTAGCTCTCGGGTCACCTGAAGTGGAAAGGATCCAGTCTGGGTACAATATCCACTACCTAGGAAAAAGGGAGGTGTCTGTCTCTGTCTCTCCAGGGACAGAGTCCCCCAGGTCCTCATGCATGTTAGGAAAGTGACCTACCACTGACCTACATTCCCAACCCCCATCCACAGAATCTCTGTGTTGGAGCTACAGCCTATTATCTCTACTCTTTGCTCCTTGGCATTATCTGTACTTTGCGACATTAGCAAATATAGAGACACAACTTATTTAAATGTGATACATTTAATGATCAATCTCTATAGTCTAATGTCTATCATCTCTCCCCATAAAGAAGCATATGTTGGTTCTTTCTTTGTTCCCTAACTTTTTTTTAACATTTATTTATTTATTTATTTATTTATTTATTTGAAAAAGAGAAAGAGGCAGAGAGAGAGAGAGAGAATCGAACTGGGATCCTTTGGTTTTGCAGGCAAATGCCTTAACTGCTAAGCCATCTCTCCAGCCCTGTTCCCTAACTTTTACTCAATTTCTTATTTTTGACAAACCGTATCCTTGCATTGGCCAGCATGGTGCTCTGCATGGGGTATGTAGATCATAAGCACAACAACCCCAGACTTCTGCTCCCTCCAGACTTGACCTATTAAAAACAGGGCACACTGTCCCAAGCCAACCACAGTGTATCATGCCATGTGCATTGGGGACAGTATCACACAGGGCTCAAAGCTCAGGTCTGAACTCAGACCTGGTTTAGACCTCAGTTCTGCTGTGATCCCAGTCTGTTTGACCTTCTGAAAACTGCTACACCTATCCTGGCCTCTTTCTTCTTTACAGTCATTGGTCATACAGGTATAGAAATATTATCAACCTCACAGAAATGTTCTGAGCATTAAACACCATAGGGGCTGATCGGAGGGCCAGTTACTTAGCAAGTACTTAATAAACCAACTAAGCTATATATCACCATGACAACATGTGTAATAAACAGATTCACCCATCACGGTGTTTGTGATGGAGGGATCTACCAAACTGTCCAATCACTCTTGTGAATAAGCGTGGATTGAGGACACAGATTCTACAACTCATGTCCAGGATGGTCCTGGCCTCTTCATGGAGAAGCCTGACTCCATGCCCTCCCATATTCCCATGTCTACTCCACAAGATACCTGTGTCCTCCGGGGAGCCATAGGAGGGGCTGCCCTGGGATAAGGTGGCCCAGCTTGAGTCCTCGTCACTGGCTGCGCTGTTCCGCATGCCAAACAGGAGGCTGGCACTCTTGCTGTGTTCCCGGGGGCCATCTGTGAGAGCTTGGGGTGCAGAGGGAACATCCACATTCTCCAGGGGCTCAGGTAGCCCTTGGGGAGAAGCCAAGTCCTCCTCCTCTTCTTCTTCTTCATCTTCATCATCCTCCTCAGCCTCACCTGCTGCCTTCTCCTCTTCCTCATCTGGTCCCTGCTCTTGGGTGCTGATGATCAAGCCAGGTCCACGAAGCCCTCGGTTAGCTGCATTGTGGGCTGAGAGCTCCAGCTCAGAGTACAGATGCATTAAGCCTTTGGGGCCCAAAGGTGCCGTTTCAGCCTCCTGGCTGGCCTCCTCTGCCAAGGTCAAGGTCACATTGCGGTTCTGATCACGGTGGGCTGTGGCAGCCCGCCGGAGCTGGTTCTGGCCCTCTTTTAGCCACTTGGCATTGGCAGGGCCTGGCTCAGGCCCACCACCCTCCCCCATGGCACTGCGCAGGTCCTTGGGTCCCACAGCTGTGGCCTGCAGCTTGGCGTTGAGCAGTTGGTTGTGGGCAGCGTGCAGGGGCAGGGGCAGGCTGAGTGCTGGACTTCCGTGGCTGTTGGCATTAATGGCCGACTGGCTCAGTGATGACGGAACAGACATGGTCTTGGTAGATCCTGTGGGACACAGAGGGGAGACCATGTTGAACATCCCATTTTCTGCCCCAGGCCTATGTCCTGTCCTTAAACTCCTCGTACTCAATAGGCCAGCGCACACCAATCCATGTCCCGTGAGAATAATGGGGCTCAACATCTGTCCCTGGACCATCACCTTCATCACAGGCCAAGCCCAGGTCTACAGCCCACTCCATCCCCAATTTCTGGCCCTGAGCATTCTGGGATAGCACAGCGCCTGCTCTGCCCTCACTATCAAGAGAACAATGTCCACACAATGGCTTTCTGTTCATCTTCACCCCCTCCACCTCTGCTCATCCAACCCGGGCTTACTGTGCCAGGGACATAGCTAGCATGGGACAGGCTCGTGGGTTATGGAAACTGGACACTGACCGCTCCTTTCCTCCTGCCACTGTTGTCTGGAGTGCCATCACTGCCAGCTTCCTCCCACTCCAGGCTGTGTTCCTGTCATAAATCATTTAGCTCAACCAGCCTCAAGCGAGGGTCTGTGTCGACAGGAATGATGGGAGCCCAGCCAGTCCTCCAGGCATAGCCCAGGAGAGCAGGTCACAGAGGAGAGACCTTTACATCCAATCATTGGCTTCTTTACAGGGCCAGTGGAAGCTGTTTCAGTGACCGTCTATGAAGGATCTCATCTGAGAAACTGGTCCTCTCTTCATTCCTGCCAGCCCTTATAATGAACAGGTCACCTCAGGAGCCTCTGAACTGGACCGTCCGGACTTTCAGGTCTTTGCCCAAGGGTCATCTCTTCAAGGAGGCCCTCACTAAACACCCATTTTCACATTTTGGTAGTGCTGGAGATCAAACCCACAGCCTTGTGCATGCTAAGTGAGTGCTCTACCATTGATTTATATGCCCAGCCTTCAAGCACCCATTTTAATTTTTTTAGCTTTCTTTATTTGAGAGAGAGAGAGAAACGGGCAGACAGAACGAGAGAGAGAATGGGCATGCCAGGACCTCTAGCCACTGCCAATGAACTCCAGATGTATGCGTGAGCTTGTGCATCTGGCTTATGTGGGTACTGGAGAATCAAACCTGGGTCCTTAAGCTTCACAAGCAAGTGCCTTAACTGCTGAGCCATCTCTTTAGCCCAAAGCACCCATTTTCAAACCTTTTCCCTTCTCAGTATCCCCATACTCTTTCCACATACCAATCACCATCTAACGAGCTTATTTGGTATCTACTTTGTTTAATGAATGGTCCATGTTGGTGAGGACTTCTCTTTTCTTTTCCCTCCCTCCCCCTCTCTTTTTTTTCTTTCTTTCTCTCTCTCTCTTTCTTTTTGCTTTTCCTTCTTTCAATAAAGTATCACCAGCCTCTAGCATCATCCAGGCACAGAGCAGGAACTCAATAAACATTTACAAGTGAACGTATAACTCTGCCCTCCCAGGTCCCCATCTTAGATTCTCATTGGCCAGTGTCAAAACTGCCTCACTGGGGCTGGGAGATGACTCAGTGGTTAAAGGCACTTGATTGCAAAGCCTGACAACCTGGGTTCAATTCCCCAGTACCCACGTAAAGCTAGATACACAAAGAGTCGCGTGCATCTGGAGTTTGTTTGCAGTAGAAAGAGGCCCTGGCATAACCATAATTCCTCTCTCTCTCTCTCTCTCTTTCCCTTTCTATTTATAAATAAATTAAATGTATTTTTTAAAATGACCTCACTCTGTGGTTCTGTGGTATTTCAATGGCTTCATGGTGGCCCAACCATGCAGGATTGCATGGTCCACAATGACAGCCACCGCTCCAGTCCCCCTGCCTTCTTCACAAGCTTCCATCAAGGTCTGAGTCTGAGCTATCCTCCCAGTCCTTAGACACCCAAAGCCTCCCCTCAGGGACCAATCCTATCCTCCACACTCCCCTCACTTGCTCTGCTAAATTTTATCTGTGACCCCTACTCTCATCAGGATCCTCCCTGGTTCCCCATGTCCTGGTTATTCCTCACTGACCACCCACTATCCAGTTCTCCACATCCTGAGCTCTAAATGCAATCACTGCCTCAGCCAGCTCCACTATTACTCTCCCTCCGATAGCCTCACTCGGGCTTGCTCTTCCTATGAGACCTTTCCCTAAGCAACAGTTCTCCCTCGCTGACACTTAACAACACTGCAGTTATTAAAATATTAAAATATTTTATTTTTATTTATTTATTTATGAGAGAGAGAGAGGGAGAAGGGAGAGAATGGGCATGCCAGGGCCTCCAGCCACTGCAAATTAACTCCAGATGCATGAGCCACTATGTGCATCCGGTTAACATGGGCTCTGGGGAATCGAACCTGAGCCCTTAGGCTTTGCAGACAAGTGCCTTAACAGCTAAGCCATCTTTCCAGCCCCCAGTTTTTTTTTTTTCTGACTTCCTCTGCACAGATCTTTCTCTTCAATGTCCAATCTAAGTTTCTGATCTCCCCGTTGCCCCACGAAGTCATCAGTCCTTGGCTCCCTGCCACCCCAGTTTTCACTGCTGCCCACACTGAGCACAGTCTGTATAAGCAAGAATCACCCATTTCTCTAGGTGCCTGCATGGTCCTAAGACAGGAGCAGCAGCCTACCTCTCTGCCACTTCCAGCTCCTCAGAACCTACCACAATGCTACACACACATATGAAAAGTAAGTAAGCAAAGGTTTCTGCCCATGTGTCTGCCTCATGTGTTACTGTGAATGTGCTCAGTGCCACCTGGGCACTGAGGAATCTCATGGTCATTGGAATAAATGAAGGAAAAAATATATATATAGTCAGCTCTGTCTCCACCCAGAACCACAGTAATCTTCCAAAAATGGAAACCAGATTGTGTCACTCACTGATCCACAAAATTAAAGGGCTCACCACCGCCGTAAGCATTACAGCTGAGTTCAGTAGCAGGGTACTGGAGAGGCCCTGGAACCAACCCCCATGACCGATCTCCTCCAACTTCCTGTCTCCTTCACACCTTATCCTCCAGCCACGTGAACTTCAGTGGATTCTGGAACATGTCACACACATTAAACAAAGCCCCGGGTCTTTGTTTACGTGGCTCCCTTAGCCTGGAATTTGCCTCCCCTTGTAAGAACCTCTTCTTATATTTCAAGACTTGGCTCAGCAATCAGGGCTTCTAAGCAACCTTTCCTGTTCTCTCTCCACCTTCAAGGGACTACCTCCTCTTTGTGTTCCACAATGCCTGGTGCCACATACTATCAGGCTATCTGAAACCTCACCTTGTTCAATTGTTCAGTACCATTTACAAAAAAAAGGTTGTGTGTCCACCAGAGGGTCAGTTTTATGGAAGGAAAGGACAGATGAAAGGGACATACTGAGGTGAGAGGATCTAGCAGCTAAGAAGACCGGAAGTGGCTGGGAGCTGGGAACAGATATGGAGAAAGCATGTACAGCTGCATAGCTGAGACGAGCAAAGGGAGTCTTAGGGAGGGTGCAGGAGAATGAAGAAGAGGGATCGTGACAGCAAAGCAAGATGGGACAAGAGTCCCAGACAGGTGAGGGTTAGGTCAGGAAAAGAGGAAAGGACAACATCTTGCCTTAAAAATTGTTCAACAGGGACCTAAAGATATGGCTTAGCAGTTCAACACTTGCCTGTGAAGCCTAAGGACCCCGGTTTGAGGCTCGAGTCCCCAGGACCCACGTAAGCCAGATGCACAAGGGGGCACCTGCATCTGGAGTTTGTTTGCAGTGGCTGGAAGCCCTGACGTGCCCATTCTCTCTCTATCTATCTGCCTCTTTCTCTCTGTCACTCTCAAATAAAGAAAAAATAAACAACGCCAACAACAACAACAAAAAAAACATTAAAAAAAAAAAAACTGTTCAACAGTCGGGTCTACCTAAGTTTCTGAAGGTGGAAGAGCCCACGACTCTGCATAGCAAATAGGACGCAAGGGATGACGAGCCCTTTTCTGCAGCAGAAGTGTGTGCTGAGAAGGACATGCATGCTCTGTGACTCTAGGACAGTGAAAAGCCAAGGTGATTTCAGGCAGCCCTCCAACCTGGGCACCGGGACATAAAGTAGTTGGGGAGCTGTAAGTATTAAAGCCTGGGCATCTAGCCCTGAGGTGGTGTGGTTACCACCTTCTTGCTTCTGAAGGTCAAAAAGATGACCAGCTGCCCAATTTCTTCAGTGAGGAACATAATTCAACCTCCTGTCTCGCTGGTATTATCCATACCGGAAACACCTTGAAGGATGCAAAGAGCCAAATGGATTCTGGCTCAAGACAAGAAGATGGCAGACAGGGGCTAAAAAGAGTGGCCACAAAGCCTGAAGAAGCTGACATCAGACCACAGGGATCAGAGCCAAATGCTGCTTATGAGATGCCGGGGCCCATGATAGACATGGGGAAGTAGGAATCGTAAGACAATGGTTCTCCCCCCACCCAAGCACCCTGTCTAGGGGGAAAGGGCCACTGAACAGCTCCTATAGTAGAGCATGCTGTCAATATCTAGAGCAGTGCCATGGCACCTAGAAGCACTCCCACTTTGCCAAACAAGTGACTGAGTATTATAACAAGGAAAGAATGAGTCAGGTAGGGATTTAATCTACTCCAGGCATCAATGAAAGATGACTGAGCCTTGGATCAAAACTCTCTTGGGGGCTGGAGAGATGGCTAAATGGTTAAGGTAACTTGGCAACTTACCTACAAGTCTAAGGACCTAGGTTCAATTCCCCAGTACCCACATAAGCCAGAGGTACAATGTGGCCCATGCGTCTGGACTTTGTTTGCAGTGGCTAGAGGCCCTGGCATGCCCATCTCTCTCTGTCTCTCTTCTCTCTTTCTCTAACTGCAAATAATAAATAAAATTAAAAAAAAAAACTCTCTTGGATGTTCAACTCCTCCATCTTCACAAAGACAACCTCCTCTCCAAATCCTCAGAGGGAAGGAAGTCATTATTTTGGGAACATCCTCAAACATACAACTTACCAAGTCCGCCCTCCGCTTTCTCTTCACTGCTGCATCTATCACTCGGAGCCTTCCTGTCACGCCTTCCCAGGATTTCACACCATTTGTCTAATTCCTCTTCTGTATGACCAACCTCTCCTTTTCAGTGGAATCTACAACCTCCAAACTTGAAAAGGAAATATTTCTAGCAGGGCATGGTAGGGCAGGCCTTTAGTCCCAGCCTTTGGGAAGCTAAGGTAGGAGAATCATTGTCTGAGTTCAAGGTCAGCCTGGGGCTGCAGTGAAACCCTGCCTCAAACACCTTATGTACACCTCCCTGACCTGACTGTCCTCCAGAGCTACTTATTGCTCTACCCTTTTTCTCCCAACACAGGCAAACTCCTTACACACAAGTTCTCTGCCCACCTGTTACCATTTCATCTCCCACTCCTCAGCCCTTTCTAACACATTCTCCATTCCCAGCAGGACTTGGTACCAGCTCCTACCACAATCATTTAATGTCATTTAATTCCGTGGATACTTGAGTACTTTCTGCACTGTGTGACCCCATGAACTGCTCGTTCAATGTTCATTCATAGCTTTCATTCTGTACGTTCTTTCTTTTCTGCATGTGTATGTGGTATGTATGTGACTGTATGCATGTTAGTATGTGTGTATGCAGGTGTGCATACATGGGTTCCTGTGTGTGAACATTTGTAGTACTGAGAATCGAACCCAGGGCCTTGTGGATGACAGGCAAATGCTCTACCACTGAGCTATATCCCCAGCTACCTTCTTTTTTGAAAAAGGGTCTCTAGCTGAACCTAGCTCAGTGATTCAAGTAGTCAGTAAGTCTTAGGGATCCTGCGATTTATATCTCCCAGCATTGGGATTACAGGTACATGTTGCCCAGCATTGACATGGGGGCTGGGGATCTGAACACAGGTCTTCAGGCTTGTGTGACAAGCACTTTACTGCGGAACCATCTCTCCAGTCATGCATTCCTTCTCTCTAGACATTTGGCTGTTTGGTGACTGATTAGACTCTCTTGCTGGCTTGTCTTCCTCTCAGCTATTACAGACTGAGTTTCTCACAACTTGTTCTTACGCACTTTTCTCTTACTTGTTCTAGATTCAGGAAGAGCATTTATTCAGACCCACTGTTTTTCTTTTCCTTTCTTTCTTTCTTTCTTTCTTTCTTTCTTTCTTTTTATTTATTTATTTATTTAGGGTCTCATTCTAGCTCAAGCTGACCTGGATACACTATGTAGTCTCAGGCTGGTCTTGAACTCACAGCAATCCTCCTACTTCTGCCTCCCAAGTGCTGGGATTAAAGGTGTGCGCCACCACGCCCGGCTCATACCAACTGTTTCAATTACCATCTATACCCTGATGACTTCCAAATTTATACCTCTCCTTCAGATTCCTCATCTGATCTCCAGACGTGTACAGAACTTTCTATCCAACAACTCCATATGTAGCTGTCCCAAAGGTCTATCAAACTCATATGCCCATTACTCCTATCCACTAACTGGTTCTCTTTCAGGACCCACAATCATGGAATGAAATGACGACCCATCCTGTTGTGTAGATAGATATGTTGAATCATCCTAGACACATCCTCATCCCTTGCTCCCTATACTCAATCCATCCCTAAGTAATGATTTCTCTCTGAGAAAAAAACTGGACTTCATCCACGATGCACTTCCACTACCATCCACAATCTGCACCAAGATCAAAGACCTCATAACCAAAATTCTTAGCATGGTCTAAACGGCCCTTTTAACCTGCCCTGCCATCTTCCATGGTGGCCCCACTTCTGGCTACTCACATCTCCCGTTCCAGTGGCTTTCTTTTGATTCCTGGGAGGCATAAATCTTCTACATGATTTCCCTTCTACCGAGGATCCTCAACCCCCGGCTCTCTTTGCCTAATGACTCCAACTCTTCCTTGACATTTTTGTTCCAACATCAAGTTCTCGGAGAAGCCATCCTTGACCTTCCCTGTCACTAATCCCTGGACCAACTTCAGCTTCTGGTCTCCAGCACTCTCAAAGCACCATGCACCTTCTCTTCACAGTATTGGTTACACCGACATTTTTATTCCTTATTTGATTTCCCTCATAGATTGTAATCTCCATGGGGACAAGAGTGCCAGTCTATTTTATCTATCAATTATATCTTGAGTACCTAATGCAGTGCCTTGTAAATATTAGATGCTCAAATACTATCTGTTCAATGAATAAATGGCCAAATGCATTTGCAAAAGGATCGCTTTGGGTGCTGTGTTGAGTGAGAATCACTAAGAGGAGGTTGGCAAAGAGTCATATGTTAGAGCAGTCAAGGAAAAAAAAAGATGGTGATCTAGACTAAGTTTGACAGGGGTGGACATGGAGGAAAATGAAGGGATCTGAGAAATATGGAGGTCATTGGCATGATGGAACTTAGCGCAATTAGATGTAGAGGGGTGAGGGACAGAGGCTAATCTAGACTGTGGCCCATGAACCCAGCCGGAGTCACTATTTCGTAGAAAGTAGCCATTTCTGGGATTTGAAGGAACAACAGATTTGGAAACAGGGAAGGGGGGGGACAAGAGCAATAATTCATCTGGGTTTCTGTAGGTTTGGAACTCCTTGTGAGGGCTTTCAAAGGGATGTCAGAGAACAGTTGAGATTCAGATTCGCCAGTTAACATATGAAATTGGAACCTTGGGAATGAGTAGAATGCTGAAGGAGAAAGGGCAGACAGAATGAGAGAAGCAGCTCGGGACAGAACCAACAGCCTCATATGCAGAGGAGAAGAGAGCAAAGGAGATTGAGAAGCAGCAGACAATGCCTAGAGAGAGAACAGGAAAATGCTTTAAGGAGTTAACGGACACACGTCAGCGAAATACTAGAAAAAGGTACCGGGATCCCAGCAGTGTCCACTGGAGTTACCGGGAGGTCTCCGGTGACCTTGGTGGAAGCTTCAGTGGATGTCAGGGACACAGTGGGCTGGTTTCAAGAATGAATGGGAAGTTAGGAAGTGTAGAAAGGTTCTGCCTTTGAAGGGTGGAGAGAGCTGGGACCAGGGCTGCAGGTGCTCGGAGCACCACAGATGCACCACAGGCCTAAAAACAGGTTCGGAATAACCTCTGAAGTAGACATGGAAAACCGTTCCTCATGAGTGCTCCGGCCAGTGCAAGGCCTCCAGACTGAGCTGGGGACACAGCCGGGGATGGGGTGGGGGACCCAGGGCACACCCCTCGGTCGCTGAGGGTGACCGAATGCGGCTTGACAGATTGCAGGACTGGGACCCGGGCTGGAATCCCGCAGGGCCTGCCTCTCACCCCACTCGGTGTGTCCCCTTCCCAGCGCTGGACCTCCCCTCCCCCAGCCCGCCGCCCCTGGCTCCAGCGTCCCCCAAAGGGTCCCCCCTCCCCAAGCCATGCCTGAAGTGCAGGAGGTGAAGATCAGGGATCGAGCGGACGCTGTGGGGACCCAAGTGGGCCCCGCGAGCCGGGCACCGGGCGGTGGTCTGCAGGCGCGGTGGGAGGGCGGCCCCCCGGGCGGGGCGGGGCGGGGCGGGGGACCTGGGCCCCTGCGGGGGGGATCGGGTCTGCAAGGCCGGTGGGCTGCAGGGCTTCGTGACCGGGTTCCCGGGGCTGAGCCCCGGGCAGGGACAGTTCCTACCTGCGCGGCGAGGCCCCAGGCCCAGGCTCTGGAAGGTGGCTCAGGCTGCGGGGCTCGGGCTCCGCCGCGGCTTCTCCATCACAACATCCTCCGCCCAGGAGCGCGCAGGCCGCGGGGCCGCGCGGGGAGCGGCGGGCGCGCGCGGGGGCGGGGGAGGGGCGCCATCTTGGCGCGGGCACGCGCGTCCTCCCTCTCCCTCTCCCCCTCCTCCTCCTCCTCCTCCTCCTCCCCCGGCGGCGCTCGCTGCAGCTCCGCCGCTCTGCCCCGCCCCGGGCCGCACCCTGCGGGACCCGCGGCCCTCGGGGAACCCAGCCCCGATCCCCTCCCGCCCTGGCTGCACCGCGTTCCCCAACACCCCGTCCCCGGGGTTCCGGCGGTGACACCTCCCCGAGGTCGCCACGGACAGGCAACGAGAGCACCACGTTAGCGATCATAATAGCTCGTCTTTATTGATTGGCCGCCCACACACCGTGCCAGGATCTGTGTCCCACCGCGGGCCTGCGGGCATCCTCCGAGGCCGTTCGCCGCGCTTCGTCTTGGGGGTTTTCAGATGCAGATGGTGACATGCAAGGAAACCCGCGACCGGCCTGCAGTCGCTCAGTCACAGCCAGTGGGGAAATCAGGCTGGAATCGAGAGGTTTCTTACCAGCCGACCCCTGCTTCTGAATACATCTGAGACGGAGACCCAAGCCCCTCTACCCCCACCCCCACCCCACAGAGGTCAAGGGTAGAAATTCGCCAGAGGGAAGGCAGAAGGAATGTGAATGAAAAATGTTGAGGAAGAGCTGGGGGAGGCGCAATGCTCTCTGCAGGCCCTCGCTGGGTAGCGAGAGATTCTAATGGTTAGATTGCTGACCCAGAAGCCATAAAGAATAACAGGGGCAGTGTTAGCCACCAAGCCCTCCAGGCTCTCTCTTGACTCTGAACATACAGAAAAACTGTCTGAAGCTGCACCGAAATCTAAAGATGTCCAAATCTAAATGCATTATTTCATCTTCTTTTATTTGTCTCTTGAGAGCTTCCCCAGGGTGGAAAAGAACAGAACGTTAGCGCACACACACGCACATCTCAGTCTGGATGCAGCTCCACTTCATCAGTCCCTGGCTTCAAGGTTGTCTTTTTTTCTCTTTTTTTAAAATTATTATTATTTTTATTGACAACGTCTATACTTACATAAAAAGACACATGATATTTCCCTCCCCTCCCCCCATTCTACTTTAGAACTCCAATCTCCATCATATCCCCTCCCTCTCTCCATTAGTCTCTCTTTTAATTTGATGTCATCATCTTTTTATTCTATTTTGAGGGTCTTGCGAAGGTATTGCTAGGCACTGCAAGGTGAATATACTTTCATTTAACGTGAGGCCAATAGGTTTTAACTTTTTATTATGGAAATGTTCAAATATATGCAGAAATACACAGAGCAGTATAATGAAACTTCATATATCTGCCACTTTAAATTTAAAAAAATAGTTTATTTATTTATTTTAAAGAGAGAAAGAGGCAGATAGAGAGAATGGGTGTGCCAGGGTCTTTAGCCACTGCAGAGGAATTCCAGACGCATAGGCCACCTTGTGTGTCTGGTGGGTTCTTAGACTTCACCAGAAAGCACCTTAACGGCTAAGCCATCTCTCCAGCCCTAATGTTTTTTTTTTTTTAATGTATTTGCAAGCAAAGAGAGAAAGAATGGGCATGCCAGGGTCTCTTCTAGCATAAGAACTCCAGATGCATGCCACTTTTGTTTGTCTGGCTCTACATTGTACAGGGGAATTGAACCAGGGCCAGGCTTTGCAAAAATGGACCTTTAACCACTGAGCTATCTCCCCAGCCCCTGTCACCATTTTTGATTTGTGGTTGAGAGTCTGTTGTAATCTGACAAATGCATATGACTTACAAACCTTGACCTAAGGGATCCAAAGATGAATCGGATTTAACTGTAACCCACTAGAGGCGGTGGCATCTGACATGAGTACTTGGAAAATGAGCAAGGATTACCCAGGAGAAGAGAGGTGTCCTCATTCATTCATTCATTAATTCATTCTTAGCAAATTATAATATATGAGACACTGTCCTTGGTACTAAGAGCACCTAAGCCAGGCATGGTGCAGCGTATGCCTTTAATCCTAGCACTGGGGAGGCAGAGGTAGGAGCATCACCGTGAGTTTGAGGCCACCCTGAGACAACTACTACATAGTGAATTCCAGGTCAGCATGAGCTGAGCCAGACCCTACCTCAAAAAACAAACAAAACCACTAAGAAACACCTACATTCACACAGCTTGAAATATAACAGGAAAGAAATAAGAGCATATAATTGGAAATGTGGTAAGTTTCTTAAAGAAGGTGGACAGGGTACAATGTTAGTAGGGTTAATTTGACCTGGGAGATTTGCAAGGCTTCCATAAGAAGTGAATTTTTAAAAAAATTTTTTATTATTTTATTTATTGTTGGAGAGAGACACACAGAGAGACAGAGAGGGAGAGGGGACAGATAGAGATGGGCGTGCCAGCAATCTCTCAGTGGCTGTGAACGAAATCCAGATGCGTGTACCCCCTTGTGGTCAAGTGCGGCATTGTGCCCTTGTGTCACTTTGTATCTGGCTAAACGTGGGACCTGGAGATTGGAACCGGGTTCTTAGGCTTAACAGGCAGGCGCCTTAACCGCTAAGCCATCTCTCCAGCCCAAAAGTGAAATCTAAGTGAGGGAAAGGGATGGAGGAAGCGAGGTCATGCAGAAGAAAAGGATTCCAAGTAGCACAAGCACAGGAAGGACAGGGGCATCATTAGGATTTGAAGGTCGCCACAAAACTAATCCCCTTTGTGAAGTATTAAGTTATGGGACCAGGTGGGCCTTTAGGAGATTATAAGGAAGCCAGATTTTTTTTTTTAAAGCATACTCTATAATCCTAGAGCCTGGGAAGTTGAGGCAGAAGGATCATAAATTCAAGGCCATCCTGAGCTACATAGTGAGAACTTGTTTCAGTCTCCCCACTCCCCCCCCCAACCCAACACACACAGACAGAGATGACAAGGTCACACAGGTTCTGCTTGCAAGGATTATCTGGGGGAACAGCTGTGGCATAATAACAGTTTGTTTCTGTCTCTTTTATGCCCTCTTCCTGCCCTCTGATGCCCTGGGCCATCCTTGGCACCTGAAGAGCCCTAACAACAAGTCAGTCCTCACCAGATGCTTGCTCTTGACCATAGACCTTCCAGCCTCCACAAGTATAAGCTAAATAAACCTTTTTCTTTATATGTTACTGTGGTAGTTCGAATGTGATGGTTTAAATGTACAGCCCCATAGACTCAGGTGTTTTCTTAAAATTGATCAAATTCCTGCTAGAGAGGTGTATCACTGGGGTCATAGCTGGAGTCCAGCCCTAAGGTATGTTTGGGGGTGGATCTGAGTCCAGCCCTACTAGGTGTGTTCAGAGCAGTCTGAGCTCTGGCAGTCTATGCTTGCTGGTGTTGGTTTTCTCTCTCTGCTGTGCTGCTGAGCCAGCTTCTTCCCCCATGGATGGAACTTCCCCTGGAAGCTGTAAGCCTGAAATAAACCTATTTTCTCCCATAAGCTGTGTCTGGGTGGATGCTTGTCCCAGCAACGAGGAGTTGATTGAAACAATCACCCAGTACATGGCATTTAGCTACAGCTACAGGGAATGGACTAGGGCCCATGTGAGAGTGAAGAGGAATGACATAGGAGATGGAGGAGTAGAAAGGTGCCAAATTAGGAGGGGTCTTGTATGAAAAGCTGAGAGTTCTGAATGTTAAAGACAGGGAAAAATTACCAGAGCTTGAAATAAAAGCTGGCATATGCCACATTATACTTTAGAAGATCTGGCTGCTGAGGGACAATAAACAGATCAACACTGGAAGCATGGAAACCAGGCAGTAAGCAATTAAGGTGATCTAGGTGGGAGATGATGATGGCTTGGACCATAGTGGTGGAATTAGGGATGGAGAAATTTTCAGAGGTTTAGTGATCATTCAGGAGGTATAATTCATAAAAAGTAGTGATCAACTAACTGGTTGACAATGAGATCATGGAAGAAAAGATGACTTCTAGGTTATTGCTTGAGCAAATGGAAAAAAACAGAATTGCCACCTATTCAAAATGGCCCACCAAAATATTTGTCCTCCAAATCTCACTGATCAGGAAGCTGAAGGAATCAGGTAAAAAGTCTTCAGGTAACCAGAGGAACACAGATGTATGATGAGAATGGAGAGAGGAATCTAGTTAGCTAGAGAACAAAAAGGAAGTTGTGCCGGGCATGGTGGCGCATGCCTTTAATCCCAGCATTCGGGAGGCAAAGGTAGGAGGATTGCCATGAGTTCGAGGCCCCCTGAGATTACATACTTCTAGGTGGTAGTTTTCATTTGGAAAATTGATAAAGAATAAAATTTGGGGGCTGGAGAGATGGCTTAGCAGTTAAGGCACTTGTCTGCAAAGACTAAGGACCCAGGGTCAATTCCCCAGTACCCACATAAGCCAGATACACAAGTTGGCACATGTGTCTGAAGTTTGCTTGCAGTGGCAGGAGGTCCTGGCATGCCCATTCGCTCTCTCTCTCTTTCTCTGTCCCTCTTAAATAAATAAAAATATTTTTTAAAAGAATAAAATTTCCTGAGCTGGAGAGATGGCTTAGCAGTTAAGGCACTTGTCTGTGAAGCTTAAGGACCCAGGTTCAATTGCCCAGTACCCATATGTATGAGGTGGCACATATGCATTTGGAATTCATTTGCAGTAGCTAGAAGCCCTGGTGCACCCATTCTCTCTGTCTCTCTAGTTGCAAATAAATAAATACAACCTTTTTTTTTTTAATTTCCCATGTACAACATGAGGTGGCATTCCAAAATCATATTTAAGGTGTGTCAAGAAGTTCAACACCCTTCATTAGGCCTGTTCTAACAACCCAAACAGCAAGGAAGGAGAGAAGAAAAAAGACTGAGATCTGAACTGTGGAAATGCCAAACATTTAGGGAGCCTGCAAAGGAAAGGAAGGTCAAGAAGGAATCTGAGAAGAAACTGAAGAGTAAGAAAAGAATCGGGAGAAAGTAATGCCGTGGAAGAAATCCAAGGAAGAAAGACTCTCAAGGAGAAATAAATGGTCAACAGCATCTAATGCAGCAAAGATTTCCAATAAGGTCAAAGCAAAAAAGTGTTCTTTGAATTTAGCAACACGAAGGTCATGAATCCCCAAGGTGATCCATGTCCACAGAAAATGGAGGCAGAAGCCCCAGTGCAATGAGCTGAGCAAACAGAGAGAGAAGGCGCAATAAATCAGCATAGAACCTTCTTCAGAGACCTGGGAGAAAGAATAGGCAGAAACTGAAAAATTATATGAGGCTAAAGATTCTGGTTTTGTGGCATGGAAATTCCTCAAGAAACAAACAAACCAAAAAAGCACTTCAATAACAGAGCCACAAGGATTTTCTTTTTGAATTCAGCCTGTTGATTTGTTTGGGAGTCTCAAAAATAAAAGGCATTAGAGGCTATAGGCATATGGCTCAGCAGTTCAACAAACTTGCTTGCATATGCCATCTTGTGTTTCTGGCTTCCAGTGTGCTGACAATGGGAAACAGAACTGAGTCCAAAACTCACAGGCCAGCTAGACTGGTGTGCACTGACAGCATCAAGAGACTGTCTTTTTCTTTTTTTAAGATTTTTATTTATTTTTATTTTTGGTTTTGAACACACACACACACACACACACACACACACCACACAATTCACTGTGCATATCTCACCCATACAAAAACTAATAAAAATTTTTTTAAAAACTCTGCCTCCCGAGAGATGGGATTAAAGACATGTGCCACCATGCCCAGCTCAAGAACGCTGGTTTTGGGGCTGGAGGTCCCAGTTAAGGCGTTAACCAAAGCAAAGTGACACAAGGGCTCAAGGACCCACACTTGCCAGATGCATAAGGGGCACATGCATCTGGAGTTTGTTCTCAGCAGCTGAGAGACTGCTGGCGTGCCCATCTCTATCTGTCTTCTTCTCCCTTTCTTCTGTCTCTCTCTCTGTGTCTCTCTCCAAAAATAAATAAATATTTTTTAAAAGTTTTTGGCAAACTGGAAATGCCACTGTGGATATGGGTCCAAGGGTGACTTAACTGAGTATGTCCAAGAAATATCTGATGTTGGGAAGGAGGAAGCTGTCTGTGATCTCCTGAGTTTGGATCCCCTTATTACCTTGAAACAGAGACTTGAATAAAGCTGTCCCTCACTGGTTTTCAGTGTTTTGGCTAGCATGCCCTATAGCCTTTACATCTGCAATCACCTTGGATAGAGGCATTTGTCACTGTGGGCCAGTCTTATCTATTTTTAATGGTGGGTGTTTGAGATTGAACCATTGTCAAGATATGCAAATGCCCCCATCTCCCAGTTCCCCATCATAATGTGCTGTGTAGTTGATCTAAAACTTCCTTACTTCTCAGTGTGCTGTTTTCATTTGGAAAATTGATAAAGAATAAAATTTCCTGGTCCTGCCTGGACCAGGCCGAGACCCTACCTTATGGAACTTCCCCTAAAAAAAAAAAAAAAAAAATAATAAAATTTCCTGGATAACTGTGCCACTTGTCTGGAAGTTCATCTCAGGGTCAACCTGTACCTGTCTGCTACAGTAAAGTTGGTACATGTGTCTGAAGTTTGAGATGAACGGGAGGTCCTGGATGTTCGCTCTTTTGGAACCTCTGTTTTGGAGGAATAAATAAAAATATTTTTTAAAAGAATAAAATTGCCTTCTGGAGAGATGGCTTAAGTTTTATGGACTTGTTCTGATGAGAGTTTGAGAATGCTAAGTGCAGATAGTACTGAACTGGCAGGCATATGCATTTGAGGTTTCATTTGGAAGGAAAGAGTGCCTGGAGGACCCATTCTCTTGGAACTGGTTGCAAATAAATAAATACAACCTTTTTTTTTAATTTCCAGAGTGTTTGATCAAGGTTAAATTTGTAAATGGATTGATGTGTGTGTCAAGATATTCAACTGAGATTTTAGGCCTTTCTAACAACCCAAACATAAAGCAAGTTAAAAAAAGAGACTGAGATCTGTTTTAGGAGACTGGTTTTAGGGAGTCAACAAATTAGGAAGGTTAAAGATGGAAGAAAGAAACTGAAGACTAAGAAAAGAATTAAACAAAGGAATGCCGTGGAAGAAATCCAAGGAAGAAAGACTCTCAAGGAGAAATAAATGCAAATTCTAATGCTGGAAAGATTGTTTAATGGTTAAGGTCAAAGCAAAAAAGTGTTCTTTGAATTTAAGGACTCCAGTTCATGAATTCTCCAGGTGATCCATGTCCACAGAAAATGGACAACATCTGGAGCCCCAGTGCAATGAGCTGAGCAAACAGAGGAGAAGGCACAATAAATCAGCATAGAACCTTCTTCAGAGACCTCTAAGAAATTAATTAATTAAATGAAAAATGATAATCTTTAAAAATTCTTAAAAATGAATGCAAATTCCTCAAGAAACAAACAAACCAAAAAAAAAAAACAAAAAAACGCAAATTTTGAAAAGAGCTGACTGGAGAATAACCAGAGGCTGTCTCAAAAGAAAATTAATTAAAGGCTTTGTCCCAGGATTAAGAATATGCTTGTGTCTTGAACATGTGTTTGTGATTCCAGTTTGACTATGACAATGGGAAACAGAACCAGAGTCCAAAACTCACAGGCCAGCTAGACTGGTGTGCATTGACAGCAGCAAGAGATGCAGCTTGAGACAGTGCAAGAAGACCCAGACATCAGGGTGTTTTCTGAACACACACACACACACACACACTTTGGAAGATGGACCCTGGTTTGCAAATAAATAATAAAAAGATTTTTTGGAAAAACCCTAGGACTGGAGAGATGGCTTACCATGGAGTGCAGTGTTGGCCTAGGATCAAAGTTTTCCAATGGTCAACTCTAACCAGCTGGAAAGTGACACAATTGCACAACCTGGAGACTATCAGTCTCTGGTTATATTAAACTTGAACTACAGAAGCTTGATGACTGCTGATGGTGGCTGAGTTTTCATTGTTCTAGTTTCTCCTTGTGTCTCTTCCTTAAACAGTTAAAAATGTTTAAAACTGTGCTGTACAAACTGAAAGGTATTTAACTTGTTTGATTTTATCAAGGAGATCTTAACTTGGTCAAGATGTCCAACCTTTGAAATATGGACTGAGTACAATTTACAATGTGTGATAGTTATAAATCAAGAGGGGCCAGGAGCTTGGATCCCCAATAGGGGTGGAATGTGGTAGTTTGAATATATGTCCCCAATATATTCAGTGTTTTACTAGTTATAGTTTACATCTGCAATCACCTTGCTAGAGGCAATGTCACTGGGGGCCAGTCTTAAGGTGTTAATGGTGTGGGTTTGAGATTCCATTGTAAAGATATGCAAATGTGCCTAGCAGGAGTTCCTGAAGTGTGCTGTGTGACCTTTTGGCTGTAGTTTTTCTCAGTGTGCTGTGTAGCTGGCGGCTTGGCTTTGCTCTCTTGACTGGTCCTGTGAGAGCAGGCCGTTTCTCCTGCCCTTATGGAACTTCCCCTGGATCTGTAAGCTTCATTAAATAATATCCCTTCCTCCATAACTGTGCCTGGTCTGGAAGTTCATCTCAGCGAACCTGAAGCTGTCTGCTACAACCCACATAAAAACTGGGCGTGGAAGCACACACATGGAGTCCCAACACTTGGAAAGTAGAGACACGCAGATTTCCAGGACTGGCTCACTTGCTGGCTAGCTAATCCAGCCGAATCTGTGAGCTTTGGGTTCAGTGAAAGATCCTCTCTAAAAAAAATAAATAAATAGATTAGATAGATAGATAGATAGATAAATAGATAGATAGATAGATAAAAATAAGGCAGAGGGTAATCAAGGAAGACATCAGATGTCAACACCCAGTGTCAACCTCTGGTCTCCACATACATGCACATACACATACATGTACCTATATACATATTAACATGCATACGCACACACATACCACATACATGAAAACAAAAGGAGAGAGGTAGCCATACTCCCTTGCTCATTACATTATTCACAGTGGCCAAGATATGGAATCAATCTTTCAATCAACTGACAAATGGATAAAGAAAAGAAAAGAGTGGTACATCTACACAATGGGACACGGTTCAACTTTAAGAAGGGGAGAAATCCGCTCACTTGTAGCAAAATGCCTGAACCCAGAGGACACTATAGTGAGTGAGACAAGCCACGCCTGCAAAGACAAATACCACATGATCTGACCTTGGTGCAAAATCCAATCATATAACATTCATAGACGTGCACAGTAAAGGAGTGGGAGTGAAGGAAAAAAGAAAATAGGAGTTCTTGATCAAACGGTACAAAGGTTCAGACAGATAGGAGGAATCAGTCTTGAGATTACACAGCTGGGTGAATGTAGTCAAAAGTAATGTGTTGCATATTTCAAAATAACAGAGTAAATATCAAATATCTCATTATAAAAAGTGATAAGTGAAGTGAAGAATATGTTAAATAATTTAATCATTGCATATTATATCAAAGCGTTATATTGTAGCATACAAATATGTTATTATTATTCATCAACAAAAATAATTTAGTACTCCAGGCATGGCAGCACACGCCTTTAATCCCAGCACTTGGGAGGAAGAGGTAGGAGGATCACTGTGAGTTCTAAGCCAGCCTGGGACTATAAAAGAGTGCCAGGTCAGCCTGGGCTAGAGTGAGATCCTATCTTGAGGAATAAATTTAAAAATTTAAGTTCATTTATCAGGTTTAAAAAAATTCAAGGTGCCGGGCATGGTAGCGCACACCTTTAATCCCAGCACTTGGGAGGCAGAGGTAGGAGGATTGCCACGAGTTCAAGGCCAGCCGGAGACTACATAGTGAATTCCAGGTCAGCCTGAGCTAGAGTGAGACCCTAACTTGAAAAACCAAAAATAAAAATTAAAAATAAATAAATAAATAAATAAATAAACAAACAAACAAACAAATTCAAGGACTAGAGCGATGGTTCAGCAGTTAGGAGAAATTTCTGTACAAGCATGAGCGCCCCATGAGACCTGAGAGACTGCTGGAGTACAATTCCCACATAACCACATGAACAGTTGGGAGTGACCCGAGGTAGGGAGATGTGGGGGAGCGTGCGGAAACAGCAAGCTCAGGGACCAGTAAAATACTCCAGCCTGAAAGGAGAAGCGCAATGGAAGGACACCCAGTGTTTTGCAGGGGAGCACACGGGCACCACATGGACACACACACAGACACACACACACACACACACACACATGCTAAAAACTTCTGGTTGTTTGCTTTGGTTTGATTTTTTTAAAGGTAGGGGCTCACGCTAACCCAAGCTGATGTGACCTGGCACTCTGTAGTCCAAGAACTCACATGGATCCTCCCACCTCTGCCTCCTGAGCGCTGGCATTAAAGGCATGCACCGCCATGCCTAGTTCTAGAAATGTATTTTAAAACAATTCTTTGGCATCTGACCACTTATTAAAGACAAAAGCAAGCCAGGCGTGGTGGCGCACGCCTTTAATCCCAGCACTCGGGAGGCAGAGGTAGGAGGATCACCGCGAGTTCGAGGCCACCCTGAGACTACATAGTTAATTCCAGGTCAGCCTGGACCAGAGTGAGACCCTACCTCGCAAAACCAAAAAAATAAATAAATAAATAAAGACAAAAGCAAATCAGCACACTAAGGAGAGGGCTGTGCTTGTTCCTTTTTACATAATAAATCTTAGCTGGAGGTTAGATGCCGCAGACCGCTGAGCATCATCAACATTTTTCAGAGTTGACTGGTACTTCAATTTCACAATCAGCACTGAGAATTCCACTTCACAAAAAATACATAGTACAAAATGTCAAAAGCACGCTCAGGGCCATTTCAGAAATTGTTGGAAATTCTTTCTTAATCCTAAACCAAAATTCACTTAATTATTTTTATAAGAAACTCAAATCAGCAATTCAAACAGCAGTTTTGAAACTCAAACGTTCATACACAATCCAATCCAAAGATATACTAATCTGATGCATGCTGCCATTTCAATAGGAAAATATTGCCTTTGTTTTTTTTAAATCAAGTCATTATGTTTCTATAAGAGCAGAAAACTATATGTATAGTATAAAACATCGCAATTCATAGCATACGATCATCTTGGAAATGAGCAGAGGTGATTCAGATAGCATTTGTTGAAACTGCGTGGCGCAGTGGTACCAAGTACAGAGCTAACTGCGCATGTTGCATGGTCAGAACCAAGTCTGCAGTGACACTGCGGATGTAACAGAAGCAAATGCTGCCAGCGACACCTTGGGGTTATTACAATTTGACTTTGTTTTGGTCTTTGCATGTTCAGAGACCTTTTACTGAGTTCAAATATTTCACAACTCCCACATTCAGTTATGTGACACAGGAAATATTAAAAATAATTTCTGCCATCTATGCTTTAGAGACTTACCCTTCCCACTCTGTCCAAGTGTTAAGACACTTGCTTGCAAAGCCAAATGACCCAGGTTCAATACCCCAGGACCCATGTAAGCCAGATACACAAGGTGGCGCCTGCATCTGGAGTTTGTTTGCAGCAGCTGAAGGCCCTGGTGCACCCTCTCCTCTCTCTCTCTCTCTCTCTCTCTCTCTCTCTCTCTCTCATAAGTAAACAATGAAAATACTCTCTCTCTCTCAAATAAGTAAACAATGAAAATAAACTAAAATTGGTAGTGATGTCTTGATCCCTGAGTTACAAAACTTTCCCTCAATCTCTTTACTACTTTTGAACAACTTCCGTGCATTAAATCTTTCTCTGTTTGCAATAGCCATAGTGATTTCTGTATCCCTAGTGAACAATACCGATGCAATACATATTCCTATTTGAATATGCATGCAAGGCTCATAACAGACACACACACACACACACACACACACACACACACACACACCCCTCAGAGAGCACAGCCATGTTGGTACATATTTTAATCCTAGCACTTGGGAGGTGGAGGAGGATCAGAAGTTCAAAGTCATCTTTAGCTTCATGGAGAGTTCAAGGCTCTATGAGAGCCTGTTTCAAAAACTAAGAAGTATCTTAGAGAGATTAAGTTTTGTTTTTAAAAGACTTAGCTGGGGGGGGGCTGGAGGAATGGCTTAGCAGTTAAGGCATTTGCCTGAAAAGCCAAAGAACCCAGGTTCAATTCCCCAGGACCCACATTAGCCAGATGCACAATGAGGCACATGCATCTGGAGTTTGTTTGCAGTAGCTGGAGGCCCTGGCACACCTATTCTCTCTCTCTCTCCCTCTCTTTCTCCCTCTCTCTGTCAAATAAATAAAATATTTTTTTAAAAAAAAAGACTTAGCTGGAGTACTGGGGAGATAACTCCGCTTGTAACGTGTTTGCCTCACAAGCAGGAGAACCTGAGCTCAATCCCCAGCCCAGCTGCAGGAAGACTAGGTTAACTGGGAAGTCCTAGGCCAGAGAGGGACCCTGTCCCCAGGTGGGTGATGTCCCTGAGGATGACTCCATGGTTATCCTCTGATCTCTGCACACAAGTACATGCCATGCCCCTCCCACATACATACACTACCCACACACACATGCACTGCCTCAAACACATACACTACCCCACACACATGCACTCCCACACACACACGCACTCCCACAGACATGCACTACCTCACACACATGCACTCCCTCACACATACACTCCCATACACGTGTACTCCCACACACACATGCACTCCCACACACAGGTGCTCCCACACACATGCACTCACAAACACACATACACTCCCTCACACACATGCATTCCCTCACACACATGCACTCCCACATACATGCACTCCCACATACACATGCACTCTCCCACACACATGCACTCTCACACACATGCACTTCCTCACACATATGCATTCCCACACACATGCACTCCCCCACACACATGCACTCCCTCACACACATGAACTGCCTCACACATATGCATTCCCACACACATGCACTCCCTCACACACATGAACTGCCTCACACACACACACTCACACACACATACACTCCCACACACAGGCACTCCCTCACACATGCACTCCCACACACATGCACTCCCACACACATGCACTCCCACACACACATGCACTCCCACACACATGCACTCCCACACACACGTGCACTCCCACACACATGTGCACTCCCACACACATGCACTCCCACACACACGTGCACTCCCACACACACGTGCACTCCCACACACACATGCACTCCCTCACACATGCACTCCCACACATGCACTCCCACACACATGGTGCTCCCACACACACACACTCCCACTCCCCCACACACATGCACTCCCTCACACACATGCACTCCCACACACATGCACTCCCACACACGTGCACTCCCACACACATGCACTCCCACACACGTGCACTCCCACACACATGTGCACTCCCACACACATACATTCCCTCACACACATGCACTCCCTTACACACATGTGCTCCCACACACATGCACTCCCACACACATGCACTCCCACACACACAGGTGCTCCCACACACACATACACTCCCTCACACACATGCATTCCCACATACATGCACTCCCACACACACATGCACTCTCACACATGCACTCCCACACACATGCACTCCCTCACACACACACTCCCACATACATGAACTCCTTCACATATGCACTCTCACACACATGCACTCCCTCACACACACACTCACACACACATGCACTCACAAACACACATACACTCCCTCACACACATGCATTCCCTCACACACATGCACTCCCACATACATGCACTCCCACATACACATGCAATCCCCCACACACATGCACTCCCTTACACACAGGCACTCTCACACACATGCACTTCCTCACACATATGCACTCCTACACACATGCTCTCCTCCCACACTCACTCCCACACACATGAACTCCTTCACATATGCACTTTCACACACATGCACTCCCTCACACACATGCACTCCCCACACACATGCACTCCCTCACACACATGAACTGCCTCACACACACGCACTCTCACACACACATGCACTCCCACACAAACATGTACTCCACACACACGCTCTCCCTCACACATGCACTCCCACACACAGGCACTCCCTCACATACACACTTTCACACACATGCACTCCCTCACACACATGCACTCCCACACACACATGCACTCCCTCACACACATGCACTCCTACACACAGGCACTCATTTAAAAAAAGTAAAGGGGAGACTGGAGAGATGGCTTAGCAGTTAAGGAGTTTGCCTGCAAAGCCTAAGAATGCAAGTTTAAATCTCCAGGTCCCACGTAGCCAGACACACAGTGATGCAAGCATGCAATGTTGCACATACGCACAAGGGGGTACAAGCATCTGGAGTTCATTTGCAGTGGCTGAAGGCCTTGGTGTGCCCATTCTCTCTCTCTCTCTCAAAATATTAATAATTTAAAAGGTAAAGGGAGCCGGACGTGGTGGCGCACACCTTTAAGCACTTGGGAGGCAGAGGTAGGAGGATCACAGTGAGTTTAAGACCACCCTGAGATTACATAGTGAACCCCATCAGACCGAAGAAATGGTGACAACGCAAATCTAGCTTGGTGAAAGTGAGTTTGTGGATTTACTCGCAGGAGTATGGATGAAAGGTTACTTAAAGGAGAATGGATGACGTAAAGACAGCCGCGGCCCAGAGCAGCACACACCAGCATGGCGAGATACCATCCCTGGAGCTCCCTGGGCCACTTGCAGGCAGCTGGGTGGACTGGAGAGTCTCCTCACCCCAGCCATCCTTGCTGCTTGGATACCCCTGCGGAGAAGCCTTGTGAATCTTGTTTCAGCTTCCTGAGACTTTTACGGGTCTCCCTCCAGAGCCAGTCATTACACAACAGTGTTTCCTGGCTCCAGGTCATATATATATGTATTTTAATGTATTTCTTTTTATTTATTTAACAGAGAAAGAGGGGAGAGAGAGAGAATGGGCACGCCAGGGCATCCAGTCATGATCTCCAGATGCGTGCACCCCTTTGTGCATCTGGCTAACATGGCTCCTGGGGAATCGAACCTGGGTCCTTTGGCTTTGCAGGCAAAGGCCTTAACTGTTAAGCCATTCCTCCAGCTCGGCTCCAGGTCCTTTGATCATCCCTAGCGTCTGCTTCCAACATGCTCCGGACACCCTGACATCTGCCTGATGTCTTTATTTTCCTGCCTCACCTTCATGTCACTTGTGATACCTGTCTCGGACCGACCACAGCCTTGGAACCACACTTTGAGGTGATACAGATAGGAGGTCCATAGCAACTCTGAACCAATCTAGTTTGTTCACCATCTCTGTCCCAGACTATGTGGTCCCCCAATGTTCTAGGACAATTATGGTCAATTATTAGCAAGTTGGATGTTTGGCCCAGTCTGCTTCTTGCTGTGTAAACCCTACATTAGGCCCTTTTTCTCACCACAGTCTGGATTGTCTACAATTGTCTACACAGGTTTGTCCCTTAGCCCTCCCTTCCCTTCTTACCCACAGCTTTGTTTTATCCTAAGAATCTCAAAAGAGTTGTCATTTAGGGCTGGACAGATGGCTTAGTGGTTAAGCGCTTGCCTGTGAAGCCTAAGGACCCTGGTTGGAGGCTTGATTCCCCAGGACTCATGTAAGCCAGATGCACAAGGTGGCCCATGCATCTGGAATTCCTTTGTAGTGACTGGAGGCCCTGGTGCGCCCATTCTCTCTTCCTCTGTTGCTCTCAAATAAATAAGTAAATAAATTAATAAATTTTTTAAAAAGAGTAGTTGTTTATTTTTTCAACTTAAATAAAGACAGTTCCACAACCATGTGTCATGACTCACATGAAGGAGCAATCTGGCTTTATTGAGAGGGAGGGGAAAAATGTACTAAGCTGGGCCAGAGTCTTGTCAGGGTTCCTCAGTGACTGCAGCCCAGGAGGTTGGTTGCTCTCTGGGGCTCAGGAAGGGCCTTGGCTACATTCAGTTTCTCCACATTGCTATAGCAGTACAAATTGGGGCCATGGATCAGGTACAAGCTGGGACCACTGGCAGAACATGACTTGGGGCCGAGGGACTTGTCCATACACAGAGCCCCATCAACCTTCTCATGGGGCCAGGAAAGCTCTGTCCACGTGGCTTGAGCTCCTAACTTCAGATCCAGCCACCATAGCCGCCGTCCTGGGAAGAAGACACCAAACATAACATGACTTCTGTGTCATGGTGACCCGGACTCATCTGTTCCTATGACCTGGTGGAGATTTATTGCCAGAGAGAGATAGCAGGACAAGTCACCCCTGAGCATCCAGAAAGCCCCTTACCTGCCATGATGTAGAGCCGGGAAGAACCAGGGCAGGTGAAGGTTGCATCCACAGTGTCAAGGCTGATCCCATGAGGGCTACCAAGTTCCTTTTCCAGCCTCTTTGGATAACCACTTACAAGATTATATCCTCCCTTGATCAGGAAGACATAGACCTGGGTACCCTAGGAGACAGAGCACAGAATTAACATAAACATGGGTAGTCTCGTCCCCTTTTCCATCTCAAGCTTTTCTCCCAACACATACCTGGATCAGATACACTTTATCTTCCCAGGAAAAGGCAGCATCCACTGTTGAAGGACCCTGGGGCCACTGATGGGCAATAGGCCAGCTGTGCAATCCATCACGGTGGGTGTCCAGACGCCAGTAGTAGGACCCTGTGGGATTTCAGAGGTAGTGCTAGTGCTGGTGATCACAGCTCAGACAGTGAAGGGGCTTGTAGCAGATGCAGGGGTGAGTCATGAGAGGGACAGGATACATCCAGAGGCCAAAAAGGAAAAAGGTCAAGCGGGAGGGAGAGTGAGACTTGGTTAGCAATGTTGGAAACCATGGCCCTGTCGAAGCTGGAGTCAGTAGAGGTTGACAGAGAGGCAAGCAATGAGCAAGGCTCCAGGTACATCCAACATAATGAGGTTTGGATTCCCTGAATATCTCAGGCGTCCGTGTGCAGAGATGTGGCAATGGACAATGGTTGGAAGAGAAACACTATGGAAATTTCTGAGCATTCTCACTGCTGGGTCTTCTGATGGCTGTGAAGTGGCAAAAGAGGGAGTGTGAGTAGTTGGGCCGGCACTCCGTTTTTCTTCTCCACTTTTCTTAACAATTTATGAAGGGATTTTCGGACTCCCATTTTCCCTTTTCTCCCCATGCCCCTTTAATTACACTTCTGCTGCCCTCCTCTGCTGAAATTGTTCTTTTTTTTTTTTTTTTTTTCCTGTTTTAGTTTTTCATGGTAGGGTCTCACTCTGACTCAGACTGACCTGGAATTCACTAAGGAGTCTCAGGGTGGCCTCGAACTCATGGCAATCCTCCTACTTCTGCCTCCCGAGTGCGGGGATTAAAGTCATGTGCCATCACACCTGGCTTGAAATTGTTCTTTTATAAAATGTTTAATTTGAACCAGGCATAGTGGTGCACGCCTTTAATCCCTGCATTCAGGAGGCAGAGGTAGGAGGGTTGCTGTGAGTTCAAGGCCAGCCTGGGACTATAAAGTGAGTACCAGGTCAGCTTGGGCTAGAGTGAGACCCTATCTCAGACATTTTTTTGTTTATTTGCAAGTGTGTGTGCATGCACCAGGGTCTCCTGCTGCTGCAAGTAATTCTGGGTGGCTGAGGAACTGATCCTTGGCTGACAGACTTTGCAAGCAAGTGCTTTTAATTATTGAGCCATCTCCCCAGCCTGGAAATATGTTATCAAGGTCATAACATCCTCCAAATCTGTCAATTTTCTGTCTTTTCCTAACTAGCTGTCAGCAGCATCTCACACTTACCACTCCCTTTTCCTATTCATTAATATTTTATTTTTTTAAAAAAGATTTTTATTTTTTATTTACTTGAGAGAGAGAGAGGTGGGTGCACCAGGGCCTCTATCCACTGCAAACAAACTCCAAATGCACAAGCACTATCTAGTGCATCTGGCTTTACGTGGGTACTGGGAAATCAAACCTGGGTCCTTAGGCTTCACAGGCAAGCTCCTTAACTGCTAAGCCATCTCTCCAGCACTTCATTAATATTTTATTGAAATATATATTTACCTACTGGACTATATATATTCTATGTGTGCATGCATGAGCACACCAGGGTCTCATGCTGCTGCAAACAAACACTGGATGCATGCACTAGTTTGGGTCTGGCTTACATGGGTGCTAAGGAACCAAACCCAGGCGAGTGGACTTTGCAAGCAAATGCCTTTAACTGCTGAGCCATCTCTGCAGCCTGTTAATTATTGTTCTTACTATTATTATTATTATTATTTTGAAGCAAGGTCTCACTCTAGCCCAGGATGATCTAGAACTCATTCTATAGCCCCAGGCTGGCGTTGAGATCATGGGGATCCTCCTACCTCAGCTTCCTGAGAGCAGAGATGACAGACAGGAGCTCCCACCCCAGCTTCTGTTCCTTAACAATGGGAACAGCTCACCACCAAGTGATGTCTATGCCCAGACATAGGAATGAGGTGTCTTGGAAAAGATGGAGTTCCTAAAAATATATTAAGGGGGAGCCAGAGCACTCAGAAGGACATGCATGTGAGAGCAAGGAATGCAAAGAGGCATAGAGGAAATGGGGCAGCCCAGAGAGCAAGCAAGAGCCAGAGGACTCAGCAGGGCACCCGACAAGGAAACCAGGATAAATTATTGAACTGTACAAGATCACAGAGGATATAGGCATAGAAGGAGATGACAGCAAGGGCATACGAGTGAATGAAGCAGAGAGAAGGAAGGCCTGGACAAAGGTTGGAAAACAGGCAACAGAGACGAGGATATAAAAGGGAATGTGGGGTATGGGTTGCAGTGGTACAAGATACAGAGATGGAGATGAAGGAGCTGTGTCGGAGATGAGCCACACCAGTGAAAGAGCTGAGAGGAGAGACATGGGACTTGGGAGAATCTCTTACCACTGAAGGCATAGGTGGCGCCATGGTTATCAGACAACAAAGCCGACAAGACGAGATCCGGGCTACAGCGTCTGTAATCAGGGCTAGGGTGGGTGCCATTGGCATGGCCAGTTCCATTTCTGTGTCTACCATGGCCTGGAGAGAAGTGGGTGAAAGGAACACAGAGGGAGGCCAGAGTAAGGCTCCAGGAGGAAGGCAGGGCTGGGGTTATAGTAGGAACGTGGGCTTTCTGCATCTAAGGACAATGGGAAGCGTCAGGAAAGGGGCCTCCGGTAAGAGCGAAGGTGTTACCATAGAGAATTAGGTAGGAGATGGGAACATGCAGTACAAAAGCTCAGCCAGTGTGGATGGATTCCAACAGGTCCTAGCGCTTGGGACTTTCTCACCTCTGCCAGGGCAGGACAGGAAGTAGTCTCTAGCATCCAGAGGATACCTGGGAGGCACCTCTCCGGTGACAGGGTTGAAGCGCAGGAATTGGTTACCCTGGAAGCAGTAGTAGCGTTCAAGCCACCTCAGAGCAGAGGTGCAATTCCCAACAGCTGTCCAGGAACGCTCCTTTGTGGTTCTTGTAGCTGAGTCCCAGAACCACTTGCGATTACCTGTGTCAGAGAAATCAAAAGGCTTATTTGGGTGAGGCTGAGTTATGCTTCCTTTCCGCTTGCACTGAGGGCCCGGGATGGACTGGATACGATACTGGCTACATGGAGCATGACAGCCCAGCAGGTAAGATGTTGAACGGAAAGGCCATACTACAAAATCAGCAGCGAGGTGTCCACGATCTACTTGGTGCCAGGAAAAGTTGAGAAAACTCAGGAAAAGTGATACGGAAGCTCAAGTCTGAAGTGGGAGTACCAGACTGACAAGAAGGGGTGCTGGATCTCCAGGGAGGAAGGAGCCCGAAGCATAAGGCAAATGGAGTGTACAGGGGTTGCAGTTATTTCTGAAGCTCAGGATTCCGGGTGAGGCTCTGATGGGAGTCAACACTCAAGAGCCAAGAAGGGGTTGATCGTGGTAAGATGTGAACAGAAGACCAAGGAGCAGGACTTTGTCCCAGAGTCATGGGAAATAAAGGACTTTTAGCCCAGGTACTATCATCAGAATGGATTCTCTGCTTCCCCTACTAACCTCTAGATTCTACCTGGCCTCTTAGTTTCCTTGTGCAGACAGATAGTGGCCCCAGTGCCATCGCTATCGACATCACCGCTCCAACACCACCACCCCGCCACTTCCCAAGCTTGTGGACCCCAGCCTGGACAGACCTTGGAAGAAAAGGATGCCTTCATTGTGGCATTCTCCCCGGTGGCATTCCACGGCTGCATCCAACGGGAATGGGATTCCAGGAAACTCATCTTGGAGCAGCTTTGGGTATCCGTTCTCTTTCTTTTCAGGGGGGTACACCCAGACTTTGTCTCCCTGCATGCAGAAGCACTCTCTGTTAAACCACACACACCCAGAAGCTGTATCTCTGTATCCCATACATAAATTTGTGTGTGTGTGTGTGTGTGTGTTTTTTCAAGTATGGTCTCACTCTAGCCAGGCTGACCTGGAACTCATTCTGTAGTCCCAAGCTGGCCTTGAACTCACAGTGGTCCTCCTACCTCTGCCTCCCATGTGCTGGGATTAAAGGCATGTGCCACCATAGCTGGCCTCCCACACATTTTTGCTGTATTGCGCTTATACAATATCCTCTTATGGTCTGCATGTTTTCAGTCCATCTGTGGGGAATAACACATTGTCCCTTGCATAACACATAATCTCAGAAAACAGGGTCATTCTTGTGACAACACAAGCACATCTGGCTATGTACAGCCACATACTCTTGTGGCACACTTAATTACAGCACTCTTTATTTTGGCAAGCACATTCACAAATAGCGATCCTGTAATCAACCATCCATTCATACATTCTCTGCTTTTTATTGATGTATTCATTCAAAAAACAGCTACTGAATTACTATTACATTTCAAGTATTATGAGGGGCACTGACCATCAGGGGATGACAGGATCCTATCTTTAAGTTCAAAGTATACAAAGAGAAAACCATTACCATGAATTTGAGGCCACCCTGAGACTACATAGGGGATTTCCAGCAGGTCAGCCTGGGCTAGAGCAAATCCCTACCTTGAAAAACCAAATATCAAAACACAAGAAGAGGAGAGAGGGACCAATGTTACAGTTCTAGCCATGTAACCACCACGGTGGAAGGCATGCAGAGTGCACTGGGAATATAGGGATGCCTAATTCTTCAGAGAAAAGCCCTAGCGGGTTTCAGAGTGGAGAGAAAGCCCATGGCCCAAGAGTCGAGGATTTTCCGTGACAGTGAGGACAGCAGCATATAGAGCTCTAAGTAAGGAAGCACAGAGCACTTGGAAAACTGTGCCGCCTCACGTGACTGGTCCACAGGGAACACGGCAAAGGAGGAAACAACCAGGGTTAGGTCCCTAAAGCCCTATGCACTTGGCCTTGTGGTATTAGGCACATGGTGGTGACTTTACGGAAGGAAAGGTTGCTTTGTAAGGAAGATGCTAAATTTATTTTGGGAGATGCTGGATTTGAGTTCCTATTGAATATCTAAGTCAGAGAATTTATCTTTTAAAAATGTTTTATTTGCCAGGCGTGGTGGCACACGCCTTTAATCCCAGCACTCTGGAGGCAGAGGTAGGAGGATGGCTGTGAATTCAAGGCCACCCTGAGACTCCATAGTGAATTCTAGGTCAGCCAGAGTGAGATCCTACCTCAAAAACAAACAAACTGTGGTAGTTTGAATATATGGCCCCCAATATATTCAATGTTTTATTAGTTTATAGTTTGCTTCTGCAATCACCTTGCTAGAGGCAATGTCACTGGGGGCCGGTCTTAAGGTGTGGTGATGGTTTGAGATTCCATTGTAAAGACATGCAAAGTGTGCCTAATAGGAGTTCCTGAAGTGTGCTGGGGTTTTTGGCTGTAGTTTTGCTCCGTGTGCTGTGTGCCTGGTTGGTTTTTATCTCTTTTGCCTGGTCCTGTGAAGAGCAGACCACTTCTTCTGCCATTATTGGAACTTCCCTTGGATCTGTAAGCTTCAATAAACAATATCCCTGCCTCCATAACTGTGCCTGGTCTGGAAGTTCATCTCAGCGAACCTGAAGCTGTCTGCTACACAAACAAACAACAAAAAAGAGTTGTATTTATTTATTTGCAGAAGGAAAGAAAGAACGGGCTTGCCAGGGCCTCTTGCAACTGCAAATGAACCATTCAGAAACATGCATCGTTTTGTACATCTGGCTTTACATGGGCACTGGGGAATCAAACTCAGGTCAGCAGGCTTTGCAAGAAAGCATCTTTAGCCACCAAGCCATTTCCCTAGCCCCTAAGTTAGATTTTTTTTTGTTTTTTGTTTTTTTTGTTTTTCGAGGCAGGGTCTCACTCTAGCTCAGGCTGACCTGAAATTCACTATGTAGTCTCAGGGTGGCCTCGAACTCATAGTAATCCTCCTACCTCTGCCTCCCAAGTGCTGGGATTAAAGGCGTGCGCCACCATGCCCGGTTTAAGTTAGAAATTTTAAGCAGGTGATTGGAAAGAGATCCAGATCTGGTGTCCAGAGCCTGCAGTCCTCAGAGCCACAGTAGTAGTTGGAATCACCCAGGGAGGGTGTTTGGAAGGGCTAAGAGTGAATCTCTAAAGAACGTTCGGGGCCTGGTTAAGGATGGGACACATGAGAAGAGAGGGGAAAGAGGCAGGAGGGAAAACAAAACTGGCAGTAGGGACCACTCCAGCCCTTTTAGCAGGTTAGGAGAAAATATCCCTTCCTCTGAGCACACACAAGTTGAGCCAGGGCCTGAGACTTCATGAATACAGGAGTCATTATGCTGGGAAAAGCTTATTATGCATATGACCAGGACCTGATATAGAGGGTCATGGAAGCCAAGGAAAGAAATTGTAGTGAGTTAAGTACAGCAGAGCTGGCTATAACTTTAGCCATCTTAGATTAGAACTGAAGAGCAGTCTAGCAGCCTCCCAGACCCCATGCACATGCACTCCCGTACCTGTGCTGTTATGGGAAAAGAAGGCACAGGGGAAGGAGACTCGATGTCTACCAGTATGCCCTAGCTTGAACGTGGCCTCCAAAATGATGTGTTGGAGGCCTCAATCCAATCCAACAGTGCTGGGAGGTGGGACCTAATATGAGGTAATTTGCTCATCAGAGTAGGAATCGATTGAGGTCACCATTGCATGGGTGTGATAACACAAGAGGATTCGTTATCACGACAGTGGGTCACCCTAAGGGCTGGAGAGATGGCTCAGCAGTTAAATGTGCTCACTTGCAAATTGTGATGGCCTGGGTTCAATTCCCCAGTACCCATGTAAAGCCAGATGTGCAAAGTGGTGAATGCATCTGATTTACAGTGTCGGGAAGCCCTGGCATTCCCATATTCACTCCCTTTCTGTTTGCCTCTTTCTGTCTATCCCTGTCTCAAATAAATAAATAAATAAATAAATAAATAAATAAATAAATAAATAAATAAATAAATAAAAAGAGTAGGTCACTATAAAGCAGGTGTGGACCTCTCTTGGTCTCTTTCTCATTCTTATCCTCTCTTGACGTGGTACCATCTTTCTTCCATACTGGGACACAGCATGAATTTTCTTGTCAAATGCTAGGGTCCTGTTCTCAGGCTTCCCAAACACGACAATCATAGTCAAATAAATTTCTGTTCATTATAATAATCTACTTTCTCTCTCTTTCTTTCTCTCTCTCATAAATAAATAAATAACAATAAATATTGGGCTAGAGAGATGGCTCAGTGGCTAAGGCACTTGCCTGCAAAGTTTAAGTACCTGGGTTAGATTCCCCACTACCCACGTACAGCCAGATGCACAAGGTGACACATGCATCTAGAATTACTTGCAATGGCTAGAGACCCTGGCATACCCATTCCTTTTTTCTCTCTCTCTCCCTCCCTCTGCTTCTTTTTTTCTTTCTCTCTCTCTTAAAATGTTTTTATTTTTATTTATTTATTTGAAAGACATACAGAGAGAGGAAAAGAGGCAGAGAGGGAGAAAGAGAATAGCCATGCCAGGGCCTCCAGCCACTGCAAATGAACTCCAGATGCATGCTTCACCTTGTGCATATGACTTATGTGGGTCCTAGAGAATCAAACCTGGGTCCTTTGGCTTTGCAGACAAACACCTTAACCACTAAGCCATCTTTCCAGGCCCCCTTCTCTCTTCCTCTCTCTCTCTCTTATAAATAAATTAATTAATTAATTAAATAAAATGATCTAGTCTCAGGTGTTCTGTTATAGCAGCAGAAAATGTTCTAAGACAGGCTTCATGCCACAGACATATGAGGGAAGGATTCTAACACTGATTCCAGACCTTTCTAGCCCAGATTTGCCCTTGGCCCATTAATACCTTGATCAGGAAGACACTGTCAGGACCACGGCGGAATGCAGCATCCACTGAGGTGGTGAAATTCTTCCACCTCTCTGAGATTAACTCTCGGGTCTTTGTGTGACTCTTCCACACGAACTCCCCTAAAACACACACACATGTGCTGAGGGACCCAGAGCAAACTTTTGACTAAGACAATTATAGAGAAGCTGTCTCAGATACCCTCAGGTAATTCTTGAGTCCTCCCACCAGGGGACACTGTCTGAAGGGGACCATGTCTGAGGTCCCAAATACTCCAACTTCAGCCTCTTGTATATTTTTATTACTTTTCTTATTAATTATTTTGAATTTTTTTAAAGATAGGCTCATCTCTGTAGCCTACGCTGCTCTTGAACTTATGATCCTCCTTCCCCAGTGGCCTCAGTGCTGGCAAGCACCACCATGCCCAGCTTCTCTCTCTTACCTTTAAAAAATAGCATTGACCCATTGTGGTCCAGGGTGGCAGCATCAAAACTCCAGCCATCCGAGCAGTGTTCTGGTTTGGAGACAGGGAGATGGCAAGGTAAAAATATCAGTAAGATGATAACGTGCAGAGACACACCACACAGAGAGACTCAGGGAGTTAGGGGGCTCACCAAAGACATCCGAGTCTGGCTGGGTCCCACTCTCACCTTCAGGGGCATTCCCATGGGCCCTAGAGAGAACACAGATGGAAGTTTGGGTCAGTTGGGACCAGTCCCTCTTTCTTAGCTCTTGGCTTAGGCCTAAAGACTGGCTCCATCTACAGACCATAATCCTCCATCCCTAGGCCCCACTTTACTTACCGAGAAAGAGGGCTGGCAGCAGTCAGGGACCAGCATAGGCCCAACAACCCCAGGGTGACCAATGCTAGCAATGTTCTAGCCATGCTGAACTGGAACGGCCACGGGACAGTGCTGAGAACTGGGCTGAATTTATATAGAGTTGGCCACAGTGCCACCCCCACTCCAACCCTATTGGGAATTAGCTGTCTCTCAGGACTATGCTAATATTGGCTGATGACATCACTGTAAATAAGGGCAAGGTCTAGAAAGAAATCTGAATCCAAGACTCCCTCTTCCCGGCAGCAGCCCCTACCCCCTTCAGCAACTTTCCAGCACTGTCTGGCGAGGACGGTGACTCTTGCCACACTGGCAATGGGTCCAGGCGCCCGTGAATCAGGGAAGGGCAGGCAAAAGATTACCTCTCTGTAGTTGATCTGTCCAGTGGGGGAGGAGGAAAGAGGAGAGAACAAACATTTTCATGTACTGTCAAGCCCTGCTCCACAAAGGCCCCATGACAACGGAGCACTTAGTAACTGCACATATTGACACTCTTAGAAACACTCAAGAGAACTTTTCCAAGCTCTGCTCATCAGGGGACTTTCTGGGGGTACCTCCAAGACTTTTCAGTTTTATTTCTGGACTTGAGATTTGGGGACAATGGCTCAGTGCTGGCAAATAATTGCCAAATAATCCAAATCCTGCACCCTGCTTCAACCCCTGAACCCTTGCCGGCAAAATGTGTTGCAAAAATGCCTGGAAGGGAAGGACTGACAGTAAAAGGCCCAAGGAGGTGTCTCTTCTCCATAGTGTCTGTTGGTAGTTTCCACCTCACGAGGAAGAAACTACTTTATTTACCCATCACAGAACAAACTGAACTGTAGCTGAGATTGCACAATATTTACAACTGATTTCGACTTAAATGTTACCTTCTCAATAAATCCTTCCTTGACCAGCCAGTGCAACCATTTTGCTTGTTTTCTTCATGCCATTTAGTGAAACTTGAAATTATTTTTACTTACTTATTTATTTATTTATTTATTTATTTTTATTTATTTTATGGGGGGGTCAGATAAAGAGAGAGAGAGAGAGAGAGAGAGAGAGAGAATGGGTGCTCCAGGGCTTCTAGTCACTGCAAATAAACTCCAGATGCATGCGCCTTCTTGTACATCTGGTTTTACGTGGGTACTGAAGAATCAAACCTGGGTCCTTAGGCTTTGTAGGCAAGTGACTTAACCACTAAGCCATCTCTCTAGTCACTTGAAATTCTTTTATCTGTCTACTTATTTGATTGCTTTTGTTGTTAGGATGCCGGGGATCCACCCCAGAGTCTGTACATGGGAGGCAAGTGCTCTGCCGCCAACTGGCATTCTTGGCTTTTAGTTGCTTTTTGTTGGTTTGCTTGTTTTTTGTTTTATTTTGTTTTTTCAATATATTTTACTTATTTATTTATTTGAGAGAGAGAGAGAGAGAGAATGGGCATGCCAGGGCCTCTAGCCACTGCAAATGAACTCCAGATGCATGCGCCTCCTTGTGCATCTGGCTTACATGGGTCCTGGAGAATTGAACCAGGATCCTTTGACTTTGCAGGCAAATGCCTTAACCACTACGCCATTTCTCCAGCCCTTTGTTTTATATGTGTGTGTGTGTGTATACACATATATATATAATTTATTTATTTGACAGAGAAAGAGGGAGACAGAGAGAGAAAGAGAATGGGAGCACCAGGGCCTCTAGCCACTGCAAATGAACTCCAGACACATGCGTCCCCTTGTGTGTCTGGCTAACATGGGTCCTGGGGAATCGAACCTGGGTCCTTTGGCTTTGCAGACAAACGCCTTAATTGCTAAGCCATCCCTCCAGCCCTGCTTGTTGTTGTTAACCAACCCAGGGCCTCACACATGTGAGACAAGTTCTCCTCCAATGAGCCTCATCCTAGCCGTTTTTGTTTTTCCTATCTTGTTTACCATTATATCCCTGAGACCAAAATGGCATATAATAGTGGGTGCAATAAATGAAATAAAAATGAGTTTCAAGTGCTGAGTAGTCCGATTTCTGATAATCTTCCCTCCTCTGGGATATGTGGAATATTGTAATGGGGGTATTTTATGACAGAGGACATGCTGAGATCCAGAGGTCACCTTCACCTTTCATACTTGTCACTGCCCTTTGTGCAATGGTCTTGTGTCTCTCCCCAGTGTCTCAGCCCCATGTCCCTTTTCTTCCTGGTATCCCTCCTGCTACCTCCAGGGCCTGTTATTCTCCTCGCTCCTTAGGACCACTCCCAAAGCCCACCTTGTTTTGGCCTGAGACTCTGCGGCAAGCTCAGAAGAGAACTGTAAGCAGAACTGGCAATGGGCCAGGCGGAGGCTCCCAGATCCCTGCTAGACAGCTAAGTCTGACCAAGCCTCTGTCTCTCTCAGGTGGCTCCATGTCCCTGACAGCCCTTAGAAAAAGTCCAAGATAACCCCTTTTCTCACTTCAGTGCTGGGCATCACACTGGGGGTCTTGGACATGCTGAGCAACACACATTGCCACTGAGCTACAGCTTGAGCCCCTGAGATCCCTTTCTTACTCTGCAGGAAAACTAAGATTTCTGGGATTTTGGGAACATATCAGCAGGCCTCTGCCCTGGCTCAATTTCCTCCTCTGACTTACAGATAAACACGTGCTGTTAGCATCATGCCTTTCTCATGGGTCAGTAGGCAAAGCTAGACTCCCAAGGGACAAAAACTCAGCACCTACTGCTGATGCCTCACACCCACCTTCTTTCTCCCCACTGCAGCACCTCTCGGACTGGACCTGCTCCTGCGAGCTGCCAAGCACTGGGAACTGTGACCCCTGGATTGTCCTTTGCCTCTTCCCTCATGTACAGCCTCTGAGACCTTCTGTCACTTTCCTGGGGTCCTTCCTCCTGCGTACCAGTCACCCTCCATCTCCCTTTGAAGAGACCTTGTCCTCGTGTCCCACAGGCTCTGCTGAGTCAGCCTGGGGAGATGGAAACTTTTGTTCCCAAAGTCTCTCCAGAACGAACGCCCATCATCAAAGTTTTCCACGGACCTATCACTGACTTGCAGGCCCGTCTCCCTCTGGCCTAAGCGGGGCTCTCTAACGGATAAGCACATGTGCTGGATGACTCTTTTCTAGAGCCGACTCTTCTTTCTACACAGCCCTGGTTCCCTTTGTAGCGCTCCTGGATCCATCGTCTATTCCAGAAGAGTGTTTCTTGCCTCCTAACCCACTCATTTGTCTGATGGCATAAAGACACCATCAGACTCCAGGGACTAGGCCCCCAGTCTTCTTCTGCAAGCCGGGCACTCATGTTGAAACTCTTCTCTTCTAGGCAGAAGTTGCATGGTAGAGGACTGTGTCCACGTGGGAACCCAGGGCTGTGAATTAATTGGCTACCCTGCTGCCGGTCACAGGCAACTCTTTTCAGATACCCCAGATAGGGCTCTCACTGGAAGAGGCAGCCTCTGGCCTGGACCAAGAAGCTTGTTCATAGTTAGGCCCAAGCGCCCCCTGGAGGCCACAGGGACCAGTGCATCTCTACAGTTTAATTACAGGCCAGAGCCCAGCAGTTTTTCCTCCTGGAAAATGTCTTTCCAAGTCATTGGTCCTTTCTCACTCCTGTTAGTCCTAGCTATGTGGGCTTGTTGGCATGTCTTCTGTGCTTTCTTCCATTCCCCTGCAAACCTCCACCATCCAGACAGGGCATAGGGACCTCAATCTCTTGCTTGATTTCCTGAGGAAAATTCAACTATCAGAAACGTCCCACTATCTCCTTTAAGAGAATTTAGTTATTTATTGTGGGTGTGGGGAGGTGGGTACACATGTCATGATGCATGTGTGGAGGTCAGAGGACAACTTTGAAGTGTCTGGGGTCCACCTTCTTTGAAGACGGAGGTCTCATTTTTAAACTTGTTATTGGCAACTTCCATAGGTAACATATCATGATCATAATTCCCTCCCAACACGCCCCTTTTCATCTTCCCAAGTCCCCCCTTCTTTGCAACTAGACTCTCCTCTATTTTCTTCTAGTTTGATACTATCTTTTTTTTTTTTTTTTTTTTTTTTTTTAGGGCCTCATTGTAGCCCAGGCTGACCTAGAATTCACTACATAACCTCGGGCTGGCCTCGAACCCATGGTGATCCACCTACCTCTGCCTCCCGAGTGCTGGGATTAAAGGCGTGCGCCACCACACCCAGCTTGATGCCATCCTCTTTAAAATATTTTTTTATTTGTGGGCAGAAAGAGAAAGAAGAAGAAGAGAGAGTGCCAATGTGCTTGCCAGGGCCTCTAGCCACTGCAAATGAACTCCAGATGCATGCACCACTTTGTGCATCTGGCTTGAAGTGGGTACGAGGGAACTGAACCCAGGTCATTAGGTTTTGCAGGCAAGCGCTTTAGCCACTGAGCCATCTCTCTGGCCTCCATTTTTCTCCCTCCTATTACGCAGGTCTTGTTTAGGTAGCATCAGCCACTGTGAGGTCATGAATATCAAGGCCACTTTGTGTCTGAATGACAGCACTATAAGCAGTCCTTGAAGACAGGGCCACTTGTGGACAGCAGATGAACAAACAGACTACTGATCTGCGAGCTGCGGATTCTCCTGGTTCTGCCTCCCATTGTGGTGGGTGCACTGGGATCATAGAGACATGCACCACTTTTTTTCTTGTTTTTATTTTTATTGATTGATTGACTGATTGATTTCTCAAGGCAGGGTCTTGCTTTAGTCCAGGCAGACCTGGAATTCACTATGCAGTCTCAGACTGACCTCGAACTCACAGTGATCCTCCTACCTCTTCTTCCTGAGTGCTGGGATTAAAGGCATGCACCACCACACCCGGCTATTTTCTTTCTTCTTTCTCTCTCTCTCCTTCCTTCCTTCCTTCCTTCCTTCCTTCCTTCCTTCCTTCCTTCCTTCCTTCCTTCCTTCCTTGTTTTTGTACATGCACCACTTTGCATCTGGTAAGAGTGCTGGGGAACTGAACGCAAACCAACAGGTGCAAGCAAGCACCTTTAACCACTGAGCTGTCTCCCCAGCACATGCAACGATCACCTTTTTGATGCAGTCTTTTAATTCTCCTAACCAGCAGCTTTCTAAGCCACTGTCCCTTGGGTTGGCTACATCCACCTTGCACTGCTATTGAGCTGACTTCTCTCCTTCATTTCTCCCGGGACCCACTGAGTGCTGGGCACAGCGTGCCTGAGCCTTGGCTGTATAATTCCAAGGCAGAGATTAGATTCCCCACTTCCTGGGGTTAGAAGGCTTAGGGACAAAGCTTAAGGCAGCTAAAAAGAGATCACTGCTCCCATATGACTTACAGACAAATCTCTTGCTCTGTCTATAACAGACCTTCTGAATAGTCCATTCTTATTTCTCTACAGATAAATAAAATGTGCTCATCCCTATTGGACAGGAGTGTCTGGCACTGCACTAAACACTTGATATTTCATTTTACCAACTATATTTTACTTCTTGCTATGGTCTGAATGACTTTACCTCCTCTAGAATCATGTACTGGAAGTTTAAACCCCAAAAGCAGGTTGGGGAATGAGGCCTAATGGGAGGTGTTTAGTATATTGCTGCTATAAAAAGGACAAGGAGGAGGGATCTCCCTCTCTCCCTCCCTCTTCCCCCTCCCCCTGTCTTGTGCTTCTGCATGCAAAAAACCCTGTTTCTTTTCACCAGACAACGTAGCTATTGACACTTTGGTCTTGGATTCCAGGCTCCAGAGCCATGAGAAATAAATTCCTATCCTTTATAAATGACCTAGTCTCAACTATTTTATTTTAGCTGCACAAATGAACTGAGGTAGTTCTATCAGTCATATTTTCTGAATGAGAAAACCAACATCAGGTATCTGAGCCTAATCATATTGCTAGCCAGTGGTGGAGCCTCACTTTAAATCCAGGCTGCCTGACTCCAGGGTAGGTTCCTAACTTGACTGAGGACCACGATGGTAAATATTTAAAAGCTGTTCTCTAGAGGGAGAAAGGCCTGACTTTGGTGGTGTAAATATCCTGATCACCGTGAAGCCAGCTACTAGTGAAACATAGAAGTTGGAAAGAGATGTGCAATAATGGACTTTCATGTGGTATTCCTACTCAGGATACAGTGGATCGTAAGAAACTCAAAGCCAATGTAGTAAAACGCAGTAAAGTAAGTAGGCAGTGATGGTGTTGACCAATCTTCAGTTTTAATAAATGGGATTTAGTTTTTAACTTTTTTTGAGACTAGTTTCACCGTGCAGTCCTGACTGGCCTTGAACTCATTACCTCATTGCCTCCTGTTTTACTCTCCCCTCCCTGCCCCGAGCAATAGGATTACAGTGTGAGCCATCATGTCTGGCTATAGTTTAGCTTTTAATAATGGCTGGCTTTTAACAACCAGATCTCCAAGTCCCTGAAAGTCTGACCATCAGTTCTCATGAGCCAGTGTAAAGCAGGCACAGCACCCATCATTCCCCACACTGATTTCCTGTCCAGTGCTGAGGAATTTATCATGGGGCCTTGCCTGTACTACACAAGCAGTCTTCCACTGAGCTGTCTGTCTCCAGCCTCTGGATAGGGTTTGATTTGCTTTTCTCACTGTACATAGAATGGTGCTTAAAATACTGTATATGTTATATAAGCGTTGAACCCTGCGGTTTTCTATCTTCTAATTATACATGAGGTCTGTCCATTTCTCTCTGCCTTCTAAATGGTGCATCCATCTCTGCTTCTATGCCCATGGAAGTAGCCTCTCCACTTCTCCTAACCCTCTGTAATACAGTCTCTTTCTCTATGGCACGTTTTTCATAGTAACCCCTGTGATCTCCAATAGCACACCTGAGATGTATCCTGCTTAAATTTCTTTTTTTCTTGAAGATAAAAATCAATTTTAATTCTGCTAACCATAGAATACTATTATATATTATATAATACCATTCTTTCCCTTATTTATTCCAGCTCTTCCTTATTCTTTCTAGTCCTTAAAACAGGTATGCTTTATGATGCATATATATATATATATATATATATATATATATATATATATATGCAGAAAGAGAGAGGCAGGTAGAGAACGGGCACACCAGGGGCTCTAGCCATTCCAAATGAACTCCAGATGCATGCGCCACCTTGTTCATCTGGCTTACGTGGGTCCTGGGGAATCGAACCTATGTCCTTTGGCTTTGCCGGCAAGCACATTAACCACTAAGCCATTTCTCCAGCCCTGTGATGCTCTTTTTAACAATTACTACTTATTTATTTGGGGGGAGAGAGAGGCAGGCAGACAGGCACTATGGGTGTGCCAAGGCTTCATGTGGGTACTGGAAAATTGCACTGAGCTATCTCCCCAGCCCCCAGTGCTACTTTTTTTTTTTTTTTTTTTTTTTTTTTTTTTGGTTTTTTGAGGTAGGGTCTCACTCTGGTCTAGGTTGACCTGGAATTGACTATGTAGTATCAGGGTGGCCTCGAACTCATGGCGATCCTCCTACCTCTGCCTCCCAAGTGCACCTCCACGCCTGGCACTACTGTTTTTTATAGCATATCTTTTTATCTTTCTATTTTCCAGTTTTTTGAGGTAGGGTCTCACTCTAGCTCAGGCTGACCTGGAATTCACTATGTAGTCTCAGGGTGGCCTTAAACTCATGGTGATCTTCTTACTTCTGCCACCATACCCGGCTTTTTTAAAATTCCGACCTCACTTTTTTTTTTAAATATATTTTTATTCATTTATTTGAGAGAAAGAGAGAGGGAGCGAGAGGTAGAGAGAGAATGGGCACACCAGGGCCTCCAGCCACTACAAACGAACTCCAGATGCATGCGCCCCTTGAGCATCTGGCGTACATGGGTCCTGGAGAGTCGAGCCGGGATCCTCTGGCTTTGCAGGAGGGCATGTTAACAGTTAAGCCATCTCTCCAGCCCGTTTTATCTTTTGAGACAGGATCTGGCTATGTATCCCTGGGTGGCCTCGTACTTACTATGTAACCTAGACTGACCGCAAACTCACAGCAATTCTCCTGCCTTAGATTCCTAAGTGCTGGAAATGTAGATGTATGCCACCATGTCTAGCTGCCCATCAGCATTTCCAAAGACTATACAGAAGAGATCAGTTGAGTTCAGGGTGGTATGGCTGTAGACTACAAGGCTATACATTTAGAAGTCATTTCTATAGTTTGTTAAGGTTTGTATGTTTTAGCAAAGTTTATATACCTACTCCCTACTGATGGCTATTTAGGCTTTTTTGTAATTTTTTTCCAATTTAAAATAAAGCTGGAGCCGGGCGTGGTGGCACACACCTTTAATCCCAGCACTTGGGAGGCAGAGGTAGGAGGATCGCCGTGAGTTCAAAGCCACCCTGAGACTACATGGTGAATTCCAGGTCAGCCTTGACTAGAGCAAGACCCTGCCTTGAAGAACTGAAAAACTAAAAAAATAAAAAATAAAATAAAGGTGAGCTGGAGAGATGGCTTAGCGATTAAGGCACTTCCTGTGAGGCCTAAGGACCCATGTTCAACTCTCTAGATTCCACGTTGGCCAGATGCTTGGATGAAGCAAGTGCGAGGTCACACATGCCCACTAGGTGGTACAAGTGTCTGGAGTTTGTGGTGGCAGAGGCTCTGGCACATCAATTTTTCTCTGTCTCTCTCTAAAATAAAAATAAAATAAAATAAAGCTGTCCTGGGCTAGAGTGAGAACCTATTTCAAAAAACCCAAAAAAGGAATTAATTAAATTAAAATAAAGTAAAGCTGTGAGGTTGGGGAGATGGCTCAGTGGTTAAAGGCAATTGCTTACAAAGCCAGCTAACCGGGGTTTGATCCTCCCCAGCACCCACATAAAGCTGGACACAAAAGTGTCATGTGATCATGTGTCCGTGATCCCAACCTGCCTGTGACAATGGGAGGCAGAGCCAGGAGAATCGGAAGCCCCTGAGCCAGCTACTAGAGTTCATTTGAGCAGCAAGAGACCCTGTTTCAAAGAAGATGGAAGAAAAGCACAGACACTTTCAGGCTGTCCTCTGACCTCCACATGCTCACCATGGTACATGTGCACACGCACACACACCCCTTTGTGGACCTGACCAATTATTTCCTTAGACCTCTTCTGCAGAATCGGGAGAAAATGGATGGTCTTGCAACATCAGCCTCCAAGGGGAGCAGTGTGGATGTGGAATTGCTGTTTTACACCCTCATTTCTCTTCCTACCTCACTCCATCAGGCTTCTCACCCTCCCTGTTACTTAAGCTTTTCAGTGGTTTACTGCTAAACAGAGTCAAACCCAAATTTTGCATGAGCTAAACGATTCAACTCGGGTCTAACTTTTCAAAGGTTTTCTTTCCTCTCTCCAGCCACTCTCCTTCCTGAAGACATTCTGGCCTGCTTCAGATCCTCAAACACATCAAGATCTCCATTCTCAGAACCTTTAGGAATCTCAGTCTGCCTTGCTTACCATAGCTAATCCCTTACCCACTGTCTGCAAGCCTGTGGGCTGCTGATCAAGGAGGCTTTCCCCTTTTAAATACAATTTCTCTGTCCTTGCACGTGACTCTTTTCTTCACACTTGAACTGTCATTACACCTTGTCACTTCTTTGTCGCTGCCCCCTTTCCCAGTAAACTGAAGCTCCATCAGGACAGGGACCATTCCTGTCTGAATTCCGAGGGTCTGTCACCCTGAATGACCAATAGTACAAAACGGAAAGTGCTCAGCAAATTGTTTAATGAATCAAAACGAACCTGCAGATCACCCGTGTCCATAGATCTCATCGCTGGACAGTCCTATGAGAGCAGAATCATAAAAGTCTTCTGATCTGCTCCTGAAGAAGCTTTATATGGACTGCCTAAGTCTATAAGCATCATTTAAGACATTCCAGCTGAATCAAGGTGGCCTCCACTGTCAGGCACCACTTTCATCTACTTGGCCCAGGCGTGAACTGGGAAGAAAATACCCACTGTGGATGGATCTAGGAGGAACTGAGTGGCTTCACTTTGAGACACCTTTTGCACGGCTACCTACTCTGGCAATCAGCTCTAGCAGACTGCTCTTGTTGGGTGAACTGCTTGGGGCTTCCCACCCAAGCAAGGCCATTCTTACTGCCATTTTATTCCCCTGCTGCCTTGAGGTATTTCCAAAGAGGTTGAGGGCTGGAAACTTTGACCTTCCATTCCATATCTCTGCTGGTGCTTTTCTCAAAATGATGGTCCAGGGGAGGACTAGACACTGGCCAGGAACACTTAGGGATGACTCTACAGATCCTGAGGAGTGCCTGAGCTAGGGATGACTCTACAGATCCTGAGGAGTGCCTGAGCTAGGGATGACTCTACAGATCCTGAGGAGTGCCTGAGCACACTCTCTGTGCCGGGCAGGGCACGGGCTGAGGCAAATCTGCATATACCTGGAGCCAGATGTGTAGGTCCTCTAAGAATGCTGCTCTAGACTCTTCAGGGAGTCCATCCATCCTTCCACCTGCCTTCTAGACTTCAGCCAACGGGGACAAAGAGGACCAGAGAAGTAAGTATATCCAAGGCCTCCATATGGCCCAAGTGGGGCCCCCTTTTACCTCTGCAAAGATTCCACAGTGTTCTACAAGTCCATGAGTGGTCCCTCCTTTCCTTAGGCCCAGGATTCATGCCACACAGATCAATGTCTTGATCTTCCCATAACTTTGCATGACCAACCTTTCCAGAATAATCCTTCTCTATTCTCTGCATCCTCACACTGGTACAAGGAGCACAGGATGAATTAAGATGCTGTAATCTACCACTAAGGATAATGATACCTACAGACTCAAGTGAGCTCTTCAGCTAGAAAAAAAAAAATCACAGTCCCTACTCCTCAAGAGACAGAATGCTGGGTTGTATGGTATCTAGGGCTAGCACCCCAACTCTGACAAAGTGGAGCTTAGGAGTGGGGTGTAAAGAACCCTCATTCCACTGTGGGATGAAAGCTGGGTGTGGTCACCCACCTTTAATCCCAGCACTCTGGAGGCAGAGGTAGGAGAATCACTGAGTTCAAGGCCAGCCTGGGGCTGCAGAGTGAGTTCCAGGTCAGCCTGAGCTAGAGTGAGATTCTACCTTGTAAAAAACAAAAACAAACAAACAAAAAACTATTGTGGGATAAGACCAACAACCTTGGACAGGGCAGTGGAATGGATCAGGGACTGAGCTCTACCACTGACCACATAGTCTCTTACATCCAGCCTCCATCTGCCTGAGCCCCAAGGATTGTGCTCACACCCTGTAACTGCTCCCCCTGCAGCCGCAGCTATGTTCTGCAGGAGAGTTGTCCACTGTTCCCTTGTATCCCAGGGAAAGACAGGCAAAAACGTGCCTATCTATAGGTGGTACAGAGATACATGGTCTGAGGATGGGAAGTTGGCAGGTGTCTTGTGGTCCCATGGGCTCTCCCTCCCCTATTATCCTCTCCAGAAGTTTCAAACACAGGCAGGCGTGCATCCCTCCCTCCCACCACACACACACTGTTGAAGAAGCTGGATTCCCTGTATGCCTGCTTGTTCACAGTCCAGAGCAAGTGCCAACCCCTTCCCCTCATGACCACACTTCCCAAGAACCTACCAGAAATATCTTGGTGAAGACATTTATTTAATATGGGGGGAGGGTATTGCTGTCTCTGTCAGTGTGTATGGGGTGGTAGGGAGACAACCAGAGGGACTTCTTCTGTCCTGGAATAAGAGGCTGTTCTGGCCCCAGGCTGGGGTGGGGGAGGCAGAGAGCAGACTGAGGGGGTAAGGGAAGTGTGTAAAGGGGGGGAGGATGAAGCTCTGCACACATCCTTGGGACCACAGTCCAAGCCCACCCCATCACCAAAGCAAGAACCGAATAAATAAAGTGCAACCGTGGGGTTGGGGAGAAAAGGGAGGGCACTGGGCACACCCACGCCCACAGCCCACATTCAGTGCTGCCAGGTCTGGTCCACCTCCCAGCCAGACCCTCTTGTCCAATCACCCCCGTGTCCGTCCCTCCACAAGCCAGCCAGGGCCCCTGTGCAGCTACTGGAGGTAGCGATAGGCCTTAAAGCAGTGGTTGCCAGCATCAGCCACTACTACGTGGCCATCCGAGGTCAGTGCCAAGCCCTGTGGGCCATATAGTGGCTCGGCAGATGTGTTGATATAGGACAGGAATGAGCCAGAGCTGTCGAATACCTGGGGAAGAAGTGGAGAATGCAGGTAGCGGTAAAGTCAGGCAAGGAAGAGGCTGCTTGGGGAGGGGCACATAGGCGCAGCAAGAAGCCTCTCTCAAGCTACCCCTGGGACCAACTCACCTGAATGCGGCTGTTGCCCCAGTCGGCCACGATGATGTTCCCATTGGAGTCCACAGCCACTCCTGTGGGGGCGTTGAACTGGCCGTTGCCCTCGCCGTGGGAGCCAAATTTGAAGAGGAACTCTCCGTCAGCACTGTACACCTGGCGGGGGAAGGGGCTAGGGACTGGGGACTTGGCCTCAGGCAGAGGGCGCGGTCTCGGAGAAGGGTGGGGTATAGATAGAGCTCCATGGAGGAGGACCCTTGGATCTGCACCTTAGTCGGCAAATTCTTTCCAGGGTTCACGCCAGTGTCCCCTGTTGTCCTAACTGGGCATCCAGCTCACGCACATCAAGCCCACTGGCACATCCTGGGAAAGCAGCTGTGCCCAGTGTCTACTTCAGGGATGGCTACCATCCTGCTGGCACGGGGCATTCTGGACTCCACTCTCTTCTCTGTTTGACAGCCAAGAAACTTAACACAACCCTGGCTGTGTCTCACATCTTGCATGTATGTGTATATGTATATTACATCCACATACATATGTACATGTCATATGTGTGTGTGGAGGTGTATATACATAATCCATACACCGTATACATTGTGGTACCTTTCTTGTGGTCCAAGTTCTCATTGCATCACAGGGTACACAGGCCTCACCCTCACTCTACCAGTTTCCCCCTTCAGCCCAGTCTGAACTACGGAGGCCTTTCCAAACACACTGCAATGGTGCCTGCCTTGCATTCCTGACTTCTTCTGGGTCCTCTTCTTAAACTCTCTCCTTCTCTGCTTTCTAGTTAATTCCCACTTGTGCTTCTGGTCTTGTCCCAGAAAAAAAAAAATGCTTCTGTTTTCCCCTTCCCACAGTACCCTGCACCTCCCCACCAGAGAATTTGCTGCTGTGTGTGATTTCTTGGTACCTTCTCTTTCCTTGTAGACTAGAACCAAGAAAACAATGAACATGTTTGCTTTGTTCATCATGTGATTCCCCAGCTTCCAGCACAGTGCCTGGGACAAAGTAGCCATGCCATAAATATTTATTGGTTCAATGAATGACCTCAAGAGACAAGAGGGGAGGTGAGGAAGAAAGGAATTTTGTGGAAGAGAAAGGAACATTGGGACAGTAGTCATGGCGGGGTAGGGGGCACTGACCTTCACTGAGTGGTTATGGAAATCCGTTACTACAATCTCATTCTTGTTGTTCACAGCCACAAAATGGGGCCCTGAAAACAGGAAGTGGTCTTTAGGGCATTATGACGAGGTACCCAGTGGGATGGGTGAGTATCTTCAATGATAAAGCTCAGGTGTTAGGACAGGCAGGGTCTGGGGTTGAGATGCACTGTCTCTGGGATGTTGGGATTAGGGTATTGGGAAGGGGGGGAATCTCTCGGGTCAAGATACAGAAGGAGTCTTTAAAGACAGGGGATCCAGGGGAATTCTCTAGAACTTGAGCATCAGCATGAATCTTGGAGTTGTCCTCTCATACCTGCAAAGTGGCGGTCAGTGGCTCCACGGCCCCCGAAACGTCCAACCAGCTTGCCATTGGGCTGGAAGGTGAAGACGCAGCAAGATTTGTTGTCGACCACAATGATATGGCCATTCCGATCTACAGCCACTCCCTTAGGCCCCATGAGGCGACCAGCTCCAATTTTGGTCTGGAGGAAGAGGAGGAAGAGATAGCATAAGGGGCTTTATCCTGATGGCGAGGGAGGAAGTCCTGGCCTGGAATCAAACAAATCAGAGCCTTGGGCTGGTGATGGGCCACTTTGGGCCCTGATCACCAGGAGGCACTAACGCATCGGCTGAGCCTTCCCTGGTCACCAAGGGTTCAGAGTGCAGTGCCAACAGGCCTCTCACCTTGAACTTGCCCTCAGGGGAGAAGATGCTGACCCAACGGTTGTCATAGTCTGCCACGATAATGTCGCCATTGGTGTCCACTGCCACACCCGTGGGACGCTGCAGCTGCCCTGGCGAGCGCCCACGGACCCCAAAGCGGAATTTGAACTGGCCCTCATTGGAGAAAACCTGGAGCAGAGGAGCAAGGGAGGGAGCGGGGAGGAGGGGAACACCGTGGGCACAGAGGGAAGGGAGCAGGGTCCCAGGTGGAATCCCATTCACTCAGTCACTCAACAAGTACTTGCGGACACAGGCCACGGGTACAGAGGAATCATGGGGCAGCAGCTACCTTTAAGGGCAGCTGCAGACTTGTGAAGGAGGCTGTGACGACATAAAGGAGCTAAGGCAACAGTGAGGGAAGGCACTAAGAGGCAGGGGGTATCTCAGCTAACAGGCTAACAAGGGCACCACCTGATGAACCAGCCAGGACAACGTGCAAAAGGCTCGGAGGCTGGCATGGGCACTGTTTGAGGACCTTGCCACTGTCACTGGAGTGAAGCAAATGCCAGGAGAGCTACAGGAGTTATGCATTATCCTGGTATGATGAGGAACTGCTGACAATTTCCGGGCACAGGAGTGAGAAGATCCTATCTGCTTTTACCCATGTGCACTGGCAGCAAGCAGTCTGGGCTGGAAGCTGGCCAGCCAGCCAGAGGCTGCAGCAGGGATCTAGGTGAGAAATGATGCTGATTTGGACCGAGAAAATAGGCCAGAGGGAAGTAGACGGATTTGAGAGAGATAGGAGGAGGACTCAACAGGACTTCATAGCAGACTGGAAAAGGGTAGGTGAGTGAGAGAGGAGAAATTATACAAGGATTAGTCCGTTCTGGTTTATGGGTCTGACAAGTTAAGCTTCCTTCTGATAAAATGAACCTTTCAATTTCCCCTTCCACTTCCTCCACCTTAGCTGCCCAGGAGGCTAAGATTTCTCCAGCATAACAGCACCACCTCCATCCTCCTTCCCTCTTAAACTAACCCTCTAGCTTCTCTGTTTTTTAATTATTTTATTTATTTTTGGAGAGAGACACAGAGATAGACAGAGAGGGAAGACAGAGATGTGCACGCCAGCAGTCTCTCAGAGGCTGTGAACGAAATCCAGATGTGTGCGCCCCCTTGTGGTCAAGTGTGGCATTGCGCCCTTGCGTCACTTTTGCATCTGGCTAAACGTGGGACCTGGAGATTGGAACCGCTGGAGATTGGAACTAGCGTTCTTAGGCTTAGCAGGCAGGCACCTTAACTGCTAAGCCATCTCTCCAGCCCTCTTTTTTTTTTTTATTTGAGAGAGAGACAGACAGACAGAGACAGAGAGAGAATGGGCACGCTAGCGGTCTCTCACCCACTGTGAAAGACTCCAGATGCATGTGCCCCCTTGTGCGCATGTGTGACATTATCTTTTGTGTCTGGCTAAACGTGGGACCTGGAGATTCAAACGGGCATTCTTAGGCTTCGCAGGCAGGAGCCTTAACCATTAAGCCATCTCTCCAGCCTTCTTCCAGCTTCTTAAAAGCCAAAACATTACTCATTGCTTACTCACTCATGTCCTCTGTTTTGTTACAGGCTCTGGGGATACAGGATGAGACAAAGCCAAAGGCCACCCTAGAGAGCTCAAGCCCTGGACCTTGGCCTTGCTCTTTGATCTAGACCTGCTCTTGGGCTGGGCCTCCCGTGTCTATGTTTCCTGGCCCTGTCCCACCCAAAACACATCACTTCCTCCAAGAGCAGACTAGCAAACCCTCAACCTGGCCAGCACCTGGGTTCAGCACTCTCCAGATGACAAGGGAGAGGCTGGAGAGATGACACAGTAGTTAAGGGGCTTGCTTGCAAAGCCTAATGACATAGGTTCAAATCTCCAGTACCCACATAAAGCCAGGTGCACAAAGTGGCACACATATCTGGAGTTCATTTACAGTAACTAGAAGACCTACCATGCCCATTCTCTCTGACTCTCTCTCTTCTCTCCCTCTCTCATAAATAAATTTAAAAAGAAAAGATGAAAAGGGAGAAGAGAGGAGGACAGCCCTCGCACAGCGTGCTGGCTTCTCCTGTCTGCACAGTCCAGATTCAGGCTCCTCACTGACAAGGCTCTGGGAAGTCTTGCTCTTCCTGTTCTCTCTCTCACCCCTGTTACACCTCTCACACCCGCTTCTGGGTCCCTAGACTTTCTGGGTCACTTCTTTAGAGTTTGTCTGTCTGTTTATTTTTGAGTAAAGCAAAGGAGATTATAGAGAAAACAGTGAGGAGGTCCAGAGTGCCTGGACAAGCATGCTTTGGATTTTGGCCGTATTCAAAGAAGCAATAGATAGGGCAAGAAGAAAAGTTAGGGTTTTTTTTTTTTTTTTTTTAAATTTTTTATTTATTTGAGAGAGAGGGGGGGTGAGAGAGAGAATTGGTGCACCAGGGCTTCCAGCCACTGCAAACGAACTCCAGACGCATGTGCCACCATGTGTATCTGGGCTTACATGGGTCCTGGGGACTCAAACTGAGGTCCTTTGGCTTTGCAGGCAAACGCCTTAACTGCTAAGCCATCTCTCCAGCCCCAAGGTTAAGGTTTTTTACTTAGATCTCAGAAAAGACCAGAGCCCCTTCAATGACTAGCTTCCACTGTCCTTAAATCAATATATACATGTAAAGTCAGGTCCCTATAATATATACTTTATTGCTCTTTTCATAGCAACTGTTACTTTGTAGCTGAGTACCTGTGGCCAGTTCTAAGGATACAAAAGCCCCACATAGGGTTGCATTTTGCTGCTGTCTTTTCAGCACTGGCAAAGCTTGTGGCACCCAATAGACATGAATTCCCAGTTCAATCTCAGACCTGAACAGGATGAACACAAACATTCAGACGAGACTGGGGGCACTCTGTGTGGCATGACCACAGCCAAACACAAACATTCAGCTGCTACATGGCTGTCTCAAATTCAACGTGGCCAAAAACGAACTCTTCAACTTATACACAGCCCTGCTCCTTCCTGGTGACATCATCCACCCAGCACACCCAGTCCCGCTGTTCTCAACCCCATTCTCTCCCTGGACATCTGAGCACTCAGCAAAAGCTGCTGCATTTGTTTCCTTAATATTGCTAGGATCTGCTGGGGTCCCAGTTTGGTCCTTACATCTCTTCCTCTACCATGATCGTATTAAGTCAATCTCAGTGGAGGATGGGAGCAAACCAAACAAAACAACACCAGACAACAATGAAAACAAGGTACCCAACAAACTGGTGGTCCCAGTAAAGGTCTGAAAACTGTCAGAGCAAAAGAATGGGAGAGTTCCGAGGAGAAAGTGCTTAGCAGACTTCCTGAAGGGAAAGAGGATGTTTTCACAGAAGAGCTGACAAGAAATTTTACATTGAGACAATGACACAATTTTGGCTAATATTTACACGTCAAATTCTTCATTCAAAATCACACCAGTTTTGTGTGTGTGTGTGTGTTCCATCAGCAAGGTTACACCTTCCACCAAGGATCCAAAGGCGAAGCAACCCCAAGTGTCACAAACAAAACCAGGGAATCATATTGTATCCCGCACGAGCCCTGAGCACTCTAGAACAAGAAAAGCAATCACTCTGCGTTGGAACCCAGGCTCCTGGTAGCCATGACATCAGGTGGAGGTGGGAGTAGAAACGAGGGCTATTCTTGAAGTAGCAGGTGTTTGGAAGACAGAGGGGGCTATGCTAGACCTCCCTCTCAATTTTCCACCCAAACAGAAACAGACAAACTCAGCCCCTCACCAAGGGTACAAAGCAGCACCTGTTCTTCTGGGCACATGGGCGTGGGCGTGGGCATGAACACCCAGGTGTGTGCACAACAGGAGAGGTGTCTGAAGTCTCAACTTTCATGCTAGGACGCATTCTTGGCTTATGGGGAGAAAAGCATGGGAGCCCCTGCACCGGCACTAGCCCCGAGCATGCCTCATCATCCAGTGGGGCCCAAGGGCTGCACTGACCGCCCAGGTGCTCCTTGGGAAAAGGGCGGGAGTAAAGGGGTCTGGCCAGGCTCAGGAATCTAGCCACAGAAGAGTTCTTGGCACATTTAGCCTGCTAGGTGGATTGGAGCCAGGATAAACAATCTTAGTAGAACAGGATTCATGACGAGGCTACTTAATCAAGGTTTAAAGGTTTAAATGTACAGGTGTGATAAAGTAAGAATCTTCAGGAAAAGGTTTTGCTACCCAGCAACATGCTTCTCGGATCAGAAGTTCACATTAATCTCACAGGACAAAATGAAAAAGCGCGTAGCGTCATTTCCACAATCATTTACAATCTGACCTCATCTACCCTCAGTTCCTAATAGCAAGCTACCCGTGTCCCTGTTGGGATCTCTCTGGTTCACTAGACACCCCCCCCCCAAGCACTTTCCTACCTCCTTGCCTTTGTTTACAATCTCTACCTGGACAACAGCTAACATTAGAAGGTTTGCTAGGTGTCAGGTATAGTACATTACATCATTTAATACTCCCTGCAACCCTGAGGTATGCTTTTCCTAATTTTACACACGAGTTAACTACAGCTCAAAGAGGTCACGTGACTCGTTAGTACAAGGAGATCCAGGATTCAAGCCGAGGTGTCTGGTTTCAGAGCCTGAGCGTTTAATCGCTACACTGTCTAACACACGGATGCCCGCTGTACTGGATGGGCTCTGGGCTTTCCGCAGGGAAGAGAGAGAGGAAAAGCTGTGTTTCTCAGTTTTGATAAGGAGCTGGCAGCACAGCAGAGATCATGGACACTGACTGCAGCGGATGCCTAAGTGAGCTGTGTGAGGTGCAGAGGGAGGCAGGGGCAGGACCATGTGGAGGGCGCTGAAAGGCACTCACTTTGGCCAGGTTACTCCCATTTAACTGTCTAGCCAACCAGATGATTGCAGAGACTCCAGACAGATAACATACACTCTGGAGCCTCGCTGGTATGCTGAGAGATAGCAGGCCATAGCAGACCTGCAGCCTGACCACTCAGGAGAAAGCAGGCGGGCCAGGAGGTTGCCCAAGAGGAGGGGAGAAAGAAAGCATGAGCCCACCTTGGATTCCAGGAGCTCCCAGGGCTTGAGCCTGGCCTGGGAGAATGCAAGCGGACAAACCTTGGCTACTGAGTGAAGGTCCTAGGTCCTGTTTTGGTCTCTGGGGGAGCAGATGGCACTTTGATTCACTGCTCTTTAAACAATGGTATTATCTCTGCCTTTCATAGTCTAGGAGGTGACCTGCACACTCTCAGGATGTGGTAGCTTAAGAATCTTTCTTGGAAGCTGGGTGTGGTGGCGCACACCTTTAATCCCAGCACTTGGGAAGCAGGGGTAGAAAGATCACCGTGAGTTCGAGGCCACCCTGAGACTACATAGTGAATTCCAGGTCAGCCTGGGCTAGAGACCCTACCTCGAAAAACAAAACAAACAAAAAAGAATCTTTCTTGGTACTGGGGGAGGGCCGACAAGGGGCCTACCTGGATACACTGGTTGTTGCTGTCTGCTACCACTATGCGGCCGCTGCTAGCTGCAGACACTCCTTGTAAATTGGTGAATTCGCCCTTCTCCCTCCCACGGCTGCCTGTAGGGAAAGGATGGAAAGGAAGACAAAGCATTCATCCTGAAGTTGGTTTGAACCTCTCTCCCTTCCTTCCTCACCCGCCTGAGCCAGTCCCCATCTGGCTCGGCTCTAGGCCATCTGTACCAACACGGAAGACGAGTTCATCCTCAATTGGGTTGTCCTTCCGTTTGCCACCAGTGCTGTACATGGAGCTGGGTCTCCTCACGGCCTTCTGGCGCACGTGGCTGCCCGGACCCCCGGGAGATTTGACTCGGCGCTTGACATCATCGGGCGAAGGTGGCAAGTCCCCAGGACGCAGGGCACGCACCCGGAAAGGGCTGCCTCGCACCGGCTGTCCATAAAGTAGCACCGAGAGCAGCAGCTCGCCTTCGGAGCGCGCGGTGTACACCAGCTCGTAAGTGCCATTCTTGTGGTCCACCACGGGCACCGGGAGGTGCGCGCCATCCGGCCCGGTGATCTCCGCGCGCAGCTCGGCGCTGCCTGTGCGCACCAGCCGCCCATCCTTGTCTTTGGTGGTGACTGTGAGAGAGGCGGGTTGGCCCACCAGGGCCTGGCGCAGGCCCTCTCCCGTGGCCACCGTCTCGTGCGCAGTGGCGCTGGTGGTGAGAAGTGCGCCCAGGTTGAGCACAGATCTCCGCAACCCATCGACTTCAAGGACCAGTTCCAGTTGTGCGTTCTCGTGGGGCCTTTCCGGGAAAGCCTGAGCTGCCAGTGCGGCCAGCCTCTCCCGCATGTGCTTTCGTACCAGCAACACCTCAGGGCAGAGCCCAGGCGCAGCGCCTGCTCCGCGAAGCTGCAGCTACTGCCGATGTGCTCCTGGCCTTGGCGCAGTGTGTCTAGCTGGGTCTGTAAGACCTGTTGAAGAGGACGGCGAGGAGGAAGTCTGGGATTACTGATGAGCTTGCTACAACAGCGCCAAGACATAAAAAGAAATCCAAGGAGGGCGTGTGGACAAGGGAGATGGCCATAGCAACTACTGACCAGATCAGGACACGGGGAGGAAATCCTGATGTGGAAGCAAAGGAGGCGATAAGATGATCTGTGAGACCGTGCATAGGAAGGGTGAGGGATGCACCTTCTGTTTGGCCCCACAGATGCTTTCCAGGTCGCTGACCAGGGCCTGCTTACGCTGCTGCAGAGCTTGCTCCAGGTCCTCGAAGGCCGCACTGATCTGGGCCAGGGCCTCTGCCTTGCGCTCTTGAAGCTGCTGGCTGATGCCCCCGACTAAGGCAATAGCTGCAGACAGCTGTGGCAATCTGAGCAGGGAAACACCTCAGACCACGGTTGCTGAAGAGTGCCTTCACCACACCAGCCCTTCTCCCTGGGGACCCTCACTGTTGCCCTGGGAGATCCCTCGCTTGAGATTGACCTCCCTGGGACTTTTATTTCTGTCCCCTCCTCTCCCTGGAGCTCCTGTCCTGCACCTAGAGAGGCAGCATCCCATGGCCTCACCAGCCCAAGACCCCACCCAGTGCCTACCGGCCACGCACAGCCTCGAGCTGGCGCTGCAGGGCCGCCTTGTGCTGCTCCACCACATCCCGCAGGAGCACCGTGCCGTGCTCCCGGTGCTCCCCTGCGCGGCACTCCCCACACATGGCAGTCTCACAGGCCTCGCAGTAAAACTCCATCGTCTGGCGGTACAAGGGCTCCCATGAGGCAACAGCCCAGACACTACAGTCTTTGCCCCCTTCCCTCCCCATCTACCCTCCTTTCTCCCAGAGAACACCTTACCCACGGCCTGTTTCCTCCCCCCTTGGCCCACCCCATCTTTCCTTCTCCTCCCCCCCCCAAGTCCTGGCCTCACTGGGCCTCGCTTGGGCCCACCTTGCCTTCATGGTTGGGGCAGGAGAGAGGGCGACCGGCCACTGCGCTGAGGGGATGGGTGTCCTCGGGGTCGTGAGCCCCCTCGGGTGCCTGCTGCATGGCCTCCATGAGGCTGCTGATGAAGAAGTTATTCTGCAGGGCTGAGACACCCTGCTCAGGGAGGATGGACGTCTGCCGGCACACTGGACAGGACAGCGTCAGGCTCTGGGCAGGGATGTAGTTTTGGAGACATCTGGCCAGGAGATAGGAGTATCAAAGATGAGAAACAGGCAAGTCAAAGATGAGAAACAGGAGCCCTGTCCTCTATTGGTAACCCCCCCTTTTTTTTTAGTTTGAAGAGAGAGAATGAATTGGCACACCAGGGCCTCAGCCACTGCAATCAAACTCAAGATGCTTCCACCACCTAGTGGGCACGTGCCACCTTGCACTTGCCTCACCTTTGTGGGTCTGACTGATATGAGACCTGGAGAGTTGAACATGGATCCTTAGGCTTTGCAGATAAGTGCCTTAACTACTAATCCATCTCTCCAGCCCACAAACCTCCTTTTTTTTTTTTTTTTTTTTTCAAGGTAGGGTCTCACTCTGGTCTAGGCTGACCTGGAATTAGGTATGTAGTCTCAGGGTGGCCTCGAACTCATGGAGATACTCCTACCTCTGCCTCCCCAGTGCTGGGATTAAAGGCGTGCGCCACCATGCCTGGCTCTTCTTTTTAAAAAAAAAAAATATATTATTTGAGAGAAAGAATGGGCACACCAGGGCTTCTAGTCACTGCAAATGAACTCTAAACACATGTGCCACCTTGTGCTTTTGTTGGCACTAGGGAATCAAACCTGGGTCCTTAGGCTTAGCAAGCAAGTGCCTGAACTGCTTAGCCATTTCTCCAGCCCACCAAACCCCTTCTTTACAGGAGTGCCATTACATTTCCTTTGAAAGCTCTCTGGAATACATACCCTTTATCCACCAGATGGTGTTAAAAGCCTCTGATGACTGAATAGGAACACATCCCTGGCCTCTCAGAAGAACAGACTCGTCTGCATTCCTCAGTGTGCACAAACACAGGCTCACCTTTCACAGTGTTTACAAAACCTCCCTAAGAAAATATGTAACAAGCCCCATCCCCCTACCTGTCCCCTTTAACTCATTAAACATTTACTGACTGCCTGTTCTTGTCAAATTTGTGCCAAGCTCAGAGGATAAAAAATAAAGCACCGTGCCAGTCCTTAAAATAGCTTATCTTCAGAGAAAAAAAAAAAAAAGACACAGAAATAGAGAATTTAGAAAAGTGAACAGTGTTATGGATCAAGGGCATGGATCTTGGAGCTAGGGTGCCTGGGTTCAACTCCCTGGTGTGATCCCTGGGAAGTATTCATGAGCCAAAACCTCTTCCCTTGTAAGATGGAGACAACGCAGAGTTCAGAGTCCCATGGAGGATTAAACAGAAAGGGACTGCTTACATGTAAGGGGGAGTAAATGTTAAATGCCTGGACTTCCCAAGCACTTTTCAGGGTAGGCTACTAGTATTCCTTATCACTAGTACAAGGACCACAATACATACGGGCATGAGGAAGTGTCTCTGACTCAGGTGGGTAGAGAAGATGGTCAGAGACGATGTGATAGGCTGAGCATTGAAAGGTGTGGGGTAAGATGGTGTTCTGGGCACAGAAGACAACACAGTGTGGACAGAGAACTAGAAGCAGCCTGACATGTCTGGAGACAGAATCCAAGGCAAGACAGAGGACAAGGAGCACAGCAGCGAATCCTGGCAGCAACCGGCAGCCGCAGGGTGGCACTGCCACGTTTCCATGTCATCAAACTCCTTGCTACCCCATGTGAAGGGTGTATTTGCAGGAGACAAGACTGCAGACAGGGAAATGGCACCACCATTTAGTTACCATTGCTAAGTACCTATGTGCAGGTCCCAGGCTTTACTTTTTTTTGTTTTTTTGTTTTTCGAGGTAGGGTTTCACTCTGGTCCAGGCTGACCTGGAATTAACTATGTAGTCTCAGGGTGGCCTCGAACTCTCGGCGATCCTCCTACCTCTGCCTCCCGAGTGCTGGGATTAAAGGCGTGCACCACCACGCCCAGCTAGGCTTTAAATTTTTGCATAAGTGGCCCACAAAGGGCAAGTGGGCCAAACTGACCAAGCTAGTGGGCACTGGGGGCCTGGACTTAAATGCCAAGCAAACATGGGCTTAACCAATATCATCTTATAAGAATTGAAGCAAGAGGTGAGGCAGACTAGATTCAGGCAGTGGCAATGTAGGGTATAAATGGGAACACATTTCTATTGAAGAAATCCACTGGATCATACCCTCCAAGGCTCAGAGACCACTGCAGAAAAGGCAGTGGGAAAAAAATGTTAAGAGTCAGAGGGTAGTGAGGAGTGCTTTGGAATGCTGTCTTCCAACACGTGACCCCACAGTGGCTGTCATTAACCTGCACAAGACCTGAGTAATACTGGGCCCATCACCATGTCATCATGAGTGACGAAGGAGAGCAAAATAATGCTGCTGATGATGATGGGAGGGGATTAAGGTCAAAATACATTAAAAACGGGCTGGAGGCAGATGCACAAGGGGCGCATGTGTCTGGAGTTTGTTTGCAGGGGCTGGAGGCCCTGGTGTGCCCATTTTCTCTCTCTCTCTCTCTACCTGTCTATTTCTGTATCTCCCTCTCTCTCCTCTCCCAAAATAAATAAATAAAAATAAAATATTTTTTTAAAAAATGGGCTGGTGGGATGGATTAAGCAGTTAAGGCATTTGCCTGCAAAGCCAAAGGACCCAAGTTCCCCAGGACTCGTGTTAGCCAGATGCACAAGGGGGCACATATGTCTGAAGTTCGTTTGCAGTGGCTGGAGGCCCTGGTACACCCATTCTCTCTCTCTCTCAAATAAAGAAAAAAAATAAAAATATTTTTTAAAAAAACAAAAAAAAAAAGAATTTTAAATACATTTAAAAGATTTTAAAATATATTTGATGTATTTATTTGCGTGAGAGAGAGAAAGAAGCAGATAGAGACAGGATGAGCACACTAGGGCCTCTAGTCTTGCAAACAAATGCCAGACGCATGTGCCACCTTGTGCATCTGGCTTATGTGGGTCCTGAGGAATCAAACCTAGGTCCTTTGGCTTTGCAAGCAAGCACCTTGACCACTAAAGCCATCTCTCCAGCCCTCACAAGACTTTTTTTTTTTAAAGTGTGGTGGCACATGCCTTTAACACCAGCACTTTGGAGGCTGAAGTAGGAGGATCGCTGTGAGTTCTAGGCCAGCCTGAGAGTAATTCCAGGTCAGCCTGGACTAGAGCAAGATGCCCTTTACCTCGAAAAGCCAAAAAAAAAAAAAGACAACTGGGCATGGTGGCACAAGCCTGTTATTTCAGAACTCCAAAGGCTGCGGTAGCAGGACTAACTCATTTTTAAGGGCAGCCTGGGCTATATACTGAAACCTTTTTACAAAAATCCAAACAATAAAAACCAACCAGGTGTGGTGGCACACATCCACAATCCCAGCACTTGGGAGTCGGAAGCAAGAAGAGGTTGCTCATGGTCATATACTCAGCTGCACAGCCAGTTCAAGGCCAATGTGAGCTACACAAGACCTTGCCTCAAAGAGATAAGGGAGAGGGGATAGAAGAAGGAAGAAGGAAAAGAAAGGGAGGGAGAAGAGAGGAAAGGATGGAGGGAGGAAGGGAGGGAGGGAGGGAGGATGGGTGGGCAAGCATTGGGTATGAAGAGTGAGAGAATGAGAGTCCAGTCTTGGCTGGTTCCTGGCTTCCTAGCTTAGATACCTGAGGCAATAATGGTAACATTCACTAAAATGAGAAACACAGGAGCAACTTAGAGGAAAATTCAGTCCTATCAGTTGAACATCCAGTAGAGAGTACTAGTGGGCAGCTGAGGAGGGAGCAGGTTAGAGACAGAGGTGGGGGCATCGATATTCAGATGGCTTCACCAGTCAAGGTTGAGGGAGAGATCAGCTAAAGTATAGACAGTGACAACAGAGAGGGACTGAGGATCCAGCCAATAGGAACAGGGAGGGCAGAGGGGATAAGCACAGAGGACAGATGAGGGGCGGTGTGGGGGCAGCAAAGTGAGTGCACAAGGAGGGAATGAGTCACCAGGGTGGGAAATGGCCGAGAAGTGGAAAGTGCCCACTGGATTTGGCAAACACAAAGGTACATTTCTCCAAACGGGGAACCAAAGCTGACTGATGCAAGCTGAAGAGTGAAGGGGAGGTTGAGTGATGGATAGCAACAGGGTGGAGGAACCAGATGGTGCTGGAGGGACAAGAAGACAGGGTTTTGGAGTTCAAATACACACACACACACACGTTTGTAATGAGATGTTTTATTTATTTTTGCAGTGCTGTGGGCAGAACTCAACCTACCACTGAACCACATCCCCAGTCCACTGTAATAGGAATTCTGAGTATGTTTATAAGTTGAGAAGGAAGCAGTAGAGAAGGAGATGTGGGAGACAAGAAAACCAATGGAACCAAGTTTTAAGACTGGACTTTCTGGCCTGAAGAGGAGCTATGGATGCCTTCTTCTGATGGAGGGAGGGAGGCAAGAGAGGTGGATGTAGAGGGAGAAGTTGGAAAGAGGGCACCTCAGGCAGGATCAACCACAGAGCGATGAGGGAGGAGTGGAGAATGCTGGGAGCTGGGATGAGTCACTGGAGGGAAGGCGGAGGACACTTACTAGACACAGACATCAAAATGAAGGCAGCTGTGTCTGCAGATCACAAATTTGTGGAGGGAAGATCAGCGTGGTACAAATTCTTCCAGATCCTCAATCTCGTCTCATAATCTCCCCTAAACCTTTTGTTCTTAATTAGAACTTAACAACCAACACATGCCAGGCACGATTTTAAGTGCTTTACAAATATTAACTTGTTTCATTGTGACCTACTTTTCCTTGCAGTTCCCTAAAGTAGAGAGTGGTTTTTGTTTCATGCTCCACATTCCTTAGGGCCAGAAGGTGCGGTTGCGCCCTCACTCTTCCCAACCCAAGCATTCTATTTGTCTGCAACTCCTTTGAAGCTCATGTCTCTGTCTAGGCCACCCTTTCTTGTTTTGGTCTCCACTGACCTAACAGTCACTCCTCCATTTGCTGAAGTCTTTCTCCTGACTCACTTCTTCTACCACCCTCCCCACACACATTCTGCCACCAGCCTCCGTGGCTCTGACATCCACCAGATGACCCATCACCATAGTGATTTCCTCATTCTCTGACTTCCTTGCTGCAAAGAACTTTTCCTCCACATCACTTCAGCTGTCCACTCCTATGCTCCCACCACCACCCACACCACATCAACTGCCACTTCTTCAACTCTGAAATCTGTCCCACTCTGTCCCCTATAGCTCTCTTCCCAGGTCACTTTTCTAGCACTAATCCTACCATGCATTTGATAACTGTTCAATACCTCCTTCCTATTTGCTGAATGTCCCTGAATTACAATAATTTCCTGACTTGCCTCTTGTTTCCTCTCTTCTCCTCTATAATCCACTTTCCACACAATGAATGAATGAAAGAGAGACAGAGATGGGGCAGGAAGAAAAGAAGGAAGGGGAAAGAGGATAGAAAGCAAACAAGGGCTGGAGAGATGGCTTAGTGGTTAAGGCAAATGCCTGTGACGCCTAGGGACCTTGGTTTGATTCTCCAGGTCCCACATAAGCCAGATGCACATGGTGGCACACACATCTGGAGTTCATATGCGGTGGTTAGAGGCCCTGATGTGCCCATTCTCTCTCTCCCCCCTCTCTGCTTCTAATAAATAAATAAATAATAATAAAGCAAACAAAAAAATTTGGATGAAAACACCATAATGAAACCCATTTATTTGTAAGCTAATAAAAAATGAACTTAAGTTAGACATGGTACCACAGACTTATAATCTAGACATGAGAGGTCAAGGCAGGAGGATCACAAGTTCAAGGCCAGCCTGGACTACACAGTGACTCTCTACACCTCCTCCCAGTTTCCTCCTCACTTACCTACATATACTGGCTTCTCGTTTGGTCTCCAAACATATCCCATTGGCTTCTTACATTTTTTATGTTTTTCTCTTTTACACATGGGTGTATAGAGACCAGAGGGCAACCTTGGGTATCATCCTAAGGTAACTGTCCCCTTTCTTTCTGAGACATTCTCTCACTGGCCTGGAGCTTGCCAGTTAGGCTAGATTTGGCTGGCCAGTAAGCCCCAGGGATCGTCCTGTCTCTGCCTCCCCAGTGCAAGGATTCCAGGCATACATGACCATGCCCGGAAATTTTGCATGGGGATTGAATTCAAGTCAAAGTGAGGCAAACACTTTACCAACTGAGCTGGCTCCCCAGACCCTGTTTGCTTCTTAAGGCCTGCACATGTCTGTCTTTTCTCCAATCTGCACCCGGCCCTCAGATATTGTATTATTGTGCAGCCTTGGGAAGATTTCCGAGTTTGCTCTGAACCTTAGTTTCCTCCTCTCTGAAATGGGGCAACAGACTTATCTGCTGTGAGGATTAAGTGTATCAATCACTGAAGTCACTTAGACCATCCCTGGCTAGTAGTAAGTCTGTCAGCACATGGTAATTACTGTAACCCCCACTGTTCGGGCACTGATGTTCTGAAGGTGCATGCAGTGACCTGACCCATGAGAAAGTGCAATCATCCAGTGACAGCTTGATGCCACCCTGAGCTTCTATAGCATGGGCTTAGCCCAGGACGGAGGTGTGAGGGAAGCCGGTGGTGGCCAAAATGGAGGTGGAGACTAGAAGGAAAGGGGGCGACTGAGGGGCTTGGCTTTACAGTGAGTCAAGAGTGGAGGAGCTGCACTGGGGCAATGGGAGCCAGGTGGGAAAGACTGGAGCTTAGGACCACAGACGTGCTTTTTTCCAGGTGATGACAGATCTAAGGTGATGGTGGAGAGCATTACTGAGGTGTAGTAAAGGGTGTTCGGGGTTTGGTAATGAAGTCCCCAGGTTGATGGAAGAACTTGAATGGGCAGGAAGGCTGAGTCCTTTGCCCACTGATGAAAGGGAGAGGGCAGTGGACTGGAACCCTAAGGGACAGGGTTGGCATGGAGGTAGAGTCCATGCACAGAGCCAGACTGAGTGGAGGAAGGAGGCAGAGTTAAGGCCTGGGCGGAAGTCATGATGAGAAACAGGTAATAAAACTTCCAAGACTGAGCCATGAGATGGTGCCAGAGAGAGAATACTGTCAAAATATTAGCTAAATGGATATGCTGTGCCCGTCAAACTGTCCTCCTAAGTATTTAGGTTTATGCCTGCAGACTAGTGCTGCTCTCACTTTTGATCAGAGAAGCTTCTTTGTGCAGATGGTAGTGACTATTGGGGAGACTCAAGACCCGCCAAAGTGTGGAGGAGTGACAGCTGAGTGCTCAGCCATAAACGAGACATCTCTAGCACACCTTCCAAGGCTCAGGAACATTGTAGAAGGGGTGGTGAAAAGAATGTGAGTGCCAGGCTGGAGAATGGCTTAGCAGATAAGGTGCTTGCCTACAAAGCCAAAGAACCCAGGTTCAATTCCCCAGGACCCACGTAAGCCAGATGCACAAAGTGGTGCATGTGTCTGGAGTTCGTTTGCAGTGGCTGGAGGCTCTGATGCACCCATTCTCTTTCTCTCTCTCTTTCTCTCTCTCTTTCTCTCTCTCCCTCTCTCTCAAATAGGTTAATATATAAAAATACAAAAAAAATTAATATGAGTGCTGAAGGATGGGGGGGAGTGCTCTGGAATGCCGTCTTCTGGACATGAGGTGGCAGTTGCATTCATGACTTCACAGTGGCTGTGGTTTCCTGCATAAGATCTGCACAATATTAGACCTAGCAACATGTCGCCATGGATGGCAGAAGAGGAGAAAAATTATATCAAAATAAAAGAGGGGCTAGTTTGAAAGAAGACAGAAGGGCTGGAGAGATGGCTCCACGGTTAAGGTGCTTGCCTGCAATATCTAATGACCTGGGTTCAATTCCCCAGTACCCATGTAAAGCCAGATGCACAAAGTGTTGCATGCACCTGCTATTCGTTTGCAGTGGCTAGAGGCCCTGGTGCACCCATTCTTTCTCTCTCTTTATCCCTCTTTCTCTCACCTTGCAAAGAGATAAAAATATTGTTAAAAAAGAAGAAAGGAGTCAGTGGAAAGGGGACAGGGGAAGGGATGCAAAAGAAAGTAGTAAGAGAAGATTATGATCAACATATGTTATATAGTTGGGCATGGTGGTGCACATCTTTAATTCTAGCACTCTGGAGGCTGAAATAGAAGGATAGCCATGAGTTTGAGGCCTGGGCTAGAATGAGACCCTACCTTGAAAACAAACAAACAAAAATACATTACATACATGTATGGAAACTGTCAGAAAGTTAATATAGGGCTGGAGAGGTGGCTTAGTGGTTAAGGTGCTTGCCTGAGAATCCAAAGGACCCAGGTTTGATTCCCCAGGACCCATGTAAGTCAGATGCACAATGTAGCACATGTGTTTGATGTTCGTCTGCAGTGGCTGAAGGCCCTGGCACACCCATTCTCTCTCTGCCTCTTTTTTGTTTGTTTGTTTGTTTTTTGTTTGTTTGTTTGTTTTGTCTCTCAAATAAATAAAATAAATTTTTAAAAATATTTTTTAAAAATTAATATAGGTTTGAGAAGATGACTCAGCAGTTAAAGGCACTTGCTTGCAAAGCCTGCCAGCCTGGGTTCAATTCCCCAGAATCCATGTAAAGTCAGATACACAAAGTAGTGCATGTATCTAGAGTTTACTTGTAGCAGCAAGAGGCCCTGGAGCACTCATTCTCTCTTTCTGTTCACAATAAAAGCACTTTTTAATAGTTTATATACGCGTGTGTGTGAGAGAGAGTGAGAGTATATAGGTATGACCATACAGAAAGCCCTGTGCTGGCTTCATGTGGCTCTCACAGTAAGATGTAATCCCTGACAGTGCTGCCAAGCCCATCTCCCTGCCCGGGTTCATCCCAGATCACTTTCAATCAGACTACCTCTGCTCCAGCCACACAGGGCTTCATCTAGCTTCTCTTACCCACCACATCCCTTTCAAGCCACATGGCTTTTCATGTTGTTCCTTCTGTTTAGAGTGCTCTTGAACTCTCTTTACAGACATTACTCCTACTTGTCCTCAGGAATGCAGCTCAGAGAAGCCTTCCCTGATCCTGCAAACCCTAACCAATCACATATGCTAAGCTCTCACAGCTCAGCACTTTATAGGCAGCTCTTACTAAGAGCAGAGTCTGTTTACCTGCGCTCTGGCTAGATGACTGATTACTAGCTCCTTCACTGTTCCATAAGCTCTCCAAAAGTACAGATCATGTCTCTGTTCATCACTGCATACTAATAACTGGGACAGGGTGTGGCACAGAGCAGTCGTTCAATGACAAACACTCATAAAATGAAGGAGTGAGGAATAGAAGAAGCTTAGAGGTTAGGAGAGGCTGCCATTCACTCAGTACCTGGGCACAGGCAGGGAAGGACAAACCTAGTTTCAAATATCCTCCTCTTAATCACAAATGCTGCTGGTGCCAGTGCTAATTGGGGGTCTTAGCACTGTCTGATTTCTCTGCTGCTTCTGAAGTCTGGGAAGGAGCCCTATTCTAGGCAGGTCCCTGGTCCGGTGTTCAGAGCTCCGGGTCCCTCTCACAGATTCTTACAACTAAGCATGTATCTCGTTGGGTTGGGGTTCACTTACCCCCTAGTGTGTATACTTCCCTGACTTCTTACAGGTTTGCACAAGCACTCCCCTCTTAGGAGGACCTGCAGGGTCATCCCACCTCCCTCACAGCGCCTCTCACCTCTCACAGAAGGTATGTAGGCAAGGCAGAACCTTGGGGCACCGGTACCGATCCAGGCAGATGCTACACACCAGGAACTGCTTGTCCATGGGCTGCACCTCTGGGCCAGGGCTGTCCTCCCTCTTCGCCATGGTGACCACAGATGGTTCCCGCCACTCACACCCGCCTGTGTACAGAGAAAGGGTCAGCAGCAGTGCATCCAGCACCTCCTCCTCATGTGATCTCACCCCGAGAAATGTGGCCCCTTCTCCCCTCCCAGGGGCAGGACAGGGCAGCGACTGGAAGAAGCGCAGCATGGTGCTCTGCGTCAGAGCACAGACTGGGGGTGAGACTGGGATTCAAAGCTGGTGAAGCCTCTCCCTCACCAGCTATGTGACCTTGGACCATCCCAGTCATCCCTGAGCCTGTTTCCTAATTTGTAATCATGTAAATATTAATCCCTACCTCACATGGTTGTGTGGAGAATCTGAAAGCATATGCGTGACTGATGACATGGATCAGTGGGTTAGCGTGCTTGCTGCAAAAGCATGAGGTTCTGAGTTCAATCCCCAGCGCCCACATAAAACAAAAGCACACATGTCAAGCACATGGTACAGGGACGCCCCTTTTCACGGACACCCCATTCTTCATCTCCTCCAAGACTCTGTCTAGGCCTTGCTTCTCCTGACTACCTGCAGAGCCTGTCCCTGCACCCTGACTGACCCTCATCCTAACAACCACCTCACCCCACATTCGTTCCCACCCTGATCAGTATGAAGGTCTGTGTTGTCTCCCAAACACCTTCTTCCCTTTTCACTGACTCCAAAGCTGCACCCCCATCTGAAGGCACCCTCAGTTCTCTCCTGACATGTAATAACAGCCCCCTATCTGGCATCTGCCCTCCCTGCTGTGTCTTCCCATCCCCCACTCCTTGCAGCCAGAGTGAGTTTACTAAATCACAGATTTTGCCAGGTGTGGTAGAGCACGCCTTTAATCCCAGCACTCAAGAGGCATAGGTAGGAGGATCTCCATGAGTTCAAGGCCACCCTGAGACCAAATAGTGAATTCCAGGTCAGCCTGGGCTAGAGCGAGAACCCTACCTTGAAAAAAAAAAAAAATCAGAGACTTGATACTGCTACTACTCCCCCCACTTTCTTTTCTTTTCCTTTTTTTTTTTTTCTTGTTTTTTTGAGGTAGGGTCTCACTCTAGCTCAGGCTGCCCTAGAACTCACTATGTAGTTTCAGGGTAGCCTCAAACTCTCAGCGATCCTACTACCTCTGCCTCCTGAGTGCTGGGATTAAAGGTGTGTGCCACCATGCCGGGCTCACTACTCCCTTTTTAAATGCCCCAAGATTTCTCCACTATCCAGAGGACAAAGTTCTTAAACTGGCCAATAAAACTTAGCAATGTCTAAATTTGTCTCAACTGCCAGGTGTAGTGGTGCACACCTTTAATCCCAGCACTCTGGAGGCAGAGGTAGGAGGATCGCCATGAGTTCGAGACCACCCAGAGACTACCGAGTGAATTCTAGGTCAACCTGGGATAAAGTGAGACCCTACCTTGAAAAACTAAAAAAAATAAAATAAAATAAAATCAATTTTTGTCTCAACTTATATCTCATAATTCTATGATCTGTCTCACTGAGTCACACACTTTTCTTTCTGGGCGGCCACACATTCTGCTCCCTTGTCTGAGATCATTTTCCCACCCCCTTGTCTAGTTGATGGCTAACTGATACCTACTGTTTTGTTTTGTTTTGTTTTACCTTGAGGTAGGGTCTCACTCTAGCCCAAGCTGACCTGGAATTCACTATGTACTTTCAGGCTGGCCTCGAACGCACAGTGATCCTCCTACCTCTGAAAGGTGTAGGCCACCACATCCAGCCTACTTATCTTTTACATAAATGTCACACCCTTTAGGAAGGCCTTCCCTGACTTCCCAAAGTCTAAGTTAGGTGTTCAACCTGTGTCCCTCAACATTCTGTATTTCCTCTACCCTGACCCTTAGCTGCTACAACACTATTCTTGTTACTTCCCAGTTTCTTCAGTGTCCTTGAGGACAAGCATTATATTTTGCTTTCCCATTCCACCAGACTCAGTATGGAGCCTGACATAAAGAATGATCTGGGCTGGGTGTGGTGGTGCCCGCCTTTAATCCCAGCACTCGGGAGGCAGAGGTAGGAGGATCCCCGTGAGTTCAAGGCCACCCTGAGACTACATAGTGAATTCCAGGTCAACCTGAGCTAGAGTGAGACCCTACCTCAACAAAACAAAACAAAACAAAACAAAACAAAACAAAACAAAAAGAATGATCTGGGCTGGAGAGATGGCTTAGTGGTTAAGCGCCTGCCTATGAAGCCTAAGGACCCGGTTCAAGGCTCTCGATTTCTCAGTACCCACGTAAACCCAGTTGCACAAGGTGGCACATGCATCTAGAGTTCGTTTACAGTGGCTGGAGGCTCTGGTGCACCCATTCAGTCTCTCTCTCTCTCTCTGCCTCTTTCTCTGTCTGTCACTCTCAAATAAATAAATAAATAAACAAAAAATAAATAAAATTTGTCTCAACTTATGTCTCATAATTCTATGATCTGTCTCACTGAGTCACACACTTTCTTTCTGGGCGGCCACACATTCTGCTCCCTTGTCTGAGATCATTTTCCCACCCCCTTGTCTAGTTGATGGCTAACTGATACCTACTGTTTTGTTTTGTTTTGTTTTGTTTTGTTTTGTTTTGTTTTGTTTTGTTTTGTTTTGTTTTGTTTTGTTTTACCTTGAGGTAGGGTCTCACTCTAGCCCAAGCTGACCTGGAATTCACTATGTACTTTCAGGCTGGCCTCGAACGCACAGTGATCCTCCTACCTCTGAAAGGTGTAGGCCACCACATCCAGCCTACTTATCTTTTATATAAATGTCACACCCTTTAGGAAGGCCTTCCCTGACTTCCCAAAGTCTAAGTTAGGTGTTCAACCTGTGTCCCTCAACATTCTGTATTTCCTCTACCCTGACCCTTAGCTGCTACAACACTATTCTTGTTACTTCCCAGTTTCTTCAGTGTCCTTGAGGACAAGCATTATATTTTGCTTTCCCATTCCGCCAGACTCAGTATGGAGCCTGACATAAAGAATGATCTGGGCTGGGTGTGGTGGTGCCCGCCTTTAATCCCAGCACTCAGGAGGCAGAGGTAGGAGGATCCCGTGAGTTCAAGGCCACCCTGAGACTACATAGTGAATTCCAGGTCAACCTGAGCTAGAGTGAGACCCTACCTCAAAAAAACAAAACAAAACAAAACAAAACAAAACAAAACAAAAAGAATGATCTGGGCTGGAGAGATGGCTTAGTGGTTAAGCGCCTGCCTATGAAGCCTAAGGACCCCGGTTCAAGGCTCTCGATTTCTCAGTACCCACGTAAGCCAGTTGCACAAGGTGGCACATGCATCTAGAGTTCTTTTACAGTGGCTGGAGGCTCTGGTGCACCCATTCAGTCTCTCTCTCTCTCTGCCTCTTTCTCTGTCTGTCACTCTCAAATAAATAAATAAACAAAAAATAAATAAGAAGAATGATTTATCTTAGCTAGACATGGTGGCAAGCCTTTAATCCCAGCACTAAGGAGGCCAATATAGGAGGATCGCTGTGAGTTCCAGGTCAGCCCGAGACTACAAAGTGAATTCCAGCTCAGCCTGGACTACAGCGAGACCCTACTTCACAAAACCAAAAAAATAAATAAATAAGAAAGAACGATTTTATCATTGAAATTGGTAATTGTCAGGCGTGGTGTTGCATGAGGTCATGGAGATGCACCCCTTTAATCCCAGCGCAAGACCCTACCTCGAAAAATAAAAAAAAATTAAGAAAGAGAAATTGGTAATTAATTTAAAATATTTACTTATGCAGTGTCTACATTGCACAGGCTCTGGGGCCCAAATCATGACACAGATATAGCCACTGTCTCTGCAGTGGGAAGATGGTGGAATATATTTTAAAAGTAACAAGTAAATATACAATGGCATCAATGGCAAGGGGGTACTGTGAAGAACATACAATGTGACAAGAAGTAAAAACCTTGACTGGAGCCGGGCATGGTGGCGCACGCCTTTAATCCCAGCACTCAGGAGGCAGAGGTAGGAGGATCACCATGAGTTTGAGGCCACCCTGAGACTACATAGTGAATTCCAGGTCAGCCTGAGCTAGTGAGACCCTACCTCAAAAAAAAAATCGTGGAAAAAAAAAAAAAAAACCTTGACTGAGTGACCAGGAAGGGCTCTGCAAGCAGGGAACATAAGCAGAGGTCTGAGGATGACAGAAAGGAGGTAAGAGTGATGGTAAGAGTGAGGCAGGTGAGGGAGGGACGGAAGGAAAAAGCACATGGGCAGAAGGCTCATGAAGAACCTGAACAAACCACGTGGTCGAGGCAAAGTGAGTAACAGCAAAAGGTGAGTTTGGTAAACAGGCAGAGAGGACTTTATGAAGGATTTGTAGACCAAATTAAGAATATGACTTTATCCTAAGGTACAGGAAGAGATGACACAGTTTACAAATAAGCACGTCTGGCACAACGAGAATTGCGGAGGGACAGAAGCAAGAGTGGTTTCTGGGAGACCTGAGGTGGGAAACATTCATGAAGTTGAATCAGGACATCACCATGGGCTGACGTGAGAGGGACAAAGGAATGTCGATAACGACTCCCAGGTTTCTCAAACGAGCAAACAGAGGGTCTGGAGCAGACAACAAAAACTAAGGCACAGCTGTTTGGGACATGCTATTATGGCCAGGTGGAGCTGTTAAGTAATACACAGAACCCAGGAGCTCAAGAGAGAAGTCTGGGCTGGTTATTGATTTAGAATCACTGGCATATTAATGGCCTTTAAAGCAATGAGAATGGATGGGAGTGCTAAGGGACAGAGAGTGATAAGAAAAGGAACAGAGCCAGTAAAGGTGACTGAGGACAACCTGGGGGGCAGGGTGGAGGAAGGAGAGCCAAGAGAAGAAAAAAAAAATAGGGCAAGGACTGAAAACGCTCACTGAATTTGGTGTGGTGCAGTGGTTAGAGCAGAAGCCAAGTTGGAGTGACTAAAGAGTGAGTGAATGATGAAGTTAACAAAATGGACTCAGACAACACAAGAGAGAGGTTTGACCATGAAGAGAGGGAGAAAGATAGCTGGACTACTTCAAAACAAGCAGTGATTGGCTCACATCTCAGGTCACCACCACTGTGCCCTGTTCGATGCACCATGAAGGGTGAGTGAGTGAGGAGTGAGTGAATGAGTGAATTAGTTCGGAGAGCTGATGCAGAGCTCTCTTCAGGATGGAGGAGGGACAGAAAGTCTGAGCTGCATGTGTCCTGTGTCTAGGCAGGTGGGTGTGGCTAAGAAGGGAAAGGCTTGCATCTTCCTAACTGGTACCGGCATCCTGCAGTTCTCAGATGTTCGAAGTCTGAACTTAGGGACTTGATGGGAGGGGGTTGCAAATGGAAGACTGGCTGGAGGCAAACTGTAGTCTGTAAAGGGAAGGGCTGAGAGGAAGAGTAGGAGTGGCCTGCTGAGTCCTGCTGGGGCAGCTGGATGTCAGGCTCCACCTCTCTCTAAACCCAGGGGCTCTCCCTGCCTGTCACACAGGGGCGGGGATTGGGCTACATCCAAGGACCAACAGTTCCTCCCTCCCTTCCCCTTCCTGCTTCGGTTCCCCACCCAAAACTTACTAGGCATACAGCTGCTGAAGCCATGCCCCAGCCTGAATCTAGGAGTCTCAAGACCAGTTTTGTAGGCTCCTCCCATCCCACTGTGATCTAGATAGATCTGTCCCTGTTAGGCAGTTTCAAGTGGGCTGTTTACCACATCAGATACTTGCTGGACTGCACCCTCCTTCCTTGAACTGCCTTCTTTCTTTCTCTCATGCATCCCACCCATCCTGTACAGCTCAGTTCTAAAGGCACTTCATTCCCCATTCAGCATTCACTGGACACCTCTGCTGGGCATACGAGGACAAATGGCCACAGCCAAGCCTTCACAGATTCCACAATCTAATAAACAGATGACTGCAATGCAATGGGTGAAGAGCCAAACAGGGAAGCCCAGCTTGCTCCAGGAGCTCAGAGAAAGTTCCCTAATTTAGATCTGGAGCGGAGATGGGCCTCAAGGCTGGAGGTCAAGGATGAGTAAGCTGCACAGAACATGGTACCCTTTACCTCCGGAGGCAACACCACTCCCTGTGACAGGAGATGGCTAACCAATGAGGTACAGAACTAAGCTACATGACACAATGCTTTCTTGGTCTTACTAAAGAGTTTAGACTTCAGCCCCTTCCCTGCCAGGGGATTGAAGCTTTATCCAAAGAGCAAAGGAAAAGTTTGATGGCGGCTGGAGAGAAGGGTGAGCTTAAGCAAAGAATGACAAAAATACATTTTTTTTTTCTCAAGGTAGGCCAGGCTGTCCTAGAACTCACTCTGTAGTACTAGGCTAGCCTTTAACTCACAGCAATCCTCCTACCTCTGCCTCCCAAGTGCTGAGATTAAAGGTGTGGGCCACCATGCCTGGCCTAAATTTTTTTTTAATTTTTTGTTTATTTTTATTTATTTATTTGAGAGCGACAGAGAAAGAGGCAGATAGATAGAGAATGGGCATACCAAGGCCTCCAGCCACTGCAAATGAACTCCAGATGCATGCGCCCCTCCTGCATCTGGCTTACGTGGGTCCTGAGGAATCGAGCCTCTACCAGGGTCCTTAGGCTTCACAGGCAAGCGTTTAACCGCTAAGCCATCTCACCAGCCCTTTTGTTGTTTTTTTGTTTTACGAGGTAGGGTCTCACTCTAGTCCAGGCTGACCTGGAATTCACTCTGTATTCTCAGGGTGGCATTGAACTTCCCGCGATCCTCCTACATCTGCCTTCTAAGTGCTGGGATTAAAGGCATACACCACCATGCCCGGCTTAAAAATGCATTTTTGACTGCTGTTTGGAAAATAGAGGGTTCAACAGTTGAAGGTTAAGAGACTGCCTTACATAAGGGAGTTACAAAAGGAGGTTGAGGGCTGCAGAGATAGTTTAATGGTTAAGGCATTTGCCTGCAAAGCCTAGCAACCTAAGTTTAAGTCCCCAGTTCCCATGTAAAGCCAGATGCACAGAGTAGCACATACATCTGGAGTTCATTTGCAGCAGCTGGAGGCTCTGGCATGCTCATTCTCTCTGTCTCTCTTCTCTCTATCTCTCCTTGCTTGCAAATAAATGATTTTAAAAAAAAGTTTTAAGGAGTTTGAATTGGTTTCCAGAGGGAGAAACCAACAGAACTTGGTAACTGATTGGTTTTACACAAAGAGATGGGATAGAAGAAGGGATGAGAGACCATTCTTGGTTTCTTAGCTTGGAAACTGGAAGAGCAGCTTAGATGAAAGGATTATAATTTTAGTGTTCAATATAATGAATCTGGGCTGGAGGGATGGTTCAATAGTTGAAGGCACTTGTTTGCAAAGAAGTTAGGGTTTGATTATCTAGTACCCACGTAAAGCCAGATGCACAAAGTAGCACATATATTCAAAGTAAATTTGCAGTGGCAAGAGGCCCTGGAGTGCCCATTCTCTCTCCCTCTTTCCTTTCCTCTCTCCCCATTTGCAAGTAGTAAGTACAGATATTTTTTCAAATAATGAATCTGAGGTACCTATGGGGCACAGCTCAAGTGGAACGGTCCACTTGGTAATGGAAAGGCAGCCTAGAGCTTAGGGAAGTGGTTGAGCTTGGGTGTATGTATTTGGATGCTCCTGACTATGGAAGTGACTCACCCCACACAGAGAAGATGAGGAGGGAGGACTTAAGACTGACTCCAAGAAATGCCAACATTTAAGATGTAGGCTCAAGAGGCAAAAGATGCGAAGAAGATTGGAAAAGGCATCAGGGACAGGAGAAGCAGAGATGAGAGATGTCTGAAAATCAATGCGGAAGCACAGAGCTTCACCAATAAGGGGGTGATATTCACTGTGAAATGCGGGAGGTGCCCAAAGAAGCTGTTAGTAACCTCAAGGAATGTAGTTTCCAGGAGCTGGAGAAGAGGAAGTCACATTCAGGGAGTTAAGGAAGAAGTTGATTCTAAACAAATGAGCGGCTAGGGCTGACTGCTGGGATCCTGGACATCTGCACAAAAACAAGTGTTTAAGGCTTTTCAGTTTCTTCCCCCACAACTTCCTCCTACAACCTCAAGATTCCCAGTCTACAAGATTTACACAGCTGTGAGTGGAGGTGACCAAGGCATTGTGGGAGCTTGTATGGGGGAGGTCAGCTAGGCTCACTTGCTAAAATGACTCACTCCTACTCAATGCCCTCCAGGAAGGAGTATTTGATCATTTAAGACTGCAGCAAAATAACCAATGTCTGTAGGCTATGAGCTTCCTCTGGATGAGGTAAAGTCCTCAAAGGTAAGGAACCCATTCCCAAGACTGGCAGGGAAGGAAAATGATGGAATTCACAGTACCAATCCTCACCCCCCTCACTACTGCTCATGAGAGTACATAAATGGACCATTCAAACTTTGCTGGACACACTTAGGGCTAGGACCTTCCCTAGGAACTGGAGACATAAAGCTGAATCAGGTATGATTCCTATCTTTTACTTGTGGGGAAACTGACATATACATACATAATTACAACATAAGGTCTGTAACACAGACATGTTCAAATTCAATATCAGGAAAATATCTAACTTGGTGAAGAAAAAAGGTTTCCAGAGGAAAGGGATACTTGAGGTGGATGCTAAGAGACACACAGATGGTTGGGTATGTTGGGAAAGCATCAGTAAAAGAGAAATGAGAAAATGTTATAGACTACTTGCGCAAGGGAGCCAGACTCAAGAACAGAGGCTACTGTCAAAGGTTTCTCCCTGATCCTTTTTGCTCCTTCACTGCTCACCCTTACACATTTAGTTCCACAAGGTTTTGTGTCGGGGTCTCTTCCCTCAGTTTTCACTCTGATCGGGCAATCTCATGGATTCAGTTACTATCCAATTGCTGGTAACTCCCAAAGCCTTGTGCTGCAAGATTCTCTTGAACCTCGGGCCAGTATATCCAACTACATCTTGGACATCTCTGACCGCACGATGCATGGGACTAGTCTAAAACCCATTCATTTTCTCCTGACCTTCTCTTCCTGCAGTGGAACTCCATAAAAGGCACCACCATTTACCTAGCCTCATCAACCAAGACCCTGGCAATGTCAACACTGACTTTTTACTCATCTCCAGATACAAGCTATGACAGTATCCTTGATGCTGCCTCTAAAATAGGCCTACATTTAAAGTCAAGAAATATAGTGCCTTGAAGGCAGAAAAAAAAAAAAAAAGAAATATAGTCCTACTGCCACAAGCTCTGTCATAAGCTGAGATTGGAGGCAACTTCCTACCCCACACACTGACATGTATATTGGGAGAGACAGGGTTTTCTTGTTCTCAAAATCTGAGATTCCAGGGGGGTCCCCTTCACACTAAAAGCCCTACAGATTGCAATGATTAAATTCTACCCCAAACTACCTTGATGATTTGATTGATGATTTCCACCAAAAGGCTAAGTGTGTAAGAGGGTCGTCACAGGTTGCCCCCCATTCTGCTCTGAAATTAATGTTTTCTGAATTTAAGTCACCCATAACACTCTCAACACCCTCTACACCAATCATATATGTGTTTGTTTGTTTTTACTGATCACAGGCTGTACTAGCCCAACTACGGTCCCTTTGATCAAGTTCTCAGAACAAGAATACCACTGTCCTCTAAGTGGTCGAGATAGCGCACAAAAATAATCTATGTTGGTGACAAGAGAGTCATGTTTAAATCTCTGCAGTTCCCTATCAAAATCAAAGGGAAGAAGAAGACGAACAAAGTTCAAGACAGACACACAGACAGGCAGACAGAGGGAGAGAGGGCGAGACCTCCACTTAACATCAGGAAGTATTCCTACAGCAGAAGGTGGTAAGTGCTCTGTCACTGGCGGCATGCAAGCCAAGAGGCAGGCACCTGTCAGGCCTGCAGCTCTGATTCCAATTCTGCAGCAAAGCAGAGCCCTGCTCAGGGAATGAATGGGCACTGATGAGCTGGGCAGTCTGGCCGGGGAGACCTGTGAAGATGACCTCGCACCCATTCTGAAATTCCAGACTTATTTTCCTGCCCTGACTAGTGCTGGGTTTCTGTGGTCCATATCAGACCCCTATACCAGGAACATACCCAGGGCCTGCTTTTAGTCAGACTGCCCTCCCTGGGGTGCAGCCTGCCCTTCCAACCTGCAGCCATCTGTCCCTGCAGGTTTGCAGCCCAGGGTCTGAAGCCAAGTCCTGGAGGGAGGAGGAGGTCAGAACCAGGGAGGGGCCAAGGGTCCTCCAGGCTGCAAGAGAACTATAGGGGGGTCCTTCCCTACATGAAATAGCCTTTGCATGAAGCTTCCTATGTAGTGAGCAGGCTGGTGCGGGGAGGGGGGGCAGGTGCGGGGAGGAGGAACGGGTGTCCTCCATCCTGGCTGATGGGCATCTTGGTGCTGAAGGAAGGTGGGGAAAGAATCAGGGGTGGAGGTATATCTACACCAAGGAGAAAGGAACAGGAACCCTTCGGACAAGCTGGGCCACAAGATTCCAGGATCCCCATCAGCAGCAACCCCACCCACCCCCACCACCCTCGGCCTCGGCATTCAGCACCCACCGCCAACACACACGGGCTCCCCCCGCCACAAACCCCGCGCTCCTAAAGAGAACCATCACCCGTCCACCCGCGCCTCCCCCCACCCCCCGCAAACACGGACCTCACGTGAACAGCCACAGCCCCAAGCAGCCCCCCGCCGCTCTCACCGACACGGACACGCCTCACGTGGACGGAGACAGGAGCAGCTTTTGAAAAGCATCCGCGCCCCCACCCACACGCTCGGACACACAGACACACGGACACGCGGGGCCCGCCCGTCGCACTCACGGCGTGGGAGCAGGATGCGAGGGCGACGCCCGGACTGTGGCCGCTCCGAGGGGCCCGCGCCGCCGCCCCGCTGCCAGCGCCCGTCCGCCCGGCCCGGCCCTGCCCGCGCCGCCGCCCCACGCCCGCGCCCCGCGCCGCCGCCAGTCCCCGCGCCGCCGCCGCCGGACCAGCCGCACAGGCCGGAGGGAGGGGCCGGGGCGGGGCGGGGCTGCGGGCCGCCGGGGGAGGGGGCGACTCCCGGGCTGAAGACCCGCCCCCGTCCCGCCCGCCGCCGCCGCCGGCCCCGCCCCGGCCCCCGCCGGCCCTGCGGCTCCCGCGGGCGCTGCCTATGCGGCGCGGCTGGGGAGCGGATCGCCAGCTCCCTCCCGGATCTCAATCCCGGATCTCCGCTAGTTGCCATCTGCCTCCCGCTCCCGAGGCCTCCGGGGGCGGGCTCACGCGCTGGCAGGGGGTGCCTTCAAGAAAGGGCAGCTAGGACACGCGGGGAGCCCGTCCCGGCAGCCTCGCAGCACCTTCCCTGGCGTTCGTGGGGACTCCAGGGGAACCTACTAGTTTGATTTTCGCTGAGCGAAAGGGACCAAGAGCCACCTGTACCTGGGCGCAGAATTCTGGCTGGAGGAAGGGCAGTACCCAGAGCCATGGGAGAAGGGGCTCACTGGGTAATTGGGGTGGAATTGATTCGGTTCCAGGTGCGTCAGCAGCCAAATCGTGAGGACTTTATAGTTCAAACCATCCAGCGACTCCCTGCCTCACATCAGAGACCCAGAGCAATTCTCAGAGTCATTGAATTATGGGAAAGTAATCCTGGCTAGAAAAAATAATAAAAGTTAACAAGGACTGAGTGTTTATTATGCGCCAGACACAGAACTAAACACGTTTACATACATCATCTCATTTAATGCTCTTTTTCTTTAAATATATATATATATATATGTTTTATTTATTTATTTGAGAAAGAGAAAGGAGGGAGAGAGAATGGGGAGAATGGGTGCGTCAGGGCCTCCAGCCACTGCAAACAAACTTCAGATGCATGCACCACCATGTGCATCTGGCTTACATGGGTCCTTGGGAATTGAACCTGGGTCTTTAGGCTTCACAGGCAAGCACCTTAACGGCTAAGCTATCTCTCCAGCCCTCATCTAATGCTCTTAACCATAATAGGTAGCTTCTTTTATTAGCTGTTTTACAATGGAAGAATCGGGGCTCACTCTAGCTCTCCAGGTATTAATCCACTCAGCTAGAAAATGGTGGAATTAGGGCTGGAGAAATAGCTCAGTGGTTAAGGCGCTTGCTTGCAAAGCCTAATAACCCAAGTTTGGTTTCCCAGTGCCCATGTAAGGTCAGATGTAAAGTGGCACAGGCATCTGGAGTCTGTTTGCATTGGCTAGAGACCCTGGTACGCCCATTCTCTCGCTCCTCTCTCTGCTTGCAAAAGAAAGTGGTAGAACCAGATCATTTGGGTTCTACCTGCTTTCAGGCTCTGCCACCAGCCATTTGGAGATGCAGTGCCCTTACGTAGAATGAGGGCTCCCCCCCTAACAATAAAGCTCAGCTAGCTGACTACAGACCAAGAAGCTGGTGGGAGAACACTGAAAAGTTCTGGAGCTATCTTTGGCCAAAGGTCAACTGGAGCCTTATTAAGTCTCTACCTGCCTCTCTCTCTCTAATAAATAATAAATAAACTATTAAAAATGTATTAGTAAAAAAAATGCTGTTGAGAGTTTTCTTGTGATTTCTCACGTAACATCTGGATTTGGGGGTCAATAGGACCCATGGAAACTGCCTCAGTCTCTACAACCATCATGAGGTCTTCCAGAGCTTGTGAAGGCTCTTCAAGTAGTGTTCATGCTTAGAGTCCCAGACTGGGGCCAATAGATTGACTACCCAGATGAGTTAACCCAGGACTATTCTCTCAACCCTAGGCTGCTCCCATGCTGCCAAACACCTGCTTTAAGGTTTCACAGATCCCTTTCTCCAAAAAGCAAAAGACCTTCAACAGCCTGCAATCTTCATCACATCGCCTACTGTTCCGAACTGAATTCCTACTGTCTTTGCTCATGCAATGGCTTCCATCACCCTCTCTACCCAAGCTGGATGCCCCTCATCTGATGCTCCCACAGCATCCTGTATTATTGTATCCTACCTCTCACTGTATTGTAGTTGCCTGGTTACTTGTCTCTATCCCCCACTAGGCCTTAAGCACAGTGAGCAGGGACTGTGTTTTATTCACTGATGTTTCCCCAGGGTCTAACGCAGTGCCTGGCAAATAAAAGCCCTCAGCAAACATTTGCATGATGACTAGCAAACCCAACCCCCTCCAGACCCTATGCTCTTCAGAGCTGAGGCTGTATTGGTGCTAACTGGAAAGGCAAAAAAAGCTTTGGCTCCAACTGGGACTGAGGGAGCTCAGGGCTTCAGACTGTCTCTGAAACGCATGATTTCAGCTGTGTGGCCCTGGCTCTTTGACACCGTAGGATTTGAGTGCATGATTAGACTGAGCATTCCTCTACCAGCCCACCCTCCTAGAATGCCCCACAAATCGACCTCACTGGGCCTGCTTTTACGAAAGGTTTATTCCTAGTGCTAGATCCCAGTCTTCCTGGGCTCTGAGCACAATTCAACTGGGTGGGTGGGTGGGTGAGGGGAGGCCCAATTCAGGTGCAGGGCCAGAAATGCAACTCTGCTTTATCCCCACCCTTTTGGTCCCAGTTCCCTTCTCTGCAATGGGCACGCATAGGAGGGACAAAGGATATTGGAGGCAACATTATTGGCCCAGGGGAGCCCAAGAAGAGCTGCCATTGGTTGATAGGGCCTTTTGAGGTCCTGTCATTGGTCAGGGGGCACATCCCAAGAGCTGGGGATGCGCCTGAGGAGTGACGCCATTGCCCAGGGAGTGGTTTTGTCATAGCCTTTGGCCGTGGAGTGGAAGGAAAAGATCTGGGAGTGAAGCCCAGTGGCCAGGAAGATAAAGGACAGGGCAGCAGCTTCTGGGCCTACAAGCCCTCTTCACACCACAGCAGTATGGACAAAACTGGTGCTAGAGCCCAGCCAGGGAAAGGGAGCCCAAGCCAGAAAGTAAGTGGCGAGGATGTCCCATGTCCAGTCTCCTCCACCCTGGGACTGCCCAGCCCAGTGTCCTTCTTGATAGCCAAGTCAGGCAGGAAGCTGCTCACTGCTCCTCTAGCCAGGAAGGCTTCTCAGCTCCTGGAGGCCGCAGCTTGATGTTGAACTGCTGCAGGGTCTGCTCCAGTTGTTTCTGGTTCCCAGCAAAGTAGGCGGACACAGCATTGTGGAAGAGCAGCAGCTGCTTGTGCATCACCTTGATCTGGGGGGGTCCATCAGGGTCAGCTAAGGCTGAACTCAGACACAAACCAGGGGCATAGGGACTCTGCTCTGATGGTGCTTTTAGAAGGGGACTGACTCAACCCAGAAAGTCAAAGGAGATGGGTCAGTGTGAAGAAAGAAACCGGGCTTGATTTACTGGGTCTAGGATTCTGGCACCCTAGCTCAGCAGGTAATTTTTTTAGTTATGTGTCTGAGACCAGTGGCCACATCCTCCATCAGGTAAGCACAATGATCAGGAAGGCAACCTGAACGGGTCCAGGGACTGGGGACTTAGGGGACACCCCACTCCCCAGCCAGGCTGCTTCTCCCCACCCAATGACTGGAGAGAGTCTGAGGGAAGGTTACTGCTAGCTGGGAAGGTGGACTACGACCAAGGGAGTAGGATGAGCACCTTGTTTTCTTCCAGGAACTTGAGCTTGATGGCCACATCTCCCCGCAGCTTCTCATACTTGTCCCGATGGGCCTGGAAAGTGGCTTGGGCACTCTCAAGTCGACCACGTGTCCCTGCATCCCGGGGGCCTAGGCTCAGCTCCTCTAAGTCTGTCCGGTAGGCATCATATTCCAGCCTGAGGAGGGGGTGATAAAGGCTGGTATCTATCCTTTTGTTTTCACACACAACTCTTTTCTAAATCCTTATGCCCCCAAATGCTCAAGCCTTCTACCCATGCCAGCCAACTTCCCGAGCTGTAGGTCCTGCCAATGCCCACACCTGGCAGCCTCATACTGTTTCACAGTCATGAGCGTGTCTTCCATGGTTTTGGTAACCAACGTGTTGATGCTAGAGACGAAGAAGTTCACAGCCCCTAGCAGCGTCTCCCCATTCTTGCACAGCAACTTTTGTGTCTCTGCATTGTAACCAAACTCCTCCTAAGGGTAGAAGGGACGCATAGGCCTTGAGTAACAGTCCTTACCTGACTGGAACTGTACAGCCCTTCACTTCCCTCCTTCTCAAAGAGGAACCATCCATCAAAACTAAAACCAAGGACTGCCTCTAGCAAGACTCTCTTAGCCACAAAGTTCATAGGGCTACCCTGGGGGTGCCTGGGGAAGGAATGTGGGAGTGGGATTCTCAGGTAAGTTTGTAAGACAAGGAGAGTTAGTGCAGCAGGCAAGGGAGGGGCTCTTGATTAGGCCAAGCACCAAAGGCATTCTTGACATGTAGACAAGGGTTACCTAATATGCCACTCCCTACCCCCAACCACTCCAACTTCTGGACTTCTGTACAAACCCTTAGGCTGCCTCCATAGGTGAGTGCTGCTGGGGGCAGGGCTGGGCACACCCCAGAGGGGTTCTCCCTGGGGGCTGCAGGAGGGAGGGAGGAAGGGAGGGAGGAAGCTGAGGAATAACTGCCTGGAAGAGCCAGGGCCCAGTACCCCCACCCTCTTTTGTTCTATCCCAGGCACCTGAAGCTCTGGGGACTTCTGGCTGAGGTCAGCAAAGGCATCACCCAGTGCATGCTGGGTCTGCAGCAGGCTGTAGAGGTGGGCTGTCAGTGCCCGGCCCAACTGCAGGACACTTTCATACTTGCGCTTCGTCTCACGTAGCAACTCAATCTGCAACTCTAGCTCCAGGTCCACAGTCCGGGAGCCTCGGCCAAATCGTTCTGATAACAGCTGCTTTGTGCACTGATTGGAAAGTGGGGGTGGGGGGAGAAGGTCAGAGACCCTAGGACTCTGTCCCCCCCATCAAGTACCTACTCTGGCATATCCATTCTCCTGATTTTGGCAACCTATGGCATATTAAGATCTGGGGAAAAGGGAACCCAAGGGGAGTTTTCAGGAAGAGGGAGGTGCTTCAATCCCACCTTATATGTGTTGATGCCCCATTTCTTGACGATGTCAAACTTCTCTCCAGCAATGCCCCGAGCCACCTCATCACCAGGGCCAGCAGGAGTGGTGCTGTGAGATGGATGGCGGCCGGATCCTAAAGGACCAAGTTCTCTGATACCAGCTTCTCTCAAATACAGACAGACACCCCTGTGGCTCCTCTTACTTCCCTCCCAGCCCAGGAAAAGGACTTCCCCAAAGGACAAGCCACACAGACAATTGGATTCTCCTGTTCACTAGGGGGAACTAGGACTTTGTGTCCTGTGAATCAAATCAACTCAATATCTACATGGCATCTCTGGGTGGGAAGGGGGTGTTACTGGTGTACAGGGACAGAGGAGACAGAAGAAAACATGGTGAGTTTGGGGCTAAAAGGGTCAAGGATGGAGGGTCCCAATATCAGGAAACCTGGTTGACATTTCTGTGTAGAAATCTAGTCAGTGTAAGACTCAGGGACGTTTGTTTCTTTAACTTTACAGCCTAACATAAAACTCTGAGAAGCTGTACAATGTTTCAAATCAGCTGGAAGCTCCAGAGCTCCTGAAAACTCAAGGTCTTAACTTGGCTCAGGTGGTGACAGCAGGAAAAGAACAAAGGAGACATCTCACGAACTAAATAGCAAGGGGAAGCAGATGGACATCCCTAGGGGTCTGGAGAGAGTCCTGGAGATTCACACTAGCAAAGTTCCCAAGATCTCCAGACATGATTCAGGCTTTCCTACATGTGTCATGTGCTCCTCCAATCCTGCTCCCTCTCAAATTTCCTGTCTCTCATCATTCATACCTGTGGGGATGAGTCCATCACCAGAGCCCCCATAGCCACCAGACACAATGCTAGTTTCATTGAGGTTGGGTCCTGACACCATCACCTGCTGGAGATCCTATATATAGACCAGAGAGAGAGAGTACTTCAGGAACATAGGGTTGGCTGGAACAAGCTTAGATCGAGACAGTACACAGGGAAGTATGCACAGAATCAGATTTAAGACTTGTAAAAAGAATGAAGGGGGTTACATATGTCAGGGGAAAGCTACTCTAATGGGAAGAGTCCAGGGTTTATCAGTTGGAATTGCTAAATTAAAACAACTCAAAGAATTACACAGAAGCACCTGTTCCAATCCATCATCTTCAGGAAGCTGCCCAGCTTCGCCGTTCCCATGGATGGGGATCTCCATTGTAGCTGCCTTCCCTAGGATCCCGTCCGTCATGGCTAGGGACGGGCCTGGAGTCCAGGTCTCTACCCCAGCTCGCTGTAAAGCCCAACACAAGACAGTTCTGGAACAAGGAGGCCTCCTCTGCCTTCCCTGAAGTTTCAGAGGTTGTCCCAGGGTTTCGGTGTCCCTAGAGATCATCTACTATGTTCTTCCTTGGGAATATGTACTTCACCCCTCCAAAGTGCATTATTTCTACACATGAATGCACACCAAAGCCTCAGCTCTCTTCTCACAACACCCAGCCCCACTATGGTAATCATTCATGCATTTAGCCATCCAAACCAGACATTCAGTGTCTACTGTGTGCGACACGCTGGAGCAATGGGAATACAGCTGGGAGCAAGAAGAGAGTCTGTGTTCTCTTGAACTTATGTCCACATAGGGATGTTTACTCCCATTTTGGGAGACAAACCCCTTTCGTGGGTTCAGGGGCTCACTTGCCACTCAGGCATGCTCTCCAATACCTGGCCTTTCACATCCTTTGGTGTTCCTCCCCACTTCCTTCAGGTGGTCTCCCCTTCCTCCATCTCCTGCACCTCCTTTTCTCAGGCCATTCCCACCAGGCCCGAGTTGAAGCACTTGGGGTATGTTTCCGGGGTCTTTCCGCAGGTCACCGGCGATCCCTTCCCAAGTCAGCAATGCCTCCCAGGTGTGTGAGGTCCCCCACACCCCACGCCCCCGCCATACACCTGGGCATCAGGTGTGTCCTCATCCTTGCCCCAGGGCTCAGAGCATCATGCCTTCGGGACATACCCATGCATTCAACCTCCCTTCGCGCACGTAGACTCCGCTCACCTGCTCCGAGCCGCTCTTCCCTTCAGAGCACCGGGCCCTGACGGCGCGGGCGGGGTGGGGGGGGGGGGAGACCTCGGCTTCCAGTTCCCGTCGCGATCCCAGCAGCAGGTCAGGAACTCGGCGGAAGTGACGTCCTCTCCGGGCAGAAGAAGCCGGCCACGTCGCAGATGCTAAGGGCGGACGTGACGTCAGCAGCCGTAGGCCGGGCGATCTTGGAGCCGAGCCCCGAGCTCGTGGGGAGTGGCGGGAAGTTACTTCCGGGGCGGGGCCGAGCCGCGGCGGCGGAAGTGACGTCGTCCGCGCGACCGCGGCGTGATGGAGCCAGCGCCACCGCCGTCGCAGCAGCAGCAGCTGAGGAACGTGAGTGCGCGGCGGCCTGCGGTCCTCCGTGTGCCGAGCGCGGGGAGCCCCGGGGAGCCCGGGAGGGAGTGGAGGGCTGGGAGCCGCCGTCCGCTCGGGTCTCAGAGGTGTCCCCTCCTGTCTGGCAGTTGCGGGACTTCCTGTTGGTCTACAACCGGATGACTGAGCTCTGCTTCCAGCGCTGCGTGCCCAGCCTGCACCACCGAGCTCTGGACGCCGAGGAGGTGGCGTGCTCGCGACCCTGTGACCGGGCCCGGGGAAGGAGGGAGGCCGGCCCGACGCGACACCTGTGACCTGTCCTTGCATCTTGTCTTCCTCCAGGAGGCCTGTCTGCACAGCTGCGCCGGCAAGCTGATCCACTCCAACCACCGCCTCATGGCCGCCTACGTGCACCTCATGCCCGCGCTGGTGCAGCGCCGCATCGCAGACTACGAGGCCGCCTCGGCACTGCCACCTGTTACCGCAGAGCAGCCCAGAGCCTCGCCGTCGGCCACTTAAGCCGTCCCCAGCAGCGGCGGAGAAGGTGCATGGATGGACCCTTCTGTGGACCATGGGCTTTTCGTGTCCAAAGAGATTGAACCTGAAAGCTGGGTACGACTGCTCCATTTCCTGGAGCCAATAAACCCATTTTTTTTTTTTTTTTCTGTTCTGGTTTATATACTGGGCAAGGAACCTTTGTCCACTTGTGGTACCATCGTCTGTTAAGTCGTTTAGTACATGTGTGTTGGTTTCAGCCATAGCAGCTGAGGAATTGTTTCCTGTGTGTAGGACAATCTCAGCTTTCCAGATAGGTGGTGAAAACAGGGTTTGTGGGTACAATTTTAAGGTTGGTAATAGCAACAGGAAATCGGTGTCTGCTCAAATGACCTACAAGGAGAGCGCTGGCTAGCTGGCCTTTAGTGGCTGAGTATGTATTGCGTCATGGTTATTTTTTCCTGGACTGTGTCTTACAAAAAGAGAAAGAAATCGTGCTGGATTAAGGGGAAGAAAGAAGTATCAAAGAATTGGGGGTGCGGAGGGCAACAAAATGAAACAATGCTGCCACAGGCTTTTCCTAGGAAAGCAGTGCCAACAGAACAAGGAAGAAGTCTGTAAGAATTTGCTCTCATTTCAACCATTTCCTCAGCTTGTTACTATCTTAGTGTTTCCTGTCTTTGTGGGGTAAACAGTAAAGCATTTAAACAAAGAGGCGGTCTGTGGTTTTTTGGGTTTTTTTCCCCTTAGAGGCAATGGGAAAAGGGGAAACTACAATACAGTCACGCCTGGGGAAGGGAACTCTTAAGGACAAAATACATGACGGTAACTTTATAAAGCAAGGATACAATGAAACCTTTCGACTATTCATACTACCTTATTATTTCACTGTTTGAAGTTTCCTAATTCACAGTTTTCCACCCTCCTCCTCCTTGCTGTCCGTACAGCTCTGTGACTTCTAATTGCAGCCTGTCTTTATTACTCATTAGCGCCCTTCCCTTTGTGGGGTTTACATCTGTATTCAGCAGTGATAGGACAGTCCACCACATGTTCTTGCTGCCTTTGGTTTCGGCTCCTGTTTTATTAACAATTTTCAAGCATGCATCTTGTATTTTGATCATCTTCCTCTCCCATTACATTCTGTTGTCTCCTGATCACCCCTCCCCTGAACCCTTTCTTTCTGATTACTTTTTTTCTTCTTCTTTGATGTCTTCTTAAAATTTTTGTCCCTGCTCCATTATCTGTGTTGGAATGTTGATGGGCCCAATATTGTGCAACAGCTGCTAAGGGGCCACTTCGTGTCCAGAAGATAGTGTTCCAAAGCACTCCTTCCTACCTTCTGGCTCTTCCATTCTTTGCACCCCCTCTGTGATGTCCCCTGGGCCTTGGAGGCCATATTAGAGATGTCTCATTTAGTGCTGAGCTCATAACAGTCACTTACTGTGAAGATTTTTACTAGTTTTGAGTCTCCCCAGTAGTCACAGCCACGCAAAGAGAAGTTTCTCTGTCCAAAGGCGAGAATAAAATATTACTTCTAAATATAGGGCAGTATGATGGATACAACACACCCATTGATTTGCCCTTTTGTGTGTGTGTGTGTGTGTGTGTGTGTGTTTTGCTTTTTTGAGGTAGGGTCTCACTCTAGTCCAGGCAGACCTGGAATTCACTGTGTAGTCTCAGGCTGGTCGTGAACTCAGAGCCATTCTCCTACCTCTGCCTCCTGAGTGCTGTGATTAAAGGCATACACCACCACAGTATTCAAACAATCACAAAGCATATGTTTTCTCACATCTACAGATCAGAAAGTATATATTTTTAAAATAAGGTCTGTTATAGCCCCAAATGGCTTCAAACTTAATATGTACTCAAGGATTATTTTGTCTCCACCTTCCAAGTGCTGGAATTACAGGTCTGTGCTCCCAAATCTGGTTGGAAAATTTTTTCATTTTTTCTTTTTTCAAGAGTGTCACTTTAGCTCAGGCTGTCTTAGAACTCTCTGTAGTCCCAGGCTGGCCTCAAAAACAATCCTATCTCTGCCTTCCAAGTGCTGTAATTAAAGGCTTGCACCACCCCACCCAGCTGAAAGTTGGAATTCTTAGCAGACCTTAATTTGAAAATGAGTATCTGGTTCCAGGCATGATAGTGCATACTTGCAGTCCCAGTGCTTAGGCTGAGGCAGGAGGATTTTGAGTTTGAAGACAACCTGGACAATATGCAAGGCCTGTAAAATGTGTTCTGAGGGCTGGGTGAGGTGGCACATGCCTTTAACTGCAGCACTTGGGAGGCAGAGGTAGGAGGATCACTGAGTTTGAGACTACAAAGAAAATTCCAGGGCAGCCTGGGCAAGATAGAAACCTTACCTCAAAAAAAAAAAAAAGGCCGGGCGTGGTGGCACATGCCTTTCATCCTAGCACTCAGGAGGCGGAGGTAGGAGGATCACGGTGAGTTCGAGGCCACCTGAGACTACATAGTGAATTCCAGGTCAGCCTGAGACAGAGTGACACCCTACCTCGAAAAAAAAAAAAAAGTATTCTTGGGCTGGAGAGATGGCTCAGTGATTAAGGTATTTCCCTGAAAAGTTTAAGGACTTTGTAAGCAAGTGCCTTTAACAACTGAGCCATCTCTCCAGCCCTATCATGCTTTATTTTGATCTTTATAGAGACACTGTAATGTGTTATTTACACCTAACTATTGAAGACTTGAGAATCCAGAATCTATCAGAGATCCATCTTATACAGTTTTGTTTTTTGTTTGTTTGTTTTTGGTTTTGCAAGGTAGGGTCTCACTCTGGTCCAGGCTGACCTGGAATTAACTATGTAGTCTCAGGGTGGCCTCGAACTCTCAGTGATCCTCCTACCTCTGCCTTCCGAGTGCTGGGATTAAAGGCGTGCGCCACCACGCCCGGCTACAGTTATGTTTTGAAAACAATCTCCAGTGCTTGACTGCTCCTTTGTTGCTATGATAAGGTCTTACTATGGGACTCAACTGGCCTCAAACTCATGACTTTTTATTTTTATTTTTATTATTGACAACTTCCATAATTCTGGACAATAAACCATGATAATTCCCTCCTGCCTCACTTTCCCCTTCACAACTCCACTCTCCATCATATCCCCTCCCCCTCTCAATCAGTCTCTTATTTTGATGTCATTTTTTCCTCCTATTCCAATGGTCTTGTGTAGGTCGTGCCAGGCACTATGAAGTCATGGACATCCAGGCCATTTTGTGTCTGGAAGAGTATTGTAAAGAGTCCTGCCCTTCCTTTGGCTCTTACATTCTTTGCACCACCTCTTCTGCAGTGGACCTGAACCTTGGAAGGTGTGAACGTCTCAAACACTAGAGACATGAGAATGAAGACATAGGATATTATGTTGCTCCTTAGAGAATTGTATGTCAACATTTGTATGTGTTCTTGCAATAAATACCCGTTGTGAAGTACCTGTCCCCCCCCCCTTTTTTTTTTTGGCAGGGTCTCACTCTAGCCTAGGCTGACCTGGAATTCACTATGTAGTCTCAGGGCGGCCTTGAACTCACTGCAATCCTCCTACCTCTGCCTCCTGAGTGCTGGGATTAAAGGTGTGCGCCACCATGCCCGGCTGTTTCCTCTTTTTACATGTCACAAAATTAGTAACTTGGAGAAAGACTAGGAAATAGATCTGAATGAAACCTGTTCTCTGAACCATCAGAGCATTTTCCCCCTGTTTTTGTGTTTTGAGACAGGGTTTCACTGTGCAGTCTCACCTTGAACTACTCTTCCTCTACCTTGCAATGCTGGGTCTACATGTGTGCACCACCACACTCAACCTACACAGCTTCCACATGCATTCTCATCTGTACCGAGTCTACCTTTAGGCATGAAAAAACAATTGTGTCTCATTCTGACCCATCAGTCTGTTGCTTAAATTTGTCTCTTTTGGTCATTTCCTCTGATTAAAAATATGTTCAACACTTGGGGAAAAAACTTATTCCCACCACTCCACCTTCTGTAATCGATGGCCTTCTTCAGGTCTTGCCATATAGTCATAGCCATTGGTCCAGTGACAGCAGTGGGAACGTTACAAGCACAGCACATAGGAATAAGCTTTTTTTGTGGAGAGAGGGCTGCTCTGCATTGACCCTGGGCATTAGGCAAGTTCTCTGCCTCTGAGCTACATCCCCAGCCCAGGAATAAACTAATGTAGCATCACCACATCACAAACATTGGAGACACACCATCATGATGAGTGGTAGAATGTCTGCATATTCCTTGTCAAAATCTCTTTAGATCTGTTAATCTACATGTAACACTCTCATTACTTGTGTTACCATCTAAGCTACTGCTTTCCTGCTGCTCTTCCTATTCATACCAGTTACTACTTTTTTTTGTTTGTTTGTTTTGTTTTTCAAGGTAGGGTCTAACTCTAGCTCAGGCTGACCTGGAATTCACTATGTAGTCTCATGGTTGCCTCGAACTCACAGCGATCCTCCTACCTCTGCCTCCCTAGTAGTGCTGGGATTAAAGGTATGCGCCACCACGCCCAGCTCACTTACTACTTTTTGTTTGTTTGTTTGTTTGTTTTGTTTTTTTAAGGTAAGGTCTTGCTATAGCCCAGGCTGACCTGGAATTCACTATGTAGTCTCAGGTGGCCTCGAACTCATGGAGATCCTCCTATAAGGTTGACAATTCATACAGTATTTAGGTCTCATAATTCCTTGGTCCAATCTCAAATGATTTCCACTTTGTTTTAGCCAGTCACTCCCTCAGTTTTTTTCACTCCCTCTGTTTTATCAGCTATCACCTTAAACTCCATCTTTAGAATACAATTTCTTTTTTTTTTTAATTTTTGCTTATTTTTATTTATTTATTTGAAAGCAATAGACAGAGAAAGAGGCAGAGAGAGAGAGGAGAGAATGGGTGCATTAGGACCTCCAACCACTGCACACAAACTCCAGATGCATGCGCCACCTTGTGCATCTGGTTTATGTAGGTACTGGGGAATCGAGCATCAAACCGGTTCCTTGGGCTTCACAGGCGAATGCTTAACTGCTAAGCCATCTCTCCAGCCCCAAAATACTGTTTCTAAAACCAACAACAAAACATCATTTCTTGGGCTGGAGAGATGGCTTAGGGGTTAAGGCGCCTGCCTGCCAAAGCCCAAGAATACCTGTGCGATTCTCCAGGTCCCACGTTTAGCCAAATGTAAAGTGACTCAAGGGTGCAATGCCTCACTTTCCCACAAGGGGGTGCACGCATCTGGAGTTCATTCACAGTAGCTGAGAGGCTGCTGGTGCACCCATTCTCTATCTGTCCTTCTCTCTCCCTCTGACTCTCTCCAAAAAAAAAAAAAAATCATTTCTTGCCTTGTATTCATTGACCACATTCCTACTTTATTGAGCCAATTGCCTGTCTGTCGTTCTCTGGCTCCACTGTAGCTTTCCGATCATCCCTCCATTAGTACTTCAGATTCCCAGGCAGCTTAGATGCCATTAATCTCGCAGTAGATTTCTTTGCTTTTTCATCTCTTTTATAGGCCCTTAAATGAAACCTTTATGTCAGCATTTATATAACCAAATGCTACCCAAGGAAACCACCACAGAGCACTTTGAGTCCATGGTTACTGAATTGAAGTGGAACCTCAACTCTTATAATCCCCACTAGACTTTTCTATTCACTGATTTTCTGCAATTACTTTCAAACCAATATCACAAGCCTCTTAGTACTCCCTGTTCTGCCGGCCATGCAATTTCTTCACAAACCAGAATAGAAGCTGCCGGCTATGGTGGCACATGCTTTTTGTCTCAGCACTCGGGAAGCTGAGGCAGGAGGATTGCAGTGGGCTCAAGGCCAGCTTGGACTAGATACTCTGCCTTGAAAAACAAACAAAAAAAAAAATATGAGATATCTGTAGATAACCGCTGAACTTTAGAGCCTGAAGCATTCCACACTTCCTAACCCATACACATCTGCATCACTCTCCTTGCCTCCTTTCAAAACAGCAAGAATCTCTCTCTAGCACTGGTGCCTATTCGCATGTTTTGAGTTCCAGTCCTTTCATGCTTGAGAATCTCCAACTTTCTCCTACTTACTCTTAGCAGTGTTTAAACATTCTAAGGACTCACTCCTTCCTTGAAACAAATAATTCTACCCTAGTTCCCATGCAGTTAATCCCATCCTGTTTTACCACTTTAAAAAAAAAAAAAAAAAAAAAAAAAACTTATTTCTCACCGGGCGTGGTGGTGCATGCCTTTAGTCCCAGCACTTGGGAGGCAGAGGTAGGAGGATTGCCAAGAGTTCGAGGCCACCCTGAGCATGCAGAGTGAATTTCAGGTCAGTCTGAGCTAGAGTGAGACCCTACCTTGAAAAACAAAACAACAACAACAACAAAAGTTATTTCTTTGCAAGGAGAGAGAGAAAGAATGAGAATATAAGTGTGCCAGGGACTCTTGCCACTGTAAAGGAACTCCAGGTACATGGACCGCTTTTTGTACATCTGGCTTTACATGGGTTTTGGGGAATTGAACTGGGGCCATCAGGCTTTCCAAGCAAGCACCTTTAACCATGGAGGCATCTCTCCAGCCCATATCTCACCAATTTTCAGCTGAATCTCAAATGCAGTCGGATATTGAGTCTCTCCCTCTTATAAGTCACTCTCTAGTCTCATTCCCAGCCCAGTGCATTTTATGTGAGTTCCACAACCCTTATTTTATGGAAAGAACTCCTTTACGTCACCTTGGGGGTGGACATTAAATCCTTGAGTCCATTGGTTATTTACTAATCGTCCTCATCTTGCTTCGCCTCGGACTGGCACTTGATGCTATGTTTTAGTCCTCATCCTTGGCATTCTTCCAATGGTGTCTACAAGTCCACTCACACTTTCCCTACCCATGTTTTAGCCACCGCTTCTTAGTGGGCTCGTCCTCCTCCTAGCTTTAAAAGTTTCTCAAGGTATTGTTCTTTCTCCATTTAATTTTCTAGGGTGGTTTCACCCCCTCTTGGAGTTTTAGGTACTGATGACTCCCAGATTTTCACACAATCTGACATCTTCAATCGGAGGTCTCAAAAACATCTCAGCTGCAATGTTTTCTTATAAACTGTCCTCCTATGTCTGGTACTCACCTAGTTGCCAAAGCTAGAACTCTGGGCACATATCCTTTTCCCAGTCCTCTCAGTGGCCACGCCCTGTCGGTTTACACTCCTAACTTTCTCTTACTCAGTCATCTTTCCATCTTTACCACGGTCATCCACCTGCATGACCACAAAGGTTGCTTCTTCCTGTACCCACTTTTGTGCCCCCTTCAACCTATTCTCTGCTCACCAGCTAGAAAACAAACAAAACATGTTTAAGACCATTCTTATGACTAAACATAAGGATTTTTTTTTCCCCCATGGGTTTGTGCCTGGTAGGGAAGTGCTCTACCAAAACCCTTGGGATTCTCATCATGACCTATAAGGCCTTGCATGATTATCAAATATCAAATATCAGGAATTATCAAATACTATCTTGCCAACCCTATTGATTGAGTTGACTTGAATCACGTTTCACTTTTCTCTCTCTGTACTCTTACCTACCCTGACTTCATTTCCACAGACCTGTCATGCACAGTTCCATCTAAGGGTCTTTGTACCTGTGGTTTCCAGGTTTGCAATGCAATGGGGACACTCTCAATTTAACTGCTTCATAGTGAAAATACTTTTTCCTTAAAGGAGTCTTCCCAGATTCAGCTCCTATAACTCTTCATGCACTTTGGAAAGATTGTAGTGATGTATTTTATAAGAGCAGAGTCTTTGTCTACATTACATGGCATCACATCTGGTAAGGCATCTGGTACATCATATGTGAATTTTTTTTTTTGCATCAGCTTGGCTAGGTTATAGTGCCCAGTTATTTCATATTAATCTAGGTGCTGTTGGTGTTCTTTTTATTTGAGACAAGGTCTCACTATATCCCAGGCTGAACTGAAATTCATTCTGTAGCCTAGTCTGGCCTCAAACTCACAGTAATCCTCCTACCGTAGCCTCTTGACTGCTAGAATTACAGGTCTACCAAGCTCAACTCTTTTTTTTTTTTTTTTTCTGAAGGAGGAGGGATTAGGTGTCATTGTGATAGTATTCTATAGATTTGACCAACATCTATAATTATCTATAGTTGACTTTGAACAAAGGAGACTCCCTCTCATAATGCATAATCTCTTCCAATCAGTTGAAGCCTTAGTGTAAACTGAGGTTTCCTAGAAAAGGAGAAATTCTGCCTTAAGGCTTCAGCATTAATCTCTGTCTGAGCTCCCATTATGCTGGCCTGTCTTTATAAATTTTGGATCTACCAGCCCCATTGTAATGTGAGCCAAATCCTTTATATAAATACCATTTATATAAAATATAGCCAGGCGTGGTGGCATACGCCTTTAATCCTAGCACTCGGGAGGCAGAGGTAGGAGTATCGCCATGAGTTCGAGGCCACCCTGAGACTACACAGTGAATTCCAGGTCAGCCTGAGTTAGAGTGGGACCCTACCTTGGAAAAAACAAAACAAAAAAATCAAATAAATAAATATAATTTATATAAAATATAAGTGTATGTGCACATACCCACAATATCTTACTTCTTGGAAGGACCCTGAATGATACAATATGTTCTTTTTAAACAGGATGTGAAGTCATCACCTGATAATAAAGTGAAAGAAAATGGAAGACGAAAGCCTGTAGGTTCGAAATAGTCTTTGTGCAGAATGCAATAGTAAGCTAACAAAGGAAGTGTAATTAGTCTTTTAGGTGGTGTTAAGAGTTCAGCAGAAGTTACTGAACAGAATTCTCTTCTAGCTTTGCCTGTCTGGAAACTTCTGCTGTTTCAAGCCCGTAAACTTCATTGCCTATCTACTGTGATATGGAGATTCTTCCTCGCCTTTCCCAGGAACAGTGGGTTAGCCATGCCTTTCTTCATGCTCTCCCTGAACCCTACTGTGTCCCAGTTACCATTGTGTCAAAATGAACAGGCACCAAACATATCAATTATATCAAGTGTCTATCTGCTACCAGATTCTGAGTATTTTATGTATTCCATTCAACCACCATAAATACCTAATACAATAGACATTATTACCTTCATTTGCAAAAGCTGAAACTGAGTGGTAAAGTCAAGAATCTCTTACTCATTAGTGAAGATTGTCATGTGTTTATGCATTTTTCCATAAATGGTGCCTATCACTAAGGACTGGGGATAGAATGAGGAGCAATTTCTACAGTATGGAGCTATATTTTTAGTGGGGGTAAATAGACAATAAGCAAAGCAGTATTTATATGAGACTGTACTAGGAACGTGAAGAAAAATAATTTGGGGCAAAAGGATAAGGATGTGGGGGGGGGAATGCTGCTGTTTTCTATGGATTAATAACAGAACTTAATAATATTATAGCATTTGAGCAGAGACTTAAAATAAGAGAACAAGTGTTGAGGATGTGGCAAATAGCATTTTTTCTTCAACTACACTATATTTATACTAGTGGTATATCCTGATATATTCTGATATAAATTGTTCCCTCTTTCTTTACTAATAGAACCCCTTAATTTTACCTGGGGGCATGACTGTTGAAAGTAAAGATTACATTTGATAACTTTACTTACATCTAGATGTGGTCATGTGATTGATGTGTGTAGCTGCCAGGCTGTGACATTATCTTTTCATAGTTTCCATTTAAAAAATATTTTTATTTATTAGAGAGAGACAGACAGACAGACAGACAGACAGACAGACAGAATGGGCATGTGAGATGGCCTTTAGCCACTGCAAACTAACTTCAGGTGTATGCACCACTTTGTGCATCTGGCTTTATGTGGATAGTGGGGAATCAAACCTAGGCCATCAGGCTTTGTAAGCAAGCGCCTTTAACTGCTGATCCATCTTTCCAGGCCATGACACTTTTTCTTTAAAAAAAATATTTTAGGGCTGGAGAGATGGCTCAGCCCTTAAGGCACTTGCCTGCAAAGCCTAATGACCTGAGTTTGATTCCCCAGTACCCATGTAAAACCAGATGCACAAAGTGGAGCATGCACTTGGAGTTTGTTTGCAGTGGCTTGAGGCCCTGCTGTGCCCATTTTCTCCGTCTCTCTTCTGTCTATTTTTCCCTGCTCAAAAATAAACAAAGAGCTGAAGAGATTTCTTAGTGGTTAAAGCATTTGCCTGCAAAGCCAAAGGACCCAGATTCAATTCCCCAGAAACAGCATAAACCAAATGTACAAGGTGGCGCATGCATCTGGAGTTCATTTGCAATGGTTGCAGGCCCTGACACACACATTCTCTTCTCTCTCTCTTTATCTCATTCTCTCTGTCAAATAAATAAATAAAAATATTTTTAAAATTAATAAAAATATTTTTAATTATCTATTTGCAAGCAGAGAGAGAGAGAGAGAGAGAGAAATGAGCATGCCAGAGCCCCTAGCCACTGCAAACTAACTCCAGATGTATGCGCCACCTTGTTCATTTGGCTTTTCATGGGTACTGGGGAATGGAACCAGGGCCATTAGGCCTTGCAGGCAAGCGCCTTAACAAAGCCATCTCTCCAGCCCATGATCTTATTTTTTTTTGGGGGGGTGGGTTTTGCAGGCACTCTGGTCCAGGCTGACCTGGAATTAACAAAGCCATCTCTCCAGCCCATGATCTTATTTTTAAAAGGTGTGCCTGTTCCTTTCTCTTCCCCTCCAATTCACTAGGTGAGGTGGTCTTAGTAGACATGGTGGTGAACTCCCTTGAACCTTGAAGACAATAACTCTTTCCTCACAGAAGGAAGAAAAACGGAAAGACTGCCATGTTAGCCCTGGAATGCCTAAATAGTTACATAAGAAGAAAAATTAAATGTTTACCTCACGGTATATACCGGTAATCCCAGCACTGGGGAGGCTGAAGCAGGAGAATCACAAGTTCAAGGACAGCCTCCCTTTCAGGGTTCTGGGGATCAAGAGCTTTGAGTGCCAGGCAATCACTCGACCACTGAGCTGCACCCCCAGTCCAGGTATATCAGCTACGTATCTCAAACTTAAAATATCCAAAGTCAGACTTGTAACTACTTCCTTTCCCTGTCTTTTTCATCACAGTGTGGCAAGTCTATTTTGCTACATGTGTCAGGTCTACACCTTGGAGTCATGTCTTTTAGTCATAGAGCAGAACAGAGCTGGGTTTCTGTTGTATAAATAATTCAGCTATTCCCATATTCCCAGCCCCAACTAGACTCCTTGAGAGAGATTTTTATCTTACACAGGTTTATTCTGGCGCGGTGTGGTGGGGAGGGTGACATGTGTTCAGGAGGGAACCCCAACGGCATGTGTGTTGGTACTTGCGCTATCTCGGGCATTCATCACAAGGATTACTTCTGCTCTCTAGCACCTCAGGACGGAGAGTGGCTTGATTCAAGTGTCTTCTCCTCCGCACCCCCCCCCCCAACCCCCATCTATCTGCCCAGAGACCTCCTGTGTCAGGCAAGAGGCTTTGACCTGGGTCGCTGGGCCCGCCCCCAGGCCCCACCCACACTGAGCCAGGCTCGGGGCTGAGGCTCCTGCAACGGTTCTAACAGCTGGTTGCAGGTGGAGCTGCTGAGTGCTCGGCTGGCTGGCTGGGTTCCTCAGGACCCGCGCTGTCACCCTATCCCCGGAGTGAGTCCCCAGCACCGGGGCCCACGACACCCGCCTCCTGCCCGGCACCCTCTCACCCAGAAGTCTAGAGCTCTCCTCGGCTCGCCGTCTGCCCAGCCTGGGAGCAAAGACGATCGGTGACCGGGCGGTGGGGTGGCATCAGGTCGTGGTCTCCTCTTCGAGCCCCCCCGGATGTGTTTGCCTCTTTTCCATGAGTCCACGAGTGTGCACCAGTCCCTGCATGACTGACTGTGATTAGGGGGAGCCCGTGCCTGGGACCCAAGTCTTGAGTGAATTCCTTCTGCAGCAGGCGCTCCGCTATGAAACCGCACCAGCAGATGTGTCTTCCTTCCCTGCCTTTGCCTCCGGCGCCCCTTAGGCCAGGTGAGGGGGGAATCGGGCCCTGGGAGGGGAAGGGGGCCCTCCTCCTACCCTTTGAGGGTCTCAGGAAAGGCCCTCTACTGACTGGCTTCGGCCTTGCAGCCCTATCCATTTCCCGGTCCACCTTGTCCCTTCAACCCCACAGAAGGGCCCAGAGCCTGAGCGCTCTTCACCCATCCTTCTCCTGGTTTGGGCCACACAGGTGAGGCCCAGCAGCCAAAAACCTGGAACTGGTATTTGGATCCTGACTTGTGGGCACGATCACTTCGACAACAGTTGAATGCCCTGCTCCTCTTGGTCCCAGAAGAGAGCGAGGCACCCTTGTCTTCTGCTGAGGCATCTTCTTATATGCTTGACCTTATGGCCGCTGAAGATGACAGCCAAGAAGTGCAGGCCGGGAACCAGCAGATGAGACAGAGGGAGTTCTTCAAGATAATAGCTGAGTCAGAGGAGCCCCAACTCCTGGAGCTCCTGCTAGCTGAGTTTCGAACTCTATTGGCTGCTGTACTGCAAGATGGCAGCCCGGCAGCCTGGCGCTACCTGCACGCCGTGCTGGGGCTGCTGTCCCCATATAGGGACTTTATGGTCGGGCACCTTGATTTACTGCCCTTACTGGAGCAACTGTACTGCTGGGCACCCAAGGTCCAGACCCACCTCAAGTTGGACCTGCTAGATGCCATAGATAAGGCTTTCCCCCCAGACAGTTCCTTGTTACATCAAGCCTCGCACGTTGACTGCTGTCTCCGGAAGAAGAGGTTCCATCGAGGGCCCCCATGCCCAGCCTGCCCTTTCCTGGAGGCCCAGTGGGATAGGCAGCAAGGAAAGGAAATGGCCACATGGCTGCGACCATTGACACTGCCCGAGCTTCAGCACTGCCTGGGCATTGTTGGTGCTGAGGTGGCCCTAGAAGAGAGCCTGTGGCAGGATGGCCTTAGTCTCCTTCCTTTAGCTCTGGCGACCGACATCCCTGTAGAGTATGAAAGCAGTGCCGTGGACAACGCAGAGGAACCTGCTGGAAGAAGTAAGATTCAGTAAGTGAAAGACCAAATCTATGTCTTTGAGCAAAGGAGGAAAAGAAATCAGTTTACTGCTGGGCATGGTGGCATATACCCATAATCCAGGCCCTCAGGAGGTAAGAGGATCATGAGTTCAAAGCCAGTCTCGGCTGTATAGCAAGTTTGTCAGAGGCCCGCCTGGGTAACATGTCTCAGTTTATGGTTGGGTGCAGAGCCACTGGATGTCTGGAGCCCGTTTGCTATGGCTCTTAGGCATTAACCCAGTCCCAACCTGAGCTGTCAGGCTGTTCCTTTCTTCTTCTTCTCCTTCTTCTTCTCCTTCTCCTTCTCCTTCTTCTTCTTCTTCTTCTTCTTCTTCTTTTTTTTTTTTTTTTTTTTTTTTTGCCAGCATGGTGTTGCATGCCTTTAATTCCAGCACTCAGGAGGCAGAGGTAGGAGGATTGCTGTGAGATCGAGGCCAGCCTGAGACTACAGAGTGATTCATTCCAAATAATCTGGGCTAGAGAGAGACCCTACCTCAAAAAACCAAAACAAAATATTTTCATTTATTTAATTGCAAGCAGAGAAAGAAAGAGAGACAGACAGAATAAGAATGGTGCTGGGAATCAAACCTGGGTCCTTAAGCTTTGCAAGCAAGCACCTTAACCACTAAGCCATCTCTCCAGCCCCCTTTCTTCCTTTTTCTTTGCAAAATAAACTCAGTGTCTCAGTGTTAATCCATAAAGAAATACAGAAATTAAAAGTCAAAAGTCAGTCATCAAGAAGCCAGAACTTGAGCCAATGGCTAACTTTTGCAGTTTCCAGACTTCTCAGATGGTGCCAGAAGCCCCCTTAGTTCTTTTTTCTCATTCATTCATGGTCTGTCTCAGAGGAAAGATCACTTCTGGGTCTACTTGGTCCAGGGGGTGGCAGTGAGATCCTTCAGGAGTCTTCTTTCTGCCCTGACAATATGGGCTTTCTGGCCCCTGTTGTAACGACCCCTTCCTCCCAGTCCTGTCTCCTTCGTCTGCCTACCAGAGCTCTGTTGAGGATAACTGAATGCCTGCAAAGACCTACTCTGAGTAGACTTTGGCTTTAGTCTAGGAACCTCCCCCAGTACTCTGGTCTGATTTTATAGGTATTTCATAGCTTGTCTGTGACACATTCACTTTCTAGGGGGAAAAGGGCTAGTTTTGCCTTGAATCAAGATGGTTCTTCAGTTTTTGCTCTTCAGTTTATGGTTGGGTCAAGTTTGTGGGTTTCTTTCTTTCTTTCTGAAGTCTCAGTGCTCTAATGGTAGGTGGGTGAGTAGGTCCTGGTGCCCTGATAGAAGGTAGCAGATGCCATCAATGTGTGCCTTCAGTACCCCAGCATACTTTCATTATCAAAGCACTGCCTGCATCGCCATGACAGGTCTTCTCTCCTGGGGACCTTAACGGTTGAAATGGCAACAGGCTGATGCAACAATTTATGTCTTTAATCAACAGGCTTTTCCTCTATCAGACTTGACCCATGCCCCAAGTACAACTTTTTTTTTTTTTCTCAAGGAACCTTAACTGCAATGGCAATGGACTGAGATGTTAGGAAGGGATACAACTGCTCTCCCCTCTCTGAACCTGGAAGTACATCTCTGACATTTATCTACTGCGACTTTCTTTACAAAGTCTCCAAGGCAGGCTTCCTGGGCATTAATTGATTGAATAAATATCATTGGATACCTCTACGTATCAGGAACTGCTTGATGCTATGGATACAAGAAGGAAGCAGACAGACTCAATTCTTTTCTTTGGAGTCTTAAAGTTTAGTGAATGAGATATAGATGTGTGAGGATAAGTGAAATATAAATTATAATAAGTATTACAAAACAAAAAAAACACTGTCATCTGCCTGTTCCCTCTTGGGGGGGAAGAAGGAGAGACAGAGGAGGGAAAGAGAGGGGGGAGAGAACAAGAGAGAGAGAGAGAGAATACACCAGAGGAGCTTGAGTATAGATTAGACTAGCAAAATATAGGTTAGGAAGTGAAAATGAGTTTCTAGGAAGGAACAGCTGGTAGTACTAATTGCTCCTGATGTTGGGGAGAGTCTTCGAGTGGAGTCTTGTGGGCAGGAAGCCTGGCTGAGGTGCATTCAGGAATGAATAGGAGATGAAGCGGGAATGTCATTTTACTATTCTTTCATAAACACTGGTTTAGAAAGGAGAGGTATACTAGCTTGAAAGAAGTTTGATGTCTGGAAAGGACTTTTTTTTTTTGAGTAGAGAGACATTTACAACCCTCAACATAGTGCTTGGGAGATAGACACCAAATAAACATGTGTAGACTAATGGAATCAACAAGCTAAGGTAAAAAGAAGAGGAAACTTAAAGTGCATGAGCATGGTCAGGGATCTAGAGCACAATGTGACATTAGCTTTGCACATTCTGGACAAATGGTCAACCACTGAGCCACATTCCAGTCCTGTTTGGTTTTTTTTATTTATGTATTTATTTTTCACATCTTTAAAAAAATTATTTGCAAGGAGAGAGAAAGTATGGGTAAGCCAGGGCCTCTTGCTGCTGCAAACAAATTTGATGCATGCACCACTTTGTGTATCTGGCTTTACACTGGCACTGGAGAATCAAACCAAGGCCATTGCACCTTAACTGCTAAGCCATCTCTCCAGCCCTGTAGCGTTTTTTGTTTTGTTTTTTTTTTGTTTTGTTTTTTTTGGTTTTTGGTTTTTCGAGGTAGGGTCTCACCACTCTGGCTCAGGCTGAACTGGAATTAACTTTGTAGTCTCAGGGTGGCCTTGAACTCACAGCGATCCTCCTACCTCTGCCTCCCAAGTGCTGGGATTAAAGTGCCACCATGCCTGGCTATACTTTTTATTTTGAAACAAGATCTTACTAACTTGTGTAGGTTGGTCTTGAACTTACTCTGTATCCCAGACAGGCCTTGAACTTGCTATTCTCCTGCCTCAGTCACTTGAGTAGCTAGAATGACAGGCCTGGCACCCTCAGGCCTGGCTAGGAAATGAACTCTTTTTGGGGGGCAGGGAGGAGCGGAGTTTGAGGTCGGGTTTCATTCTAGCCCAGGCTGACCTGAAATTCACTATGTAGTCTCAGGCTGGTTTCGAACTCATGGCAATCCTCATACCTCTGCCTCCCAAATGCTGGGATTCATGCGTGCACCACCACGCCCAGCTAGGAAATGAACTCTTAATCACAGTTATACAATTTAAGATGACCTAACCAATATTAAACCATATTGCTGACATGAATTTTAGAATAAGATTATTTCGTTATTTTATTTTATTTTTTATTTTTATTGACAACTTCTTTAATTGTAGACAATATCCCATGGTACTTCCCTCCCTCCCCCCACAGAATAAGATTATTTCTTGAGTCACTTACTCTATGATTTAAATTTGAGTCAACTAACAATATTAGTCCAGTTCAGCTGGAAAAGCCTAAATTAAATCATTTTGCATGTGTGTGCTTGCATATGTGTGTATGTGGTATGAGATCACTACAGCCAAAATTATTATTCCAGTTGCTGTTATCCCAGAATTTTGGAGGTAGAGTCAGGAGGATCATGAGTTTAAGACCAGTCCTGTATATGCAACAATTTCCAGGTTATGTAGTGAGACCTTTTCTTAAATAAAAAATAATAGTCCAGGTAATCCACTTTTGGGTTCTTGTATAATTAATTTTTATACAAATGTTATTATAGATAGTTAGATAGATGATTGATAGATATAGAGATAGATAGATAGATATAGATAGATAGATAGATAGATATAGATAGATGGATAGATAGATAGATAGATAGATAGATGGTATTGTGAGATTTATTGAGTGAGTGTGGTTGGTAAGGTATTGAGCAGTGGAAACCCTTATCAGTGTAGAGACCACCACTTGTCCAGGGGACGACGACTGGGGATATATTTGACCCCACAGCCATCAGGGATAAACTGCTTCTCAGCTCCCATTTAAAAAATTTATTTATGAGAGAGAGAGAGAGAAAGAGCACCAGAAGCTAAGCCTGGTAGCACACACCTTTAATCCCAGCACTTGGGAGGCAGAGATAGGAGGCTCACTATGAGTTCAAGGCCACCCTGAGACTACATAGTGAATTCCAGGTCAGCCTGCAGCCTGAGCTGCAGTGAAACCTTACCTCAAACAACCAAAAAAAAGAGCACCAGAGTTGGGGCCTCTTGGTGTAGCAAATAAATTCCAAACCCATGTCTGTCTGGCATAGGTACTTGGGAATTGAACCCCAGCCTGGCAAACTCTGCAAGCAAGCACATTTCACTATTGAGCCATCTCTCTAGTCCCAAATTTTAGATAACTATCATCTTTGTTACCTTAGATATGCATCATTTTCTTTTCTTTTCTTTTTTTTCTTTTTTTTCCAGGTAGGGTCTCGCTCTAGCTCAGGCTGACCTGGAATTCACTATGTAGTCTCAGGGTGGCCTTAAACTCACGGCAATCCTCCTACCTCTGCCTCCCGAGTGCTGGGATTAAAGGCGTGCGCCACCACGCCCAGCCCCATTTTTTTTCTTATTGGGAACATTCCAAATTCTCTTTAGTAGTCATTTAGAGATATTGTGGTAGGAGAAGATGAGGGTGTTGGTGCTGTCCTGGCCGCAAAGGCAAAGGTATGAAGCTAGAGGTTGGGAGATGGTGAGGGAAGAGAGACTAACCAGCACGGACATCATATCTGCAGGACTGGGGTTGGGAAGTGGTATCACAGGAGCCAATAAGAGACCAGATCTAGAAGGTCAGGAATATTAACAAGGGATAATTCTAGGGCTATGGGCAATGAGCTGGGAAAATAGTGTTCTCATTATTTGTACACTGTATGTAGTACTGAGTTTGCAGTAATCGTAATCAATCTAGAGAGATTATTCATTTATCAGAAGAGGAGTTTTGTATGCACGCGTGAATATAGATGACTACTGCACGGTAGACCCCATGTGCTCACTACGTGACAGATTTCAGTGTAGGTTGGACAGGCTCTTACGATGCCACACCAGCTCCTCCTCTCACTGGCCAACAGTAGCAAGGTACACCCCTAGGAACCTAACCTCCTTGCTCTGTGTTTTCTTTCTGATTTCTTTGACATATAGATCATCTCAGCTTGACTATGAAGCTTCCGGGGGGATGGCCTCCCAGAAGAAAAGTACTGGCTTCTTACGTGAGACTTCCTTCCTGGGCAGCCAGGTGGGGTCTATTCAGAAGACAAAGAGGTACCTGAAGAAGATCCATTTCCTGTATCTCAACGTGGCCCCTGACCGGTACTTTAGGTAGGAAGGAGCCAGTATCCAGAGCTCGGTTGAGCCTCTCCCTCCCAGACTTCCTCCCATGCCACTGACCTTGCTCTTCTTTCTCTCCCGTTCATTCCTCTCTCCTGTTCTTTGTCTACACACTCCTCCCTCGACTCCCAGGTTTGCGTCCTCCCTCCTCAGCCTCCATCTCCACTCTCCACCTTCTCCTTGCTCCACTTTGCCCTCAACGGCCTTTGTCTTGGTCACCCTTTTCTCACCTTTATGATCTTTATTCTTTTCTAGAATGAAAACATTTGATCATAGCCTCAGAAGCAAATTCAGTGGTAACCTCTTCCAGCTTCCGTGCAAGAATCACATGTTCAAATCCTAGTGTCAGGGACATTGTGACCTGTCAAAAGCATCCTGTTTTACACTGAATCAGGATCTACTTTTTTTTTTTTTTCCGAGGTAGGGTCCTGCTCTAGCTCAGGCTGACCTGGAATTCACTCTGTAGTCTCAGGGTGGTCTTGAACTCATGGCGATCCTCCTACTTCTGCCTCCCGAATGCTGGGATTAAAGGTGTGTGCCACCATGCCTGGCTAGAATCTGCTTTTTATTGTTTTGTTTGTTTTTGTTTTTCAAGGTAGGGTCTTGCTCCAGCCCTGCTTTTTTTTTTTTTTTTTTAAAAACTTCTATCTCCTGGTCTTCTTTTATCTCTGGGGCTATAAAAGCAAGCCTCCTCCTTCCATGTCACTCAAGATACTCATTCAACTTTTCTCCTGTCAGATCAAAATCTTACTGATTTTTGTCCCCTGTGCTTGGAATGGAACCTGAGGCCATACAGATGCTAGGCAGACTCCTGCCTCTTAGCCACACTTCCAGCACTAATTATCCTCTTTGCACATCCCTCCCCCACATCCTTCCCAGCTTCTGATAGCCACTGTTAAAAAGGTTACTTTTTTTCACAGCTCTGAAATTATGTTGCATCTTACAGATTAATGGACTATCTCAATGGAGGCATTTTTAAATTTTTTTAAAAAATATTTTATGCCGGGCGTGGTGGCGCATGCCTTTCATCCTAGCACTTAGAAGGCAGAGGTAGGAGGATTGCCGTGTTCGAGGCCACCCTGAGAATAGAGTGAATTCCAGGTTAGCCTGGACTAGAGTGAGACCCTACCTCAGAAAACCAAATATATATATAATTTATTTATTTGATAGAGAAGGAGGGAGAGAGAGAGGAAGAGGCAGATAGAGAGAATGGGCACACCAGGGCCTCTAGCCACTGCAAACCAACTCCAGGTGCATGTACCACCTTGTGCATCTGGCTTACATGGGTACTGGGGAATTGAACCTAGGTCCTTGGGCTTCTCAGGCAAGCACCTCAACCGCTAAGCCATCTCTCCAGCCCTATTTCTTCAAATTTTAAAAGATATTTCAGGGCTGGAGAGATGGCTTAGCGGTTGAGGTGCTTGCCTATGAATCCTAACAACCCATGTTCAACTCCCAGATCTCACGTTAGCCAGATGCATAAGGTGATGCATCTGCAAGATCACACATGTTCACAAGGTGGCACACATGTCTAGAATTCAGCTACAGTGGCTGGAGGCCCTGGTATGCCAATTCTCCCCGCCCCCATAAAAAAGGTCTGTCTGTTGGGCTTGCCGGAAAAAATATTTCAGTTTGATTTATTTATTTGAGAGACAGGGGCAGATAGATAATTGATTGATAGATGATATATAGAGAAAATGGGCACAGCAGGGCCTCCAGCCACTGCGAACAAACTCCCAGACACATGTGTCACCTTTGGCTTTACGGGCAAGTTCCTTAACCACTAAGCCATATCTTCAGCCCAGGAAACATTTTTTAAAATATTTTTATTATTTTATTTATTTTTGGAGAGAGAGACAGAGAGAGGGAGAGGAAGACAGATAGAGAATGGGTGCACCTGCAGCCTGTCAGCTGCTGCGAATGAAATCCAGATGCATGCGCCCCCTTGTGGTCAAGTGCAGCATTGCGCCCTTGCATCACTTTGCATCTGGCTAACCATGGGACCTGGAGATTGGAACTGCTGGAGATTGGAACCAGCGTTCTTAGGCTTAGGAGGCAGGCGCCTTAACTGTTAAGCCATCTCTCCAGCCCCCAGGAAACATTTTTTTAATCTTAATTTTTTTATAAAGTGATACTGCAATTTGTATTTGATGGGATATAAAATCTCTCAGGCTGGGGCGATGGCTCAACAACTAAAGGTACTTCTTGCAAAGCCTGCCACTCATATTCACCCTCTTCAGCACCCACATACAACTGGATCGAAGTGGTGCATGCATCTGTGACCCTAATGGGCCTAAGACAGTAGGAAACAAAGGCAGGAGAATGCAAAGTGCACAGAAGGTAGAAGAAGAGCACAGACAACTGCAGTTTGTTTTCTGACCTCCATATATACACGATGGTGGCATACATGCACAACACGCGTATTAATAAATAATAAAAGAAAATCTGAAAATATGAGCATGTTAAAATAGAAAAGTGCCTTTTTTTTCTTCTTATCTAGCTTTGGCTTAAATTTCTTCTTAACATTTGTTCCATCTTTCTAGTCTGAATATCCCCTCTTCCTACTTTCTACTGCCCTCCTTCCTACCTCCTCTTTTTTAATTTTTATTTTATTTATTTGAGAGAGAGAGAGAGGCAGATAGAGAGAAAGAGAGAATGGGCAAACCGGGGCCTCCAGCCACTGCAAATGAACTCCAGACTCATGTGCCACTATGTGTATCTGGCTTACATGGGTCGTGGGGAATTGAACCCCAGGGTCCTTAGGCTTCGCAGGCAAACGCCTTAACCCTAAGCCATTTCCCCAGCCCCTCTTTTTTTTTCTTTTTAATCTCCCCCAATCCTTCTCTTGTTCCTTTGTGAAATGTACACCAGTTCCTTTCATTTTCACTGGTCTCACATCTCACTGAGATGAGTTTTTTTGTTTTTGAATAGGCCATACAACCTGGTTGTGGTGCCACCAAACAAGGTGAATCCTGAGCACTACATCTTTTCCCCTTTTGGGGTCCTGCATATACATCCTGTGGACGGCACTGAGACCATGACACTAGGTACCTGGCACCGCCACTCTGCTCTCTGGCAAAAGCTGCAGTCCATCCCATTCTTTAAGAATTGCCTCTTACGCAAGGCCTTGGCCTGGTAGGTGATGATGGGGAAGGGATTGGGTGGGGAAATGGATAAGATCAAGAGCTGTTGTCTTTCACCTCTAACATGCAGTTGGAAGAAGAATGTGAGGTTGCAGGGGCTGCATCGGATCAAAACTTTCCTGGCAGATCATCTGCTCTTGGCTGTGCCCCACTTTGGAGCAGGGTTGCTTCATATTAACAGGTGAGGTATTAAAAATAACTTCTGGGCTGGAGAGATGGCTTAGCAGTTAAGGTACTTGCCTGCGAAGCCCAAGGACTCATGTTCAACTCTCCAGGTCCCACGTAAGGCAGATGCACAAAGTGACACAAATGTGCAAGGTCACAAATGAACGCAAGATGGCACACGTGCCTGGAATTCAACTTTAGTGGCTGGAGGCCCTGGCACGCCAATTCATTCTCTCTTTCTCTTTTATAAAAAGAAAGAAAAATAACTCTGCAGAGTTTTCAAAGTTACTTTGAATGCTGAGTGTGATGATGCATGCTTGTCACAAAACTCAGAGACTGAGGCAGGAGGATCAAGAACTCAAAGCCAGGCCGGGTGTGGTGGTGCACGCGTTTAATCCCAGCACTCAGGAGGCAGAGGTAGGAGGATCGCCAAGAGTTCGAGGCCACCCTGAGAATACATAGTTAATTCCAGGTCAGCCTGGACCAGAGTGAGACCCTACCTTGCAAAACCAAAAAAAAAAAAAAAAAAAAAAAAAAAGAATTCAAAGGCAAGGCTGGAGAGATGCCTAGCAGTTAAGGTACTTGCCTTCAAAGCCTAAGGACTCCCCAGCTCCCACATAAGCCAAGTGCACAAGGTGACAGCAGGCAACACAGGCATCTGGAGTTTGATTGTAATGGCTGGAGGCCTTGGCATGCCAATTCTCTCTCTCTCTCTCTCTCTGTAATAATAAAAATTTTTTAAAAGTTCAAGGTCAGCCTGGCTGCATAATGGATCCCTTCCCATTTTTGTTGGTTTGTTTGTTGTTTGTGTGTGTGTTATGTGTGTTTGTTTGGTGTGTGTTTTGTTTTATATTTCTCTGTATTATATATGTTTTGCAGTGTTGGTGACTGAGTCTGGGGCCTTGTACATGCTAGGCAAGTGCTACATGGAAGATATTGCAGGAATGTGGAGGTTGGGGCAAGACATTAGGGATCATGGGAACTGCAGGGTGGAGGTTGCATCTGAAGAAGACAGCCACTACTTCATTCCACCTAACTGACACTTTAGAATACAGGTCCACTGTGATTGCCCACCTTAATTTTCAGGATTTCCTGATAATCTACATTTTGTGATAACATTTCTCAATTTTAACTCTTTATGTTGAGTTTTAATGAAAACATACATGGTGTTGGCTAATTAAACCAACAGTGCATATTGGAGAACTTCTCAAATTTGGAACCTCTTCTCTAGGTAATTTCCATCCTCCAGTGCTGCCTAGTCATCATGATCTAATTTCTTGGTTTTTTTTTTAGACAAGTTTCCATGTAGCCCAGGATGGCTTCAAACTTGTGATATAGCCGAAGCTGGCCCTGAACTTTTAATCCTCCTATCTCAGCCTCCCAAGAGCTGGGATCACAAATATGTATTACTGCACCTGCTATTGGTGTAGTGAAAGCATAAACATTTGGGACAGTTGGTAGATCCTGAAAACTAGCAAAGGACTTCACTCTTTGCACCTTAAGTTACAGGTCTGAAGACTAGGAGAAAGACCAGCTAAGAGACGGAAATGAGCTTATGAATATCACGCACCATAGTCAGTGCCCCTTAGGAGGTGCATTTGTGTGTCCTCGTCATGCTTATCCTACTGATTAAGGCTCTTTCATATTCTTCAAGGAAGTTCAAGAGATGTGGGTGGAGTTCTCTGCGGTTAAACAGGGAAGGGGTATAGCAGAAGTGGGCTTCCTCAGGGATGGCCAGATTATATGTTCACTACTTGTTTCTTTTTTCTTTTGGTTTTTTGAGATAGAGTCTTGCTTCAGCCCAGGCGGACCTGGAACTCACCATGTAGTCTCAGGCTGGCCTTCAACTCAAGGCGATCCTCCTACCTCTGCCTCCCAAGTGCTGGGATTAAAGGTGTGCGCCACCAGGCCCAGCTGGTTCATCACTTTTGATCTTAAAAACCCAGCTGTCAACCTAGACTTTGTAGGGCCCACACTCAGCTTCCCTTATCCCCAGGAAGAACTTTTTTTGTCTCTAAGTTAGATTTTGGGACTTATTTGAACCTGTCTCCTACCAGAGTTCACTAAATATAAACATTTGCACATGTCACAGGCATTTCCCAGATAATCCCCCAACCAACAAATTTCTGAACTTGAACTCTTCCAGCGAAAGCTCATGAGGAAGCTGTCACGATTGGGCACTAGGACTATTACGGTGTTTTTTGTTTTTTTTTTTTCCAAGGTAGGGTCTCACTCTAGCCCAGGCTGACCTGGAATTCACTATGTAGCCTCAGAGTGGCCTTGAACTCACAGCAATTCCCCTACCTCTGCCTCCCCAGTGCTGGGATTAAAGGTGTGCGCCGCCACACCTGGCCATTACAGTTTTTGTAAACATTTGGTTAAGTCTGTTGTGAGCCAGGCTGGGAAGAGTTTGAAGGTGTTGAAAAAGGGAGGGCCGGGAAAGCCAGCTCCAGCTAGCTTCCTCCTTGATTCCAGGCTTCTGCAGGAGTTCCGCTCTGTGTCCTGGCTTCCCAAAGATCCAGGACAGAGCTACGAGCTCCTGGACCTGAAGAAGGCGCTAGCCAAAAAGATTCACAAGGCTCTGCGGCTCCTTTGTCACTGTCTGTATCTCTGCACATCCATTCTCCATCTGGTAAGAGGTTCTGGGTGATGCTGACTGTTTCCTCCAAGCCGAGCTCTAGGGAGTTTCAGTCTTCTCTTAGTTCAGTTCCTTCTGGGACCCTCCATGTGACCTGGATGCTGCCACTGGATCAGAGCCAGGTCCTGTCTAGCAACAGCAGTTTTTGTCCTGGGATAGATGGGTCAGTAATAGGTGAGCAGAGATGGACTCAAGCTTCCCCTAAGGACTGGTCCCTTAACAACATCTATTTTGTTAGTTGTTTGTGTTAAGAAGGATTTGAATTTCTTTTTTTTTTTTTTTTTTTTCGAGGGAGGGTGTCACTGTAGCTCAGGCTGACCTGGAATTCACTATGGAGTCTCAGGGTGGCCTGGAACTCACAGGGATCCTCTTACCTTTGCCTCTCTGAGTGCTGGGATTAAAGGCGTGCGCCATCACACCCTGCGATTTGAATTTTTTATGTTTTTATTATTTGTAAGGAGGGAGATAAGAGGGAAGGAGAGGAGAGAGAGACAGAGAGAACGGGCATGCCAGGGCCTCTAGCTACTGCAAAAGAACTCCATATGCATGCACCATTTTGTACATCTGGCTTTACATAGGTACTGAGGAATCAAACCCAGGTCATTAGGCTTTGCAAGTGAGCATCTTAACTGCAAAGCCATTTCTCCAGCTCAGGGTTTGAATTTTAAGAACTGGAGTCCTGAACTTTCCATGCTACATGTACCACCACAGCTACCTCATCCCATAGTCTTTCAATTGGTAGGCTTGGGCTATCTCATTAGTACATTTGTCCCTTTGCTATAGACCTTCGATTTTGGGCCTTCTGTGGTTTCTTTTAAGTTTTGGAAGCTGGGCATGGTGGCGCACACCTTTAATCCCAGCACTCAGGAGGCAGAGGTAGGAGGATCGCCATGAGTTTGAGGCCACCCTGAGACTCCATAGTGAATTCCAGGTCAGCCTGAGCTAGAGTGAGACCCTACCTGGAAAAACCAAAAACAAACAAAAGAATGTGTTAACTTTTGGGCTGGAGAGATGACTTGCCTGCAAAGCCAAAGGACCTTGGTTCAATTCCCCAGGACCCACATAAGCACAAGGTGGTGCATGTATCTGGAGTTCATTTGCAATGGCTGGAAGCCCTGGCATGCCCATTCTCTCTCTCTCTCTTTCTCTCTCTCTCTCTTTGCCTCTTTCCCTCTCTCAAATAAATAAATTTTTAAAAATTTTCTGGAGACAGCCAGGCATGGTGGTGCACACCTTTAATCCCAGCACTCAGGAGGCAAAGGTAGGAGGATCAGCATAAATTCGAGGCCACCCTGAGACTACATAGTGAATTCCAGGTCAGCCTGAGCTGGAGTGAGACCCTGCCTCGAAAAACCAAAAAAAGAAAAAGAAAAATTCTGGAGACAATCTCTAACTAAAAAGGAGCTTTCCAGAAGCATCTGTAGATTCTAGGTTCCAGACACCAAGACCTTATTGCTTATGCTCCATCCTTCTCTATCCAATGTGTGTCCAACCCCTTTCCACCCTGTAAGGTTCACGAGGACACATACCACATGCAGCAGGGTCTGCAGGAGCGAGTGCGAAACTGGAACAGGATCAGGAAGAGCAAAGGCTCCATCTACCTTCAGAGGGTATTGCGTCAGCAGCTGCAGCGGAAGCTGAAGCAGGCAGAGAGATGGTTACTGAAGCTGGGAAAATTGGCCCGCATGGTCAGCTACATGATTTGCCACACCCTTGTTTCGATCTTGGAACATGAAATCACCTCCTTTGTAGCTAACATTTTGAAAGTGAGGTGGTGAGGAGAGGTGGGGAGGTGATCAAGGTCCAGATGATGGGGTGTATACTTATATCTGACCCTACAACGGCTCCTGGTCCTTCTTTTACAGGCCCCAAGGCAAAACCCCTTTCTCTTAGCTTACCTGGTCTTTGATGACTCTAGTCAACTATGTCCTATGCCCTGTATTGAAGACATGATCCAGATCCTGACCAACAGCCTGCAGTCGATGAAGACCTATGCCCTGAAGGTATTCACGACTGGGCAGCGGCTGGCTTTGGGAATTCCTAGCTCCCATCCTCTTTGACATCAGAAGCTCTCAACCTGATCAGAACTCCTCATGGTTTCTTCATTTCTCCCCTTTCTTTGTATCCTGGCATGAAGGTAATACGGTCTACAGACTTAAAGACTTCCAGGGATATGCTGTACTCTGAAGGTATTACAGGAGATGGGGTTCAGGGAAGGAAGGAATGCTGAAAGGAAGGGAAGGGCACATGCAAAGTGTGAATGGCACGGGATGTGGACAGGAGGCTCAGCCCGCAGAAGTCACGTCTCGGATATGGATGGAGCACATGTGTTCTGCACATGTGTGCTGGGAAGTAGCAGAGTGTGAAGGGTGTTTTTGCTCACTAATTCATGGGCTTATGTAAAAGTGTGCACAGTATATAATATGGGTGTAAAAAGCACAAATACAGGGTCTCTGTGCTTCTTTACTCAAAACTCAATAAGGTTTTTTTCCATTCTCATAGTTGCATCTTACTTATTGGTAAATTTGTTTTATTTTGGTTATTTATTTGTAAGGAGAGAGAGAATGAATGAGTGTTCCTTTAATCAGTATAAAGTGACCTTCTTTATCTTTCTTCATTAATGTTGGTTTGAAGCCTATCCTGTCAGAAATTAGGAGAGCGACCCCTTCTTGTTTCCTAGGACCATTTGCTTGAAACAGCAAGAATGCCAGCACCTCCTGCCACTGCTATAATTCATAAAATTCACCCATGTGAAGTATATAGTCCAGAAGCTTTGACTAAGTTCATAGCTGTACAATTGTCACCACAGTCAATTTCAGAACATTTTATTTACTTTACTGCCTCAAAAAACCCTGCATAGCCATTAGTGATCATTTCCCATTTATCTATTTTATGTTGTGCATATTAGAAAAACTAGGTTTCCTTACTCTTTTAAAAATATATTATTTATTATTTATTTGCAAGGAGAGAGAGAGAGAGAGAAGAGAGAGAGAATAGGCCTCTAGCCACCGCAAACGGAACTCCAGATGCATGGGCCACTTTGTGCATGGGGTTTTAGATGGGTACTGGGGAACTGAATCCAGGCCGTGAGGCTTTGCAAGCAAGTGCCTTAACCACTGAGCCATCTCTCTAGCCCCTTTAATCTTTTCTTTCTTTCTTTCTTTCTTTCTTTCTTTCTTTCTTTCTTTCTTTCTTTTTTTTTTTTTTTTTTTTTGGTTTTTCCAGGTAGGGTCTCACTATAGCCCAGGCTGACCTGGAATTCACTATGTAGTCTCAGGGTTGTCTTGAACTCATGGCGATCCTCCTACCTCTGCCTCCCCAGTGCTGGGATTTTCTTTTTTGAGGTAGGGTCTCACTCTAACCCAGGCTGACCTGGAAATCATTATGTAATCTCAGGGTGGCCTTGTACTCACAGTGATCCTCCTACCACTGCCTCCCAAGTGCTAGGATTAAAGGCGTGCACCACCACGCCCAGCCCATTATCATCCTTTGTAACTGTCAGTTTTCTTCTCTATTGTCTTACGGTGTTAAAAAAGAAAAATATGGTTTGCTTTCTGACATTTCCTAGGTTTTGCTTCCTCCTTCACATCCTACTCAGGTTTATTCTGTTCCCAGCGATTTCCCCTGAATGTCAAGCTTTGTCCCAAAGGGAATCCCTGGGTGTTTGTTTCAGGAGTTCACAGGGCATAGATTGCTTCAGCTCCTACAGGCCTTACCTTTGCAGCTACTGGAGCAAGTAGATACTCCTTCCAGTTTTCCTTATGATTATCAGTTTAGTCTTCCACTGTCCAGAAAACACTTCTAGCTGTTTTTGTTGTTTTCCTGTCCCCAAGTTTGTCCAGGGCCTTGTTCCTCTATACCTCCTTCTTCATAAAAGCCAATGCCAAGTGGGTCTTGAGACTCTGGGTGGTTTGGCTCCAATCACTTGTATCTCTCCCCTATCTGTTAAAAATGTCTTCCAGTCTGGAGAGATGGCTCAGCAGGTAAAGGTGCTTGCTTGCCAAGCCCAACAGCCCTGGTTCAATTTCCCGCACCTATGAAAATCCAGATGCACAGAGTGACACATGCATCTGGAGCCCTCTAAGGTAGAAAGAGGCTGTAGTGTACCCATCCCCTCTCTCTCATCATTCTCTCTCTCTCTCTCTCTCTCTCTCTGTTTGCAAATAAAAAATTATTTATTTGCAAACAGAGAGATATAGAGAGGAGAGAGAGAATAGGTGTACCAGGGCCTCCAGCCACTGCAAATGAACTCCAGACACTTGCGCTACTTTGTGCATCTGGCTTTACGTGGGTCCTGGGAAATTGAATTGGGTTGTTAGGCTTTGCAGACAAGTGCCTTAGCAGCTGAGCCATCTCTACAACCCCCGCCCCAGTAATTTTAAATGTCTTCCATTGGCTTTAGGTTTTTACTCTCTAATCTCTATGTCATTCTCTGTTCCTCTGGCATCAATTTTCTTTCAGTTCCTATGTGAACAGAGACTAAGGTGTTGGAGCCAAGGGTCAAAGCAGGAGTAAAGCAAGGAGAGTGTCACAGTAATGGAGTGTGAGACGGAGGGGACTTGGCTGGGGCAAGGCTAGAAGGGGATGGTGGCTGTGGTGAGAATTACTTGGATTCTGGATACACTCTGAGTGGCGTAAAGAGCTCCTGTGTGTTATTCAGCCTTCCAAGTGCTGTGACAAATCTGAGAGAAAATTTACAAGGAGAAAAGACTTATTTTAGATCATGTGGTCAGAGGTTTTATCCATGTTACTTCTTGTTCCACTGTTAAGGGCTTGTGGCAAGGCAGAATGTCGTGGCAGCAGCAATGTGTGCTACAGAAGGCTGCTCTGCCTGTGGCAACCAGGAAGAAGAGCTCGTAACAAGAAGGCCAAGATATACCCTTGAGATCAAAGGCATGCCCTCAGTTTGACCCACTTCCTCCAACCAGTTCTCCCTTTCTACAGTTCCGTCCCCTCCCAACAGTCTGCTCTGATTTTGAATCCGTCAGTGGATGGAATTATTGCTTCAGTCAGGTTCTGATCTCTGAAAATGCTCTCACAGACAGACCCAGAAGTGTGCTTCATCCAGGCATTTCTCCTATGAATTTCTCATTATGATCAGTTTGCCCGTCAAGATAAACAGTCACGATATCACACCATTGGCTTTTATGAGAGAAGAGTCAGAAAGGACTTTAAAAATTTTGGCTGGAGGGGTCTGGGAAGATGGCACAGTCAGTACAATGCTGTCTGTAATATAAGCACAAGGACCTTAGTTCAGATCCCCAGCACCCATGTGAAGGCCAAGCATGGTAGCAAATACCAGCAATTCCAGCACTGGGGAGGTGTACATTGGGAAACCCTGGGGCTTGCTGGCGAATGAGTGTAAGTGAATAGGTGAGCTCCAGGTTTAGTGAGAGATTCTGTTTCAAAAAATAAGGCGGAGGGCTGGGGAGATAGCTTAGCAGTTAAGGCCCTTGCCTGCAAAGCCAAAGGACCTAGGTTCGATTTCCCAGGACTCATGTAAGCTAGATGCACAAGGAGGTGCATGAATCTGGAGTTCATTTGCAGTGGCTGGAGGCCCTGGCATGCCCATTCTCTGTCTCTCTCTCTCTCTCTTTCTCTCTCTCTCTCTCTCCTCTCTCTCTCTCAAATAAATAATAAATAAATCAAAATATTAAAAAAAATAAACAAGGTGGAGAGAGATTTAGAAAAACACCCAACATCCACCTCTGATCTCCACACACATACACACATTCTCCACAAACATACCTACGCACATGCATACACACATACACATATACAACACACACACACAGTTTTAACTGCAGCAACTGGAATAATGGATTTCCCATGTACTTCAAGGAAAAGACTGTAGGAAGCAAAGGATTTTATTGGGCGAGGGAAATCAGGGCTGACTGGTGGCCTTGTTAAGTATGAGTTCATATTGGGTATCCAAGCAGAGATGTAGAAAAGGTAGTGCTTTAAATGGGCTTAGGATTCATAGACAGATCTGGGTTAGGGAGAAATTGAGAAGCAAATAGATGGTATTTAAAGCCATGAAGTTGGGTGAGTTGTGGAGCATGAATACAGATGGAGAAGAGACCTGAGGTCTGAGCTTCAGGAGTACTGTATAGTTTAGTATGGTAACAAAAGATCTATTTATGAAAAATGGTGTGTTTCTACCCATTTTAAAATATTTTATTTATTTGCAAGCAGAGGGAGAAAGGTAGAGAGAACAGAGACAGACAGAATGGGTGTGCCAGGGCCTCCAGCCACTATAAACAAACTCCAGATGCATGTGCCTCTTTGTGCATCTGGTTGTATATGGGTACTGGGAAATTGAACCTGGGTCATTAGGCTTTGCAGGCAAGCGCCTTAACTGCTGAGCCATCTCTCCAGCCCTCTACCCTTTTTTTTTTTTTTTTTTTTTTTTTTTTTTTTTTTTGGTTTTTCGAGGTAGGGTCTCACTCTGGTCCAGGCTGACCTGGAATTACCTATGTAGTCTCAGGGTGCCCTCGAACTCACAATGATCCTCCTTCCTCTGCCTCCCGAGTACTGGGATTAAAGGCATGTGCCACCATGCCTGGCTTGAGTGTTTTTGGTTTTGAAGATCTCCTTATAGCTCTGAAACCCATTTAATATGTTGTAATAATTCCCTTTTTGCTGGTACTAGCTAAGATCTATTCTCTGTGCCTGAATTCTAACACATCCCTTCCATGGGCTTGATGTACTTTGTTTGTGATGTATAGATGTATTTGTAACCTCATTCATGAGCAGGGAGTGGGTGTCTGAGACTGAGGAAGGTTAGGTGTGGGCTCTAGTGCCCGCGCACTCATGGCGATTCCATTGTGTGCTCCTCTAGAGCAAGACGAAACACAGGACTCAAGCACAGAACTACTGATGCTCAAGCTCCACAGGCAGACCAGCGATGCTGTCCACCTCTTCTGTGGCCCGAATGTAGGATTCGTGTTGCCCTGGAAGTCTCACGCAATTACTGATGTGCTGGAGGTCCACGGACACAGGGTGCGGGGCCAGTATTTGCCCCCCAATTACAACTATCTGCAGGAGGAGCTGGACAACAACACTCAAATCCAGCAGGCATTGACTACACAGCGGACGCTCCTGGAGGTGAGAGCGGAGGTTTGGGGTATGAGGTGCTGCTCACTAGCTCCCACCCCAGCCACAGCTTCTGCCTTACCCACCTCATTGACTCTCAGGGCATGTTCTTGGAGGTGCAAGAATTCTGCAAGGAACATCAGTGGTTATCAGGCATTTATGAGTTTCTGCAAGCCTGGGGGCCTCAGAAGCTGGAGAAGATGCGAGGCTGTCCCATCAAGGAGTACGTAGAGGTGGTGAGCCGCCTGAGCGCCTGGCAGACCCAGGTCTCCAGCATGCCTGTGGAGCTGCTCACCAAGGGCAAGTTGCTGCTGCTGAGCTGCCACAACCTCCAGGGAGAGCTGGGTGAGTGCTACTCACTCTCCTTCCCTAGAACCCCCCACAGGGCTCCATTCCTATGGGAAGTGTGGCTATTCCTGCTGCGCAGCAGCTAAGTGCCCAAACCAGAAGCTGATGGGACAGATTAGGAAGCCACTGATTTAGGGCTCGGAGGATGTCTCAGCAGGTAGCAGCACTGTGCTCAGGAGCCTGAGGGCGTGAGACTGCCCTTATGGGTGTGGCCATGACGATCTGCAACCCCAGTCCTCCAGGGAGGCAAGACAGGGGGCTTGCTAAAATGGGACACTCTTGAATCAGTGAGAGAGAATCTGGTTCAAGGAAACACAAAGAAATGATGGGGGGGGGTACCTGATAGTCTCCTCTGGCCTCTGCCCACATACACATGGAGATGGACATATACTACACAGACACACTCACCCCCCCCTCCACTCTACACATACAAACTCACACAAAAAATAAAGAAGCCAGGAAACAGGGAGGTTTTGATCCTCAGCTAGACCCTGGAGATACCGTTATCCAATAGTGTCCACTTATTGCAGAGAGCAAATACTATTGCGTTCATGTCTGTGCTACCCCCAGGCCAGCTTCTTTCTTTTTCTTTAAAATTATTTATTTATGAGAGGGGGAGAAGGAGAGAATGAGCATGACAGGCCCTCCAGCCACTGCAAACGAACTCCAGATGATGTGCCACCTTGTACATCTGGCTTATGTGGGTACTGAGGAATTGAACCCAAGTCCACAGGCGTCATAGACAAGTACCTTAACCTCTAAGCCACCTCTCCAGCCCTAGGCCAGCTTTCTTTATGAAGGTAAGAGGCCTTGGAACTGGAACTAGAAAGAAGTTGTGGGCTGGACAGATGGCTTACTGATTAAGGCACTTGCCTGCAGAGCCAAAGGACACAGGTTCGATTCCCCAGTAAGCCAGATGCACAAGGTAGCTCATGTGTCTGGAGTTTGTTTGCAGTGGCTGAAGGCCCTGGCATACCCATTCTCTCTCTATAATAAGTAAATCAAAATAAAATAAAATGAAAAGAAGTTGCTTGAAAAATACCCGCCAGCCCCGCCTTCCTAGATGTCCCTGCATGTCCTGCACAGATGAGTACAAAGACCGCGTCAGGTTTCTTTTGGGCACTAAAGTTCTCCTGCAGGGGTTTCACATGGGAAAGCAGCAAAGGGCAGGCCTGTGACTGGTCCACTTTCTTTCTGGCCTTGCTTTGGGTGGGCTTTGCTCTGCTACTGCTCCAGAGGCCCATGCTCCCTTTCCATCGTGTTAGCTTTGTCCTCTTCAGTCCAGGGTCAACTGGCCTCTGCAAGGGAGCAAGTAGAGAGGAAGGAGTACCAAGCTGAGAATCCTGGCTCTACCTTACTTGTTTGTGACTTAAGATCCTTGACCTTCAGTTTCTCTATTTGTAACATGGGCACGCGGGCACACTCAGGGTTACAGCAAGGAGGGTGATGAAGGTGGACGTGCGGGCACACTCAGGGTTACAGCGAGGAGGGTGATGAAGGTGGACGTGCGGGCACATTCAGGGTTACAGCAAGGAGGGTGATGAAGGTGGACATGCGGGCACACTCAGGGTTACAGCAAGGAGGGTGATGAAGGTGGGCGTGCGGGCACATTCAGGGTTACAGCAAGGAGGGTGATGAAGGTGGGCGTGCAGGCACACTCAGGGTTACAGCGAGGATGGTGATGAAGATTGCCATGCGGGCACACTCAGGGTATAGCGAGGAGGGTGATAAGGGGGTTTGCAGGACTTCTAGCGCTGCTGCAGGAGGCACCTCATATTTTTATTGCCCCTCCTTCTGCTTGTGTCTTGACGATTGTTTTTGTTGTTAGTTTTTTTTTTTTTTCAAGGTAGGGTTTCACTCTAGTCCAGAATGACCTGGAGTTCACTCTGTAGTCTCAGGGTGGCCTCGAACTCACGGCGATCCTCCTACCTCTGCCTCCAGAGTGCTGGGATTAAAGGCATGTGCCACCACGCCCAGCTCGACGACTGTGTTTTATCTTGTCACGTAACTCTGTTCCCTCCCTTCCTAAACTCCCTGTGAACAGTGAGCCCATTCTGGCTATGTCAGTCTTGCAGAAATAGCATTATCGTCCTTTCTCCTCCATCTCCTTGTCTCTATGACATCTAACCTGTCCCTGCTCGTTTCCATTCTTCTGCCTCCTATCACCTCTCCAACCTGTGTCCCAGTCATCTCCAGCTCTCCAAACCCAAGGAGTCCTGATGCTTCCTCAAACCATTGCTTCTTTGTACCACACGGTGTCGCTATTGCACGCTTAGCTCTACTGGTCCAAAAGCAGCCCTATTGCACTGGCCTCGCTATGGTCGTGGACTAAAGGGATGCTCTGCTCAACATGGTGTCTCTCACTAGGTGTCATCCTGATAGGTTGATGTCTCATGCCTCAGTGCCAGGCCTCTAAGGTTCCTGTAAGTGTCATACCCAGCATATCTTGGTGACCTGCCTCCAAACTCACTGCTCTGCTTCCTGGTTGCAGAGATGCTGATAGGGGATAGACTGGCTCACTTTTCACATAACATTACACTTCACATTATAGAACTGTTATGATGTTACATCTATAATATATGTGTCTATAATGCAACATGTACATATTTAACTCCCTTTTTATGTGCGCTTCCATTTGTAACTTAAGACATAACAGAGGACGTTTTCTGTCTTGCCCATCACTGTTGTCTACCAGTCCAGCATGCCCAGCAGCCCTTCTTTTCCATGTGTCCCCTCACACTTGCCTCTCCGGTCTCCAGAATCCAGGCTGGCCAGCACAAGGAGGGACATTCTCAAACAGGTGCAGGACGAATGCTGGAGCCGCAATCAGCAGCTCATGGCTGAGCTCACAGACTTCTTGAAGGTCTTCCACACCATCAACTCGGACATCCATGCCATCGGCCCGTGCTCCCAAAAGGTGGGTTCTTCCCACCCATACTTCCCAGCTTGTCCAGGGCCCACCCTGCCCAGAGGCTCAGGTGTCCACTGAGCTCCCAGTGGGACCTGATGCTCTAAAACTATGTTCACCTAAGTAATCTACCCTGGCTAACTCTCACCCTGTCGGTGTGGTGTTCAAGTATCCACATGTCAGGAAAGAACCTGATGTCATGAAAGAGATAGCGTTGTGTTTTCAGAGGTGCGGTTCTGCTTTGGGACAGTCAAGTCATTGGGGGCCGTGTTGCCCTGTCATCCGGTAAAGGTCTGGTGGGTGAGAATTAAATTCTAAATTGTCTTCAGAGACCTGGGTCCAAGGGGGATGTGATCCCAGATTTCCTGTGATCCCAAATGGTTCAAAGGCTGCGGCTGGCTGGCTCTGGAGCTTCTGCTCTACGGGGTGGAATTATCTCTTGGGGGTAGACCCAAGGAGGGGCGCTGGTCTCATGCTGTAACCACTCTGCAGTTGAATGAAGCCAACGAGCAGTACCTCCAGCTGGAGGAGCGCGTGGAATACATCCGGTCCCTCCACGAAATCCTCCGCAACCACAGTGGCCTCTACAGCGCGGAGAATGAGGCGCTGGACATCGCGGTGAGAGGACGTATTAGGGAGCCAGTCGCCCATTTCCCCTGGCCCATAACCACACCTCATTGGCCTTTGCTTACCCCCCACAGCTTCTGGATATGTGGGAGGCATTTCAGTTTGAAAGAAACCAGGCCTCGGAGTTCCTAATCAGCAAGCGACACGCCATTGTGCCCAAGCTGCAGCAGCTGATGGCGGCGGCATTGGCGGAGCTGGAAGGTCTGCTGGAGATGGCCGTGTCTGGTCCCTTCATGGATCCTGAGCAAGATTACAGGAGCATGGAGCACCAGCTCATCTCCCTGGAGCTTCAGTACCAGGACACTGTCAACCACCTCAAGGAACTACACCACGCCTACACCACCTTCACAGGTACTGAACTTCTAATCTCTACCCCTCCACCACCACCCCGTGATAAGACAAGGGCACTCAGAGTTCTTTTGTGTCCCCTATGACCTTAAGCAAAAGCAAGCCTGAAGAATCACATACCTCCATTACTGTCTGTTGAAAACAGATCCTGCAGGACAAAGGCCTCATATAGTAAATGTTTGTTTCAGGTTTGTGTTCAGTGGATACAGGGCCTCACTCTCTGGTGGGGAAGCAAATAGCTGAATGTTTCATTAGAATGGGATGGAGTTGGGGGTGGGTGGTTAAAATCCAATGCAAGAGCCAGGCGTGGTGGCACACGCCTTTAATCCTAGCATTTGGAAGGTGGAGGGTAGGAGGATTGCTGTGAGTTTGAGGCCACCCTGAGACTACATAGTGAATTCCAGGTCAGCCTGGGCTAGAGTGAGACCCTATATCAAAAGAAAAAAAAATCAATGCAAGAGAAATGTATGCCAAGCCTTTGTACAATCTTGGTCAGTGTAGTCCTATAGAAAGCCACAGGCTACAAAGATTCCCTGGTACCTACATAAAGCCAGATAGATGCACAAAGTGATACGTGTGTCTGTGGTTCATTTGCAGCGGCACTAGGCCCTGGTGCACCCATTCTCATTCCCCCCTCTCTCTTTCTCTGCTTACAAATAAATAAATAAATAAATAAATAATTTTTTTTAAAAGATGTTAGCTAAAAGATAAGTCTATATGCACAACACACAAGTCGTCATTTTACTGGTTAGTTTTTTCCTAGCAACATGAAAAATTTGAAATCATTACTAGATAAAACATTTTAGGGGTGGGAGAGATGGCGTAGCAGTTAAGGTGCTTGCCTGCAAAGCTTAACAACCAACCCAGGATTGATTCCCCAGATCCCTCATAAGCCAGATGCACAAAGGGGTGCAAGCATCTGGAGTTCGTTTGCAGTGGCTAGCAGGCCTCTATCTGCCTCTTTCTCTCAAATAAATAAAATAAAATATATTTTTAAAAATTTAGGGCTGGAGAGATGGGTTAGTGGTTAAAGTGCTTGCCTTCGAAGCTGAAGGACACAGGTTCAATTCTCCAGGACTCATAAGCCAGATACACAAGGTGGCACATGCATCCAGAGTTCATTTGCAGAGGCTGGAGGCCCTGGTGCACCCATTGTCTCTATCTTCCTCTTCTCTCTCTCTCTCTCTCAAATAAATAAATAAATAAAATTTAAAATAGAAAACACTTTGAAATGTAATGTAAATTACTGAGTAGATACTACAGAAAATGTCCATAAAAGGGCATTTAACCCTCAAGTTTGTCTTATCTTTTCAGGTGTTTGGAAATATCTTTTGTTTCTGACAGAGTTTTTTTTTTTTTTTTAAATTATTATTGGTCCAGTATTTGATGTTAAGTCCTGTTATTCTATAATTTCTTTGGAATTCTTTTGTATTTTTTTAAGGTCAAAACTCTGATAGTCTAATGATTCTCAGATTCTTATTTTATTTTATTTTATTTATTTATTTGCAAGCAGAGAGATAGAGAGAAGAGAGACACAGAGAGAATGGGCACACCAGGGCCTCTAGCCACTGCATATGAGCTCCAGACGCATGCGCCCCCTATGCATCTGGCTTATGTGGGTCCTGGGGAATAGAACCTGAGTCCTTTGGCTTTGCAGGCAAAAAAAAAAAAAAAAAAAAAAAAAAAAAAAAAAAAAAAAAAAAAAAAAAAAAAAAAAACAACGCTAAGCAATCTCTCCACCCCACCTCCTTTTTTTTGAAGTAGGGTCTCACTTTAGCCCAGGCCAACCCAGAATTCACTCTGTAGTCCCAGGCTGACCTCAGACTCACAATGATCCTCTTACTTCTGCCTCCTGAATGCTGGGATTAAAGGCATGTGCCACCACAGCTGGCTGATTCTCTGATTCTTAATATTCTAACATCTCCATGATGAACAATGTTCACCCATATACGATGCATGGTTCCTAACATTTGGGTATGACTCTGTCATTTTCTCCCACTCAGAAGAGTATAATAGAACTCAGGTGGGCAAGAATGACAATGTTACAGCAATAGCCTTAACTGTGGTTTGGTATCTTTTTAAGTACATTACAAACCTCACTACTATAATAATCACTATTACTTTTGGCACATAGCTCACAACTAATGATAAATAATTGGTTAAGACCGAGTACATTGGCTTGTGAGATGGATGGAGGGAATAATTACCAGTAGTAAACACGATGGAAGCTTCCCCATTTACCCTTATGTGGGCCAGATCTGTAGATGTATATTTTTAAATTTTTATTTATTCACTTAGTAGAGAGATGAGAGAGAGAGAGAGAAAGGGAGGAATGGGCACACCAGGGCCTCTAGCCGCTGCAAATGAACTCCAGATGCATGTGCCACCTTGTGCATCTGACTTATGTGAGGCCTGGAGAATTGAACCTGGGTTCTTTGGCTTTGCAGGCAAGTGCCTTAATCACTAAGCCATCTCTCCAGCCCCTGTATATGTATTTTTTTTTCTATGAACTTTCCTTGGGCTTGAGAGTTTATTTACTGATTATTCATTCTACATTTACTTGTTGAGTGCCTGCTATCTGCCAAGCTTGAAGCTCATCAATGAATAAACAACAAAACACCTTCCCATAATGGACCCAGTGTTCTAGCTGGCAAAGAAAGACAATAAATAATAAAATATAACTAAATTATGTAGTATATCAGAAAGTGATAATTGGTCCAGAAAAAAAAAAAGGCAGCAGGATAAAAGTGATTGGTAATGCCAAGGAGGGTGGAGAGCATTTTTTTAATAATATTTTTTTTCAATGTAGGGTCATGCTCCAGCCCAGGCTGACCGGGAATTCACTCTGTAGTCTCAGGGTGGCCTTGCACTCTCAGTGATCCTCCTACCTTTGCCTCCCAACTGCTGAGATTAAAGGCGTGCGCCACCACACCCGGGGAACACTTTTTTTTTTTTTTTTTGGTGTTTTTGAGGTAGGGTCTCACCCTAGCCCAGGCTGACTCACACTCACTCTTTAGTCCCAGGTTAGCCTTGAACTCGTGGTGATCCTCCTACCTAAAGGTTTGTGCCACCATGCCTGGCTTGAGAGCAATTTTTAATGGGGTAGTCTACACAGGCCTCATTTAAAAGGTACTGTTTGAGGGCTGGAGAGATGGCTTAGCAGTTAAGGCACATGCCTGCAAAGCCTAAGGACCCCAGTTCAATTCTCCAGGTCCCACATTAGCCAGATGCACGAGGGGGCTCATGTGTCTGGAGTTTGTTTGCAGTGGCTAGAGTCAGCGGCCATTCTCACTCTCCCTGCCTCTCTTTCCCTCTCTCTGTCTCTAATAAATAAATAAAAATAAAATCTGAAAGGTACTGTTTGAGTTGGACTTGGAGTGGGTAAGGGTTCTCTGTGGGAAGTTTTCCAGAATGAATGAACTGCAAGTCAAAGTCCCTTAGCAGGAGAGCCCGTGCCTGGCATATGTGAGTCCTGTTAGAGTCTGGTGTGTCTGCCATAGCCATAAGAGATCTGGAGATCAATAGACAATAGTCCATGTTTTCCCAGAATTCTTTCTTTGGAAATTACTCCTTGGGTGCTCCCCACCTCTACCATTGAACTAAACAATTGACATAGGCACACACCATCATTTTTGGGACCATCTTTTCTGCCATTAAAGGCTCTTGATAGACTATCCCCAAGTAGCTAAGGTGTAAGCCAGCTCTGTCCCACAGGAGATGAGAGTCCTATAAACCTGCCCATCTGTGGGACCCGCCCCATTGTGCAGCAGCAGCGCGTCTGGCATCTGTACCGACTCATCTCTGAGAACTTAAGCGAGTGGAAGTGCATAGCGTTTGCTAAGGTGCTGGCTGGCATTTTTTTTCTTAGAGTTCTGCCCAGGGTGGGGGTGAGGAAGGTTGCTGGGTTTGAGTAAGATACTCTAAAGTTGACAGCTCTGTTCCTTACAGTTCAGTCTTTCAGTAGCCTGGGAGAAGACAGATGGATGGCTGACAGAGGCTGCACGGATTGGTGCAACCCTGGGGCTGCACAGCCCTGTGCTGCAACGCTGCATGCGCATGCTGGAGGAGTTTCGCAGCTACCTGCCCTTACTCACCAAGCTGGCCAGCCTCCATCTACAGAACCTTGACTGCCAAGCCCTCTTCAGAGGTGTGTTTGGTTAGATTCAGGGAAGGGAGAAGGGAGGGGTTTAGGGTTTCACTACAGTTCCTTGCTGATCCTACTGGAAGTAAATTCCTTCCCTTGTCTTCCCCATATACCCTAAAACTCCTTTCATCTAGGGGGAACAATTTCTAACCTTCGCATTACAACGTAGGGTCCTCTCGCCTAATGGGAATGGGAGTGAAGCTGGGGTCACAGCTCTTGGCTTTGACTTATACTCTTGACCTTGGATTCTCAGTTACTGCCTCATGTTTACTCTGTGATCTGCACTGAGGTCTGAGCTGGACTGGACTCTGGGTCCTGGATCTGAGGTCTTGGTTTAGGATAGAAATAAATTGTGGGGGGAGCCTGGGAAATGGCTCAGTGGTGGATGTGCTTGCTTGCAAAGTCTGCTGGCCCCAGATGCAAAAAGTGGCTCAAGCACTTGCCGTTTGTTTACTGAAGAAAGAGACCTGGCACACACGTACATAAACATGTACACACATGCAAATAAAAAGTTATGGGGGCCGGGCATGGTGGCATACATCTTTAATCCCAGCACTCGGGAGGCAGAGGTAGGAGGATCACCGAGAGTTCAAGGCCACCCTGAGACTACATAGTTAATTCCAGGTCAGCCTGGACCAGAGTGAAACCCTACCTCGCAAAACCAAAAAAAAAAAAAAAAAGTTATGGCAGGGGGTGTTGAGGTAGCCCAGGCTGACCTAGAATTCACTATGAGCTTCAGGGTGCCCTCGAGCCCTCTGCGATCCTCCCACCTCTGCCTCTCAAGAGCTGGGATTAAAGGTGTGCACCATCTCACCTGGCCAAAAAAAAAAAAATGTTTTTCAAAAGAAATGAGTTTTAGGGCATGTGCTGGACTCTGCTACATCCTGGAGTTCACCTCCCGTGTCTCTTCTACTCACATACAGCATTAGGCTTGGGCAGTCTCCACACGATGGAACATGTCACACTGGGCCGGCTGCTCAGTTGTCCACTGCTGGAGTTTGCAGATCACATTAACCAGGTAGGGACCACAGGGAGAAGGAAAGAAGATGGTTGAAGCTTAGGATTTGTAAGAAAACCAGTCAGGGTCCAACAGTCCCTTGAGACATGGGGGCAGTGGTGGTTGTCATGTAGGTGAGTGGGAGGTTCAGACTGTTGACGTCCTAGAGGACAGATATAGTCCAAGTCTCCAGCTGAGGATCTGATGGGCAGTTCCAGACTCTGTTGTGACTGAGTGTCCCCCTGGCAGAAGGAAATGGGCAACAGCCTCATAGGGATAAACCCATAGAATGGCAATTGCTCTTCAGCATTTACCTGTCCCAAGAGAGCACAAGCTGACCGAGGTACCATAGGACTGGTTCTGGGCCAGAGCAGTTAGATGATGCTGTGGGTTTATCAGTGAAGCTTAGCAGTCAGTCTCCCTCATCTCTGAGATGGCCACTCTCCTGAGCCCTGGCCTCAAGTTCTGCCTCAAACCCAATCCTTAAGTCCCAGTTTCAAGGCTATCATGTGTCTGAGCCATCAGCCAGTCTTGGTTTCTGACATACCCTCTGTTCCAGGTCTGGCAGTGTGACAATGAACGAATTCATGCCCAAGAGAACCTGCAGCAGCTGCAGCACTACTGGGAGGGGCGCCAGCTGCGCCTGGTCAACTTCATCCTTCAGGTGCCTTACGAGCCGCCAGTCTCAGAGCGCTCCAAGAGGCAGGCACACCACAGCCCCCAGTGGGAGGTCGTGGCCATGGATAGTGGCACCTTCCTCCTCTCAGGTGAGGCAGCCTTTGTGGCCCAGTGAACACCACTGGCTGGAGGCCTTTTTCATCTACCACCAATTCCTGTCCCCCCCCCTTTTTTTTTCCGAGGTAGGGTTTCACTGTAGCTCAGGCTGACCTGGAATTCAGTATGTATTCTCAGGATGGCCTCAAACTCATGGTGATCCTCCTACCTCTGCCTCCCTAGTGCTGGGATTAAAGGCGTGCACCTCTATGCCCACATTCTTACTGGATAGCCTGAGGCATCATTCTGTTGTGAGACAGCATATTCCATACTCCCTTACTGTCTTAAGCTCTGTGGAATTCACTACGTAGTCTCAGGGTGGCCTCAAACTCACAGTGATCCTCCTACCTCTGCCTCCTAAGTGCTGGGATTAAAGGCATGCCCCACCACGCCCGCCTGGCTCAGATATTCTTCATGGGTCTGTCTCTCCACCTTTCAGTGCTCTGTCTTCTGGACTGAAACCTGCTGTCTGATTTTATGCTTTATCAATTCTTTCCCTCATTAAATTTATGGGCAGTTTTTGTGGCAAACACAAGACACTGAGATTTGCAGTCCAGCAAGAAACCTAGAGCAGCATACATTTAAGTGCATGAAGGACTCCATATTGAGGACAGTAGGTGAGGCAGAAGACTGGTTAAGATAGCTTATGGAGAACCAAGGAAGTATCCCTTTAGACAGAAGCTTCATGCTGACTTTTTTTTTTTTTTTTTTTTGAGGTAGATTCTCACTCTGCCTCATGCTGACTTTTGAAGGAGGAGGAAGAGTTGCCAAACTTGCAAGGAGAGAACATGCCAGGCAGGGAACAGCACAGACTTCAGCACCCAAAATGATACAGTTAGGGAATTGACCATACAGGAGACATTCTCTTATCTGACATAATTGGAACCAAACTTGTGAACCCAAAAAGTTATGGGGGCTGGAGAGATTGCTTAGTGGTTAAGGCATTTGCCTGTGAAGCCAAAGGACCCCAGTTCAATTCCCCGGTATCCATGTAAGCCAGATGCATAAGGTGGCACACATGTTTGGAGTTTGCTTGCTGTGGCTAGGGGCTCTGGCACACCCATTCTCTCTATCTGCCACGTGCCTCTTCCTCTCTTTTTCCCTCTATCTCTCAAATAAATAAATAAGCCAGGCATGGTGGCGCATGCCTTTAATCTAATCATTCTGGAGGCAGAAGTAGGAGGATTGCTGTGAGTTCAAGGCCACCCTGAGAATACAGAGTGAATTCCAAGTCAGCCTGTGCTAGAATGAGACCCTACCTCGAAAAACCAAATAAATAAATAAATAAAATACTTTTTTTTAAGTTATGGGCTAGAGAGATGCCTTAGCGGTTATAGTGTTTGTCTGTGAAGTCAAAGGACCTAAGTTTGATTCCCCAGAACCCGTGTAAACCAGATGCACGAGGTGGCACATGCATTTAAAGTTCATTTACAGTGGCTGAAGGCCCTGGCACACCCATTCTCTCTTTCTTTCTCTCTCTCCCTCCATATCTCACTTTCTCTCTATTTGCCTGTTTCTCTCAAATTAATAAAATAAAATTCAAAAAGTTAATATGATAATTGTAATATATTATGTACATTACTTAAGATTTTTATTTTAGATTAAAGCATAGACACTTAAATTTACTTATAATTTTTTCTAAGAACAAAAGATTTTATTTGCTTTGGGATCAATGTCTGATGGCCTTCACTGCTGTCCTTGAATTAACACATTGTCTGCTCTTTCTGTTTTCATTTTAGTGAAATGAGACAACAATATGCAGATACTCACAAAATTAGCTGAGTCTAGACATTTTCTAGCTTTTTATTACAGTTTTTTGATTTTTGACATCTGGTAACATGTGTTTATCAGCTCAGCTTTCCTGAGGCTTCTAAGATTTCTTTTTAAAAAAATATTTTAGAGCCAGGTGTTGTGGTGCACACCTTTAATCCCAGCACTTGGGAGGCAGAGGTAAGAGGATCGCTGTGAGTTTGAGGCCATTCTTAGACTACATAGTGATTTCCAGGTCAGCCTGGGCTAGAGTGAGACCCTACCTTGAAAAACCAAAAAAAAAAAAAAAAAAAAAAAAAAAAGCTTAGCAGTTAAGGTGTTTGCCTGAGATACCTAAGGACTGAGGTTCAATTTCCCAGTTCTCATGTAAGCCAGATGTACAAAGTGGCACATGCATCTGGAGTTTGTTTGCAGTGACTAGAGGTCCTGGCATGCCCGTTCTCTCTTAGTGATAAAAGAAATAAGGCCAGGCATGGTAGTGCACACCTTTAATCCCAACACTCAGGATCCAGAGATAGGAGGATCGCTATGAGTTCGAGGTTACCCTGAGACTACATAGTGAATTCCAGGTCAGCCTGGGCTAAAGTGAGACCCTACTTCAAAAAAAGAAAATCAGGGCTGGAGAGATGGCTTAGCAGTTAAGCACTTGCCTGTGAAGGCTAAGGACCCCAGTTCAAGGCTCAATTCCCCAGGACCCACGTAAGCCAGATGCCCAAAGTGGCGCATGCATCTGGAGTTTGTTTGCAGTGGCTGGAGGCCTTGGCACACCCATTCTCTCTCTATCTGCCTCTTTCTCTCTATGTCTGTCACTCTCAAATAAATAAACAAAATTAAGAAAAAAAAAAGAAAAAAATTTTAAACCCTAAAAAAGAAATTAAAAACGTGAATAAATAAAAATATTTTATTTGACTGGGTGTGGTGGCACACACCTTTAATCCCAGCACTCGGGAGGCAGAGGTAGAAGGATCGTCATGAGTTCGAGTCCACCCTAAGACTACATAGTGAATTCCAGGTCAGCCTGGGCCAGAGTGAGACCCTACTCGAAAAGCCAAATATATATATAATTTGTGTGTGTGTGTGTGTGTGTGAGAGAGAGAGAGAGAGAGAGAGAGAGAGAGAGAGAGAGAGAGAGAGAGAGAAAGAAAGAAAGAAAGAAAGAAAGAAAGAAAGGAAGGAAGGAAGGAAGAAAGAGCATGCCAGGGCCTCTTGCCAGTGCAAATGGACTTCAGACACATGCACCACATTATGCATCTGGCTTTACTTGGATATTGGAGAATTGAACCTGGGCTGGCAAGCTTTGCAAGCAAGCACCTTTAACTGCTGAGCCACCTCCCCAGCCCCTAAGCTTCCAGGATTTCCATAGAGATAGAAATCCTTTCCTCGCCCACATTTCAGTGGTTAGAACTCTTCTAGATTAAATTATATAAACAAAATTTTGATATAACTCATAAAATGAGTTTTGAAACCATAGTAGAGTTTAGGGAAATGGCTTGGTGGATAAAAGTGTGGGCCACACAAGCATGAGGACCTGAGTTCCCCAGCACCCATATAGAAGCTGGGCATGAGAGCAAGCATTTCTAATCCCAGCACTGGGAAGGCAGAGTCCCTATGGCTTGCTGGCTAGTGAGTTTAGCCAAATCTGTAAACTCCAGGAGCTTCAGTGACAGGTGTTGTCTCAAAAAGATAAGGTGGAAGGCTGGAGAGATGGCTTAGGGGTTAAGGCGCCTGCCTCCTAAGCCTAAGAACGCTGGTTCCAATCTCCAGCGGTTCCAATCTCCAGGTCCCACATTTAGCCAGATGCAGTGACACAAGGGCGCAATGCCGCACTTGACCACAAGGGGGCGCACACATCTGGATTTCGTTCTCAGCAGCTGAGAGACTGCTGGCACACCCATCTCTGTCTTCCTCTCCCTCTCTCTCTCTCTCTCTCTCCAAAAAAAAAGATAAGGTGGAAAGTGATTGAGGAAGACACCTGACATCAGCCTCTGGCCTTCACATCCAAGTGCACACACACGCAAGCACACCTGCACACATGTGTGCCCACACACTCATGCACACCATACAGACATGCAGATGCAAAAAAATACATAGTCAACTTGTGGAAGCAAATATGTTGGAAGCTTCTAAAAATGGCTGGAGATTTGTGAGTTTCAGTTGAATTTTTACTATCAAGACAGTGTCAGTATAATAATTTGAAAAATAAAATGTCTACCATAGACTCGTGTAGGTGGGCTTGGGCTTTGGGGGAGCGACTAGATGACATACCTCCTTCAACAAGGCTTTCCATCTCAAACTGCCACAAGCTGAGGACCAAGTATTCAGAATACATGAGGCTATGGGAGACATCTTGTGCAGACTACCACAACATCCACTAAAGGACCTTCTAGTTCCCTAGGGCTGGATCCCACAAAATAGTGCAGCAGAAAGAGCAGCCACATGAAGCTGAAGAGGACAGACCACGCAAGGTGTCTTACGGGTCACATACTCTGGGCTGGTGAGATAGATCAGTGAGTAATGTGCTTGTTTTACAAGCATGAAAACCTGAGGTGATCCCCCATACCCACATAAAATGCTAGACATGACAACAGACACTTATAATCCTACCACAGGAGAGGCAGACAGGAGGTTGCTGGAACTCTCTGGTTAACCAGTTTAGCTTAATTGGTGAGCTCCAGGCCATGAGAGACCCTGTCTCAAAAAGAGGCAGGTCTTCCTGAGGAAAACACTCAAGATTGTCCTCTTGCCTTCACACATGCACACTCACATGCATACACACTTCACAAAATGCACTTGTGCCAACACTTGTATGAACATGCATACATACATACGTACATAACCCACACAATAATTTACTCAATAACATGTAAAGTAATGGAGAAAAAAAATTTGAGGTAGGGTCTTGCTTTAGCAGGTTGAGCTTGAATTCACTCTGTAGTCTCAGGGTGGCCTTGAACTCACAGTGATCCTCCTACCTTGGCCTCCCAAGTGCTCAGGTTAAAGGCATGTGCCACCACACCCAGCCTTTATTTATTCCTTTTTTGATTTTTCGAGGTAGGGTCTCACGCTAACCCAGGCTGACCTGGAATTCACTATGTCATCTCAGGGTGGCCTCAAACTCATGGTGATCCTCCTTACCTCTGCCTCCCGAGTGCTGGGATTAAAGGCGTGTGCCACCATGCCCGGCTTCCAGCCTTTAATTTTTTAAAAAATATTTTGATTCAGTTATTTGCATTCAGAAAGAGAGATAGAGGGGGGTGGAAAGCGAATGAGCATACCAGGGCCTCCAGCCACTGCAGATGAACTCCATATGTATGAGCCACTTTGTACATCTAATTTTATGTGCATACTGGGGAATTGAACCCCGCTTGTTAGGCTTTCTAGGAAAGTGCCTTTACTGCTGAGCAATCTCTCCAGCCCTGGCCTTTAATTTTTAAGTTTATTTGCAATGGGGGTGGAGGGAGAGAGAGGAGGTATGCCAGGGCCTTTAGCAGCTGCAAACGAAGTCCAGATGCATGCACCACTTTGTGCAACTGGCTTTTACGTGACGACTGGGAATTGAACCAGGGTCACTGGGCCGCAGGCAAGTGCCTTACCCTCTGAGCCACCTCTCCAGCCCCCAGAAATGTGTGTTTTTGGGGGATGCTGCATCATCAGATTTTTAATTTAAAATAGAGAGCAGAGAATAAAGACCAAAAGATATTAGATCAGAGACAACTGATGTATTTCAAGTAAAAAAAAGAAAAGAAGGGCTGGAGAGATGGCTTACTGAATAAGGCACCTGCCTCCTAAGCCTAAGAACGCTGGTTCCAATCTCCAGGTCCCACGTTTAGCCAGATGCAAAGTGACGCAAGGGCGCAATGCTGCACTTGACCACAAGGGGGCGCACACATCTGGATTTTGTTCACAGCGGCTAAGAGACTGCTGGAGCCCATCTCTGTCTTCTTCTCCCTTTCTCTCTGTCTCTCAAAAAAAAAAAAAAAAAAAAAAAAAGAACAGTGGCCTTGACTAGCATGGTGGCATTGAGGAGAGAGAAAAGCAGAAGAACTTGAGCTATACAAGTCCAAGAGGGCGAGATGCATAACTGGTACGGATTTGTCATGAAGAATATATGTTTTTTTTGTTTTTTTTTTTTTTTTTTTTTTTGGTTTTGCGAGGGAGGGTCTCACTCTGGTCCAGGCTGACCTGGAATTAACTATGTAGTCTCAGGGTGGCCTCGAACTCTCGGTGATCCTCCTACCTCTGCCTCCCGAGTGCTGGGATTAAAGGCATGCGCCACCACGCCCGGCTATGTCTTTTTTTTTTAAATTTTATTTATTTGCAAACACAGAGAGAGAGAGAGAGAGATAGAAGAGGGACAGACAGAGAGAGAATGGGCACGCCAGGGCCTCTAGCCACTGCAAACGAACTCCAGATGCATGTGCCCCTTATGCATCTGGCTTACGTGGGTCCTGGAGAATCGAACCGGGATCCTTGGCCGCAGGCAAATGCCTTAACCGCTAAGCCATTTCTCCAGCCCGAATATATGTCTTTTATACTCTAATATATATGGGCCTCATCATCAAACTCTTTATCCATATTGCCTCTCTAGGTCCAGTATCTAGTTATCTTCTAGTTATCTTCATTCACCTCTCCCTTGTTAGGATTCATAAGTTTTCGTGTTGACTGATAGATTCTGAGACAGTTAACATTTGCACCAAGAGTCAAAGGACAGCTTCTTCCCACTTTTGACCTGAGCACATCTTATGCTGATCTTTTTACCCATCTTTGTAGTTTGTTTGTTTGATTTGTTTTTTGTTTTTTGTTTTCCGAGGTAGAGTCTCACTCTAGCTGACCTGGAATTCACTATGCAGTCTGAGGCTGGCCTTGAACTCACAGCTATCCCCCTACCTCTGCCTCCCAAGTGCTGGGATTAAAGGCATGCAGCCTGGCCATTTTGTAGCTCTTCTGTCTCTAAGCTGGCCTTTGTGCAAAGTATTTGTGTGGTTGATAGTTCTCTTTGTAGGTCTTCTCCTTTCTCTGTGCAAGGTCTCCTTTTTCCATCAACTCTAAGTCATGCCACGCTGCTCTTTTCCTGTCTTGTCCCCTACCCTTGTCCCACATGGCACGATGCCAGCTCAGCTTAACTCTGACAGTTCAGCTTGCTCTTTCTTTCTTTTTTTTCTTTTTGTTTTTTTGGTTTTGGTTTTGTTTTTTCGAGGTAGGGTCTCACTCTAGCCCAGGCTGACCTGGAGTTCAGTCTGTACCCAGCCTTTATTTATTCCTTTTTGATTTTTCGAGGTAGGGTCTCACGCTAACCCAGGCTGACCTGGAATTCACTATGTCATCTCAGGGTGGCCTCAAACTCATGGTGATCCTCCTTACCTCTGCCTCCCGAGTGCTGGGGTTAAAGGCGTGTGCCACCATGCCCGGCTTCCAGCCTTTAATTTTTTAAAAAATATTTTGATTCAGTTATTTGCATTCAGAAAGAGAGATAGAGGGGGGTGGAAAGCGAATGAGCATACCAGGGCCTCCAGCCACTGCAGATGAACTCCATATGTATGAGCCACTTTGTACATCTAATTTTATGTGCATACTGGGGAATTGAACCCCGCTTGTTAGGCTTTCTAGGAAAGTGCCTTTACTGCTGAGCAATCTCTCCAGCCCTGGCCTTTAATTTTTTAAGTTTATTTGCAATGGGGGGGTGGAGGGAGAGAGAGGAGGTATGCCAGGGCCTTTAGCAGCTGCAAACGAAGTCCAGATGCATGCACCACTTTGTGCAACTGGCTTTACGTGACGACTGGGGAATTGAACCAGGGTCACTGGGCTTCGCAGGCAAGTGCCTTACCCTCTGAGCCACCTCTCCAGCCCCCCAGAAATGTGTGTTTTTGGGGGGATGCTGCATCATCAGATTTTTAATTTAAAATAGAGAGGCAGAGAATAAAGACCAAAAGATATTAGATCAGAGACAACTGATGTATTTCAAGTAAAAAAAAGAAAAGAAGGGCTGGAGAGATGGCTTACTGGATAAGGCACCTGCCTCCTAAGCCTAAGAACGCTGGTTCCAATCTCCAGGTCCCACGTTTAGCCAGATGCAAAGTGACGCAAGGGCGCAATGCTGCACTTGACCACAAGGGGGCGCACACATCTGGATTTTGTTCACAGCGGCTAAGAGACTGCTGGAGCCCATCTCTGTCTTCCTCTCCCTTTCTCTCTGTCTCTCTCAAAAAAAAAAAAAAAAAAAAAAAAGAACAGTGGCCTTGACTAGCATGGTAGCATTGAGGAGAGAGAAAAGCAGAAGAACTTGAGCTACACAAGTCCAAGAGGGCGAGATGCATAACTGGTACGAATTTGTCATGAAGAATATATGTCTTTTTTTTTTTTTTGGTTTTGCGAGGGAGGGTCTCACTCTGGTCCAGGCTGACCTGGAATTAACTATGTAGTCTCAGGGTGGCCTCGAACTCTCGGCGATTCTCCTACCTCTGCCTCCCGAGTGCTGGGATTAAAGGCATGCGCCACCACGCCGGGCTATGTCTTTTTTTTTTTTAATTTTATTTATTTGCAAACAGAGAGAGAGAGAGATAGAAGAGGGACAGACAGAGAGAGAATGGGCACGCCAGGGCCTCTAGCCACTGCAAACGAACTCCAGATGCATGTGCCCCTTATGCATCTGGCTTACGTGGGTCCTGGAGAATCGAACCGGGATCCTTGGCTTCGCAGGCAAATGCCTTAACCGCTAAGCCATTTCTCCAGCCCGAATATATGTCTTTTATACTCTAATATATATGGGCCTCATCATCAAACTCTTTATCCATATTGCCTCTCTAGGTCCAGTATCTAGTTATCTTCTAGTTATCTTCATTCACCTCTCCCTTGTTGAGGATTCATAAGTTTTCGTGTTGACTGATAGATTCTGAGACAGTTAACATTTGCACCAAGAGTCAAAGGACAGCTTCTTCCCACTTTTGACCTGAGCACATCTTATGCTGATCTTTTTACCCATCTTTGTAGTTTGTTTGTTTGATTTGTTTTTTGTTTTTTTTCCGAGGTAGAGTCTCACTCTAGCTGACCTGGAATTCACTATGCAGTCTGAGGCTGGCCTTGAACTCACAGCTATCCCCCTACCTCTGCCTCCCAAGTGCTGGGATTAAAGGCATGCAGCCTGGCCATTTTGTAGCTTTTCTGTCTCTAAGATGGCCTTTGTGCAAAGTATTTGTGTGGTTGATAGTTCTCTTTGTAGGTCTTCTCCTTTCTCTGTGCAAGGTCTCCTTTTTCCATCAACTCTAAGTCATGCCACGCTGCTCTTTTCCTGTCTTATCCCCTACCCTTGTCCCACATGGCACGATGCCAGCTCAGCTTAACTCTGACAGTTCACCTTGCTCTTTCTTTCTTTTTTTTCTTTTTGTTTTTTTGGTTTTGGTTTTGTTTTTTCGAGGTAGGGTCTCACTCTAGCCCAGGCTGACCTGGAGTTCAGTCTGTAATCTCAGGGTGGCCTTGAACTCACGGTGATCCTCCTACCTCTGCCTCCCCAGTGCTGGGATTAAAGGTGTGCGCCACCACGCCCGGCTTAGTTCACCTCTTTCTTTCTTAGACTACAGCAGCCTGCAAGAGTCCATCCAGGACAGTCTTCAGACACTGTTCAAGATCCTGGCCATCCAGAAGACAGGAGACTTGCACAACATAGCTTTGGAGTGGGTGACGAACATGTATGGCCTAGGTGAGAGCAGGCCTCTGGCTGCTTGGATAGGTGGGACCCGAGGAGGGATGGGAGTGAGTGGTGGACATTGGATAAGGGAAGATATGAAGGACAGAGTGAGAAACTCCTGACATGAGGTGACCAGGCCTTGATGTACAGTGAAAGTTCCTCGAACAGAGTCCCCAGGTTCCTCTGTTGGGCAAGTGGGTTATCCAAAAGATGAGGGACCCCCTTGCAGAAACTGGAACCCTAACATCTCCCTCAAGCACTCTTGTGACTGGTTACACAGACGCCCTGCTGGAGGTGTGGGTGACTTTCCAGCAGAAGTGGATTTTTCTGAATAAAGTTCTGCATGAGATGAAGATCCAGTTTCCTAGCGCCGACCTGGTAGGGAGGAAGTGAAGGTGGGGTGAGCAAGGACTCCTGAGTGGGAGGGTGGAGCTGCCATTTGCATGAAGCCCCACTTTCACCTTCTCTCCCACCACAAGAACACTCGTTTCAAGGCCATGGATGACCAGTATCGGACTCTGATGCGCATCTCTGTCGCCGACCCCATGGTTCTGTCACTGATAGTGCCCAACGCCAAGCGGAGCCCTTACTTCCAAGGCCAGCACCTACAGCAGCTCCTGAAAACGGGCTCCGTGGAGCTGGAGGCCATCATCATGGCCCTGGAGAACGTGCTCTACGGGGTATGTGCCCTCTTTCCCCGCCTCTTCTTCCTCAGTGACAGCGAGCTGGTGGCCCTCCTGGCTGCCCCTCTTGAGTCATGTGAGGCCAAGCGATGGGCACAACGCTGTTTTCCTCATGTCCAAGCTGTGAACTTTAGGTCCAAGTCCAAGTCCAGGTCCAGGTCCAGGTCCAGTTCAGCTGACGAGAAAACCATGGATGAGCAAGAGCCAAGCCCTAGTAGACAGACTCAGGTGGAGGCACTTGCTGTGCTAGGAGCTGGTGGAGAGGAGGTGAAGCTGCACGGACCCCTAGCTCTGCATCCAGACCTCCCCAAGTGGCTGGCCTCTCTGGAGACGTGTTTGACCTCGGTGCTGGTGAACCTGATGCAGAAGTGCGTGGCCACCCGCCTTGCTTTGGGCCCATCCCTCAGTGAGGCATGTGGGAAGGCGCCTCAGCAAAGACAGGCACCCATGCAAATAAATGTCCACCACTGGCTAGATTTAGTCCAGGCCTTTCCGTGGCAATGTGTCTTCGTGGCAGAGGAGATAGTGTGGAGGGCTGAGATAGAGGAGACTCTGCTGGAGTTGGGGGCCACGGCCATGACCCCCGTGCATACACGCAAGGTCGAGGTGCTGGTGCAATTTATACGAGCTCAAAGGAGCGCCCGCGGTGAGCAGCCTTTGCTCTCCGTCCGCCAGACCAGCCTACTCAGCTCCCTGCTGGTCATGGCAGTGACTCACCGGGATATAGCACAGCTGCTGGAGAAGCAGCAGGTCAGTGACCTGACAGACTTCCACTGGGCCCGCCAACTCAAGTATCACCTGGGTTCACCTCACCTGATCCCCCAAAGACCCCTACAGAGTCTCAAGACTGTTTCAGCTGCTGAGCCCTCTCTATCACCAGCTGCATGCTGGGTAGAAGTGCTGGGCCGGTCCTTCCTATACAAATATGAATACCTGGGTCCCAGGCTGGGGTCTCTACCCATCCTGCTGCAGGAGCGGCCACGGTTGGTTCTGTTATTGGCCCTGGAGGAGGTGGCTTGTGGGACCCTCATTGGACGGGATGGTTTGGGCAAGACGGAAACAGTGAATAGCTTGGCATGGGTCCTTGGCCATCAGCTGGTGACCGTGCCCTGTTTGCCTCACATAGAGTCCCGATGCCTAAGCAACTACCTGAATGGTGCCCTCCAGAGCGGTGCCTGGCTGCTGTTGGAGGCAGTTCACCACCTGCCTTTGGGCTTACTCTCTGCCTTAGGCCAGCGTCTGGCTGAATTGCAAAACCTCTATGCCCCACTGTACCATGAGGCTTCCAAAAGTCTCAGCACCATAGACCCTACTAAGTCCCAGGTCCTTGGCAGTGGTTTCTTTGAGAAACATCATGTGTCTGTGTGCATCGGCTATGGCTGTTTTCTAACACTGCGTGCCCTGAGCCCTAGTGTGCCTGCCAATCTACATCTGCTACTGCGGCCTGTGGCACTGATGCAGCCTGACCTGCAGCGAGTGGCAGAGCTGACTCTGCTGGGCGCAGGGGTGCGGGATGCCTCCCGCATGGCTACCCGCCTATCCAAATTGTTCTCCCTAGAGCGTGAGCTGGTGCCTGGGAATCTGCCCTCCCGCCTGCCACTCCTCAAACAGATATTGGAGGACACAGTACAGACATTGAGTGTGACCAAGGCACAGGACAAGTCAGAGCAGCCCCGCAGCTTAGCTGCCATTGAAGAGGCTGCCCTACTGCGTGCCCTGTTTCACTCACCACTTTTCAGCATTCTTGATGGGTTCCGCCTGCAAAGCCTCCGAGAGCTGATTTGTGGGATTTTCCCTAATGCTAGCCACGTGCTGGCAGAGCCTATGGCCCATAGGCTGAACAAGTCACTGGTGGTGGAGGAACTGCAGCAGGTAGGCCTGTATCCCAGCCCTGATATGCTGGGGTATCTGGAACAGCTCAGTCAGGCCCTGAACCGGGCCTCGGGCGTTCTGCTCCTGGGCCCCGCAGGCAGTGGCAAAAGTACTTGTTGGAACAGCTTATTTAAGATCCAGAACCGGCTGGCAGCCATCGAAAACACCTCCACCCAGGGCTTCCAATCTGTGGAAATCACCCATCTATATCCCAGTGTGCTCAGCTCTCAGGAGTTTCTCGGATGGCTAGAGGGTCCCTACTGGCATTATGGCATCTTTTCCAAGCTATTTCGCGCCGCCCCTCAGTGTAAGAGCAGGAACCCAAAAGAGCAGACGGGGGAAGTGATGGGGATCCAGCACTGGGTAGTATGTGATGGGGCCTCTAGTGTTGCCTGGTTGGACTCCATCACTTGCCTCCTGAGAGACCCTCCCCAGCTGAGCCTCCCTAATGGTCAACAGATAGCACGACCCCCGAATACCTTTCTCTTGATGGAAGTGGCAGATGCAACAGGCATGTCCCCCACGGTGGTGGGTCAGTGTGCTTTAGTCTGGTGCGGTGGGGAGCTGACTTGGCAATGTATGCTTAACACCTTCATGGCATCCCTGCCCCGTGAGTACCGCCTGCAGCCCCAGACAGTCACTGAGCTCAACTACCTCGCTGAAGTTCTGGTGCCAGCAGTGTTCCGATTCCTTGCCCGCAAGAGTTCCAGTTCTCTGCTGCAGGCACACGGGCAACAGGTTGTTTGCCCAGGTGTCGCTGAAATCACCAGCCTGACCCGTATCTTTCGTGCTCTGCTTGACCCCCACCTGCACCTGTACGAGGAAGAGAAGGCACATGGCACAGGTGGGAAGGTGTAAGGGCTGGTTTCTGAGAGGTGGGACTTTGAGGGCAACTGGGACACACCTGGAGCCAGAAGCATGGAATCTTGGTGGGAACTGAAAATGAAATCACACTGACCTCTGGTCTTCCCTCCACCCTCTGCTTTTTTTTTTTTTTTTTTTTTTTTTCCCCACATGGGTTGCTATTCTGGCCATAGGGACCATTGCAGAGGACCTCTGTATCAGCAGTCCTATGATCCAAAGCTTCAAGTCTTTAAAAATCAGCCTTCCAAACAGGACCCAGGTTGACAGCAAGGATGAGCAGAATAGACAAAGGGAACATTTGCTGGCTATCAGCAGCTTTCTTTTTGCCACAATCTGGGGCTTTGGGGCCCATCTTCCCTCCAGGTATGTATAAGGAGAGCAAATAGAGGTTACAGAGGGCTGAGGTAGACTGGCCTCTGGGAGTTTAAAACTCATATGAGGGCTGGAGAGATGGCTTAGTGGTTAAGGCACCTGCCTGCTAAGCCTAAGAACCGGGTTCCAATCTCCAGGTCCCACGTTTAGCTAGATGCAAAGTGACACAAGGGTGCAATGCCGCACTTGACCACAAGGGGATTCACACATCTGGATTTCGTGCACAGCAGCTGAGAGACTGCTGGCGCGCCCATCTCTGTCTTCCTCTCCCTCCCTCTCTGTCTCTCTCTCTCTGTGTCTCTCTCCAAAAATTAAAAAAAAAGGGCTGGAGAGATGGCTTAGGGGTTAAAGCGCCTGCCTCCTAAGCCTAAGAACACTGGTTCCAACCTCCGGCGGTTCCAATCTCCAGGTCCCACGTTTATCCAGATGCAAAGTGAGGCAAGGGTGCAATGCCGCACTTGACCACAAGGGGGCACATACATCTGGATTTCGTTCGCAGCAGCTGAGACACTGCTGGCGTGCCCATCTCTGTCTTCCTCTCCCTCTCTCTCTCTCTCTATCTCTCCGCATCTCTCCAAAAAAATAATAAAAAATAATAAAAGTTTTAAAAAATTTTTTTAAAATTAAAAAAAACTCATATGACATGTTAGGGATATGATAGAATGTGCTTGTGTCACGGATGGAATTTTTATAACTGTCTGACTTTTGCCCATGTATCCGTGTGAGCAGGCTCTGGCCCTTCTTTGATGCCTTCATGAGGCGTTCTCTTGGTTGCCTTTCCAACTACCCTGAGCCACCACCCTCAGCTTTGGTGTTTGAGCTACGTGTAAACCCTGAAGATGGGACACTGGTGCCCTTCACTGGTCAATACCTGAACAGCCGTGTCAAAGGAACTTTGGGCACCTTCCACCCTTCCATCCAGGTGTGAGGACACTGGGGAAAGAGCTTGGGTTGGGACTTAAGGAAATATGCTGGGGTTCTCTATGTATAGCTTTTGGGCAAGTTCCTTAGACCTATACTTTCAGCTGGATTACTGTCCTGCCCTGGAGCTGCCAGAGTAAGTGTTGCTTCTGTCCTACAGACTGAACGGCTCTTATATGTGGTGGACCTGCTTCTGTCTAGGGGACAGCCAGTACTGCTGGCTGGAGAGGCGGCATCCGGGAAGTCAGCTTTTGTGGAGGTGCTAGTGGAGCCCAACCACCCTTACATATACAGCCCCATCCACTATGCCTTCAGCTCTACCCACCTTCGCCTCCTGTTGAGCAAAGGGGTCCAAGGCCAAGGCCAAGGCCAAGCACAAGCCGTCCCATTCTCTGGACTTCATCCGGATTCTAAAGCCTGCCTCCTTTTCATGCTAGAAGATCTGCACCTGGCTGCTTCTGGTGAGGAGCAGGGAGGATGGAATGGAGGGAGGGAGCAGCTACTGTCATGTCATGAGACTATAAAATCCACGGCAATATTCAGGGACTCTCACATATATGTGTACAGCTCAGACTTCTGCATTCCTTGTGCCTATCTTCTTTGACATCTGTTCTCTGAGCAATCCCATCAGTTCTCAAGAGCGCATGCACGAGCTCTTTGATTTGGTTGGTAAGTGGCTATCTCCAGCCCAGACATCTCTTCAACGTAGACCCACTGATCCAACTAACTACTGTATAGTTCTACCTTGCTGCCTCCTTGGCACCTCAGATCTAACCCTGTGCTCGTCATCAATGCACCCTGTTCCAAAACAAAACAAAAACTCTGCTCCTGTGTGTCCTCTGAGTAGCTGTGACCACTGTCCAGCCAGTCACTTAAGCCAGAACTCTTGCTTTGACTTGAGCTCTTCTCTTACCAGTGTCCATCCCTGTGTCTATCAATTCTGCCTCCTACATATCGCTTGAATCCTTGGGTGCGTTTCTGGTCTGGACAATCATCACCTTGCAGTCTTCCAAAGCTCTCTGTCATACAGCTTCCTCTACCTTCTTATACCCTGTGCTCTCCCTGAACACAGTGAGTCAGGTTTCCTGGAGTCACTGGGAATGGTGTCCTCAGCCTTCTCGATTTATCTGGAAAAAAAATCCTAGTGATTCCTTCCAAATAATCAAAGGTAGTCACACTTTAGGAAGCCTGAGCTCCATTCCAGGTTAGTGATCCATCCTGTGCTACTATGCTCGGTAGTCTGTGACACCAGGTCTTTATGATCACATGCTCACTTGTCTTTGTCCTCGTTCAGAAGCCTCATGAGAACAGGGATCTGTCTCATTGACTTTGAAGGCCCAATAGGAGCTCAGTGCTCAGAAAACATTCGTACAAGAAAAGATAACAAAAGAAAGGAGAAAAATAGAATGAAACTCTGGAATTTTGTAATATGTATGTTCAACTTGAGTACTCATACTGACACTTACAAGCATTCTATGCACCTGCAATAGATGCACTTTCTTCTCAAGTACACATGGAACAGTCACCAAGGTAGATGGGCCATATGCTGGGTTATAAAATGAGTACCAACAAATTTGAAAGGATTAAAATTTTATTTTTTTAAGATTTTATTTTATTTATTTATTTATTAGATACAGAGAGAGAATGAGAATGGGCGCACCAGGGCCTCTAGCCACTGCAAACAAACTCCAGATGCATGCGCCACCATGTATATCTGGCTTACGTGGGACCTGGAGAATCAAACCAGTGTCCTTAGGGTTAGCCACTAAGCCATCTCTCCAGCCACCCCCAAATTAATTTTAAATTAAATGACACACTTCTAAAGATATAATATAGCCATTGAGAGAAATTAGAAAATATTTTAATTGATGAATAATTAAAATAATTCATCAAAATATGTGGACTATATCTGAAGCAGGGCTCAGATAGTTTTAAATGCTGATATATCAGAAAGTAAGAAAGGTTGGGATTGGTGATCTAAATTTTCAAGTTAAGAATATAGAAAAAGAAAGACAAGTTAGGGGCTAGAGAGATGGCCCAGTGGTTAAGGCACTTGCTTGCAAAGTATAACAGCCCGGGTTCGATTCCCTAATGCCCACATAGTCAGATGCACAAAGTAGAGCATGTGTCTGGAGTTTGTGTGAAGTGGCTAGAGATCCTAGCTCACCCATTCTCTCTCCCTGTCTTTCTCTGCTCGCAAATAAATAAATAAAATGTTTGCCTGGTGTGGTGGCGCACGCCTTTAATCCCAGCACTCGGGAGGCAGAAGTAGGAGGATCACCATGAGTTCAAGGCCACCCAGAGACTACATAGTGAATTCCAGGTCAGCCTGAGCTAGAGTGAGACCCTACCTTGAAAAACCAAAAAAAAAAAAAAAAAAAAAAAAAAAAAGAAAGAAAGAAAGAAAGAAAGAAAGACAAGTTAAACCCAAAATAAGTAGAAGAAAATAAGAAAGATCAGAGCAGTGATCAATGAAATAAGAAAACACACAACTATAGAGAATATCCAATATCCACAAAGCTATAAAGTGGTTCTCTGGAAAAAAAGGTATTTTTTGTTTGTTTGTTTTTTAAGGTAGGGTCTTGCTCTAGCCCAGGTTGACCTGGAATTCCTTATGTAGTTTCAAGTTGGTCTCAAACTCATAGTGATCCTCCTACCTTGGCCTCCCTAGTGCTGGGATTAAAGGCACCCATCATCATGCTGGGCTAAAAAAAAAGTTTGTTGGTTTGTTTGTTTTTTTAAAGATAATCCCTGGGGATGGAGAGATGGCTTAGCAGCTAAGGCACTTGCCTGCAAAGCCCAAGAATACAGGTTCAATTCTCCAAGAACCACTTAAGCCAGATGCATAGGTGGCACATGTGTCTGGAATTTGTTTGTAGTGGCTGGAAGCCCTGGCATGCTTATTCTCTCTATCTGCCTCTTTTTTCTGTCATTATCTCTCTCTCTCAAATAAATAAATAAATAAATAAATAGAATATTAAAAAGATAATTTCCTAACAAACTAGTCAAGAAATAAAAGTGAAAATATAAATTTTCAATAAGAATAGAGCAAGTGGTGCTTGAGAGAAATCTCAGTGGTTAAAGTGCTTATCTGCAGAGCCTAACATCCTTAGTTTGAGTTCCCAGTTGTACAGCCAGATACACAAAGTGGTGCATGCATCTGGAGTCCATTTGCAGTGGCTGGAGACCCCACATGCCCATTCTATCTAACGGTCTTCTATCACTCTCTGCTTGCAAATAAATAAGTAAATAAAATTATTTTTAAAAAGAATGAAGGATAGCCGGGCGTGGTGGCACACGCCTTTAATCCCAGCACTCGGGAGGCAGAGGTAGGAGGATCGCTGAAAGTTCGAGGCCACCCTGAGACTACATAGTTAATTCCAGGTCAGCCTGGACCAGAGTGAAACCCTACCTCGAAAAACCAAAAAAAAAAAAAAAAAAAAAAAAAAAAAAAAAAAAGAATGAAGGAATGTTATTAAAGATACTGAAATAAGGGCTGGAGAGATGGCTCAGAATTAAGACACCTGCCTGCGAAGCCTAAGAATGCTGGTTTGATTCTCCAGGTCCCACATTTAGCCAGATGCAAAAAGTGATGCAAGGGCATAATGCCACCCTTGCCCAAAAGGGAGCGCATGCATCTGGAGTTCGTTCACAGCAGCTGAGAGGCTGCTGGTGTGCCCATTCTCTGTCTCCTTCTATCCTTGTGGGTGTGTGTGTGTGTGTGTGTCTCTCTCAAAAAAAAAAAAAGGTACTGAAATAAGGTAAGAGAATATTGTGAAAAACCTTATACTAATAAATAAATAATAAATAACTTAGATGAACTGAATAGACACCTTGAAAAATACAGCTTTTCCAAGTCTGACAAGTAGAAATATGATAGAAAATAAATAGCATTACAAATCTATTAAATTTTTGAATCAATAATAGTAAATGTTTCTTGTCCCCAATGGTCTCCCATTTGTTATGTCCAATACTGAAGAAAAACTGATGCATACTTTTTCAGAAAGTGGAAGAATAAATACTTGCTCACTCATTTTTATGAGGTTGCCATAACCCTCATGTTAAGCTTTCACAAAGACATTTCAAGAGCTTGAGACCTACATCAATTCAAGATGATATAAAAAATAAATAAAGGCCTCTAAAATGAGAAGGACAAAATAAAGCTGTCTGCATTGGCATAGAACACAACTGTCCACACTGGGAATCCTGAGGGATTTACCAAAAAGCTCCATATGGCTAGAATAAATAATTTAGTCTATCAGGTCTCAAAAGAGGCAATTCACTGAAGTCATTTGCACTTCTTTTTTTTCTCTTTTATTTATTTATTTTTATTAAATTTACTTTTTTGACAACTTCGATAATTGCAGACAATAACCCATGGTAATTCCCTCTCCCCCCACTTTCCACTTCCCCCTCTAAGTCTCTTTTTATTTTGACGTTATCATCTTTTCCTCCTATTATGATGGTCTTGTGTAGGTAGTGTCAGGCACTGTGAGGTCATGGATATCCAGGCCATTTTTTGTCTGGAGGAGCACATTGTAAGGAGTCCTACCCTTCCTTTGGCTCTTACATTCTTTCCACCATGGACCCTGAGCCTTGGAAGGTGTGATAGAGATATTTCAGTGATGATCACTCCTCTGTCCCTTGTTCTCAGCACTATGGTGCCTTCTGAGTCATCCCATGGTCAATACGATATGAAAAGAGAAGCTTCTCTAGCCAAAAGTGAGTGTGAACAATATCAGAGGTACTTACCAGGCAGTTTAGTGAGCATAGTATTTACATTTAGCCAGATAGCAGCAGACGTTACACCCCTAGGGCTCATGACTAACCCTGTTGTAGGTGGAGTGGGCCTCCAAGCCAATTAGAGAGTGGTTGGTTTCCCCCATAACAGACATGCCTCTATTGCACCCATTGGCTCATTTGGCCTGGCTGGCCAAATTTAAGGCTTGCAGTGTCTACTGTTGAGTATCTCCATTGGTGATTTCTCTCTCTTCCCTTGATCAGCATGTAACATAGCTTTTTCCAATTTTCTGTCAGCTGGTCCACATGTAGGAGGCTTTCAGCTCAGCTCCAGCAGGATTTCTCAGTGACCTTACAGCCCAAATATGTGGAGTCTTCAGCAATAGGGTCTTACCATCTATTTGTGGTGGGAAATCAAGGGCCTTGGCAATGGCCTATAATGTTTTGGGGGTATCTGTGACCTCCCTGGCCAACAACTCACTGGAGGGTATCCCATCCCTGGCACTGAAAATTTTCTAGTAATTATCTATGGCTTCTGAGTGTTCCATTTTCCAAAAAAAGTAGATTTCCATATGACTTATTCATACCCTCTTAAATTTTGATTAGCTCTCCCTCCACCTTTCCTTTACTCAATCTCTTCCCCTGACCTCACTTAGGCCTTTCCACTCCCATCAATCTGTTCTACTTATATATCCACCCCCCATTGATCTGTTCTTCTACTTACATATATACAATACCATCCTATTAAGTACCCCTCCCTCCCTTTCTATTCCTTTTTTTTTATTTTTGGTTTTTTGAGGTAGGGTCTCACTCTGGTCCAGGCTGACCTGGAATTCACTATGTAGTCTCAGGGTGGCCTCAAACTCATGGCAATCCTCCTACCTCTGCCTCCTGAGTGCTGGGATTAAAGGCATGCGCCACCACACCCAGTTTGTTGGTTTTTGAAGCAGGCTCTCACTGTAGCCCAGGCTGACCTGGAATTCACAGTGTAGTCTCAGGCTGGCCTCGAACTCACGGCAATCCTCCTACCTCTATCTCCAGAGTTCTGGGATTAAAGGCGTGCACCACCATGCCCGGTTCCTTTCTATTCCCTTTATATCTCCTTTCTAGTTTACTAGCCTCTGTTACTGAGTTTTATTCCAACTCACATAGAAGTCCAATCATTTATAGCTAGCTAGGATCACATATGAGAGAGAACATGTGACATTTGGCTTTCTGGGCCTGAGTTACCTCACTAAGTATAATCCTTTCCAGATCCATCCATTTTTCTGCAAATTTCATAATTTCATTTTTCTTTACTGCTGAGTAGAATTCCACTGTGTAAATGTGTCACATCTTTATTATCCATTCATCAGTTGAGGGGCATCTAGGCTGGTTCCATTTCCTAGCTATTGTAAATAGAGTGGCAATAAACATGGTTGAGCAAGTATCTCTAAGGTAGTGAAAAGCGTCCTTAGGATATATGCTTAGGAGTGGTATAACTGGGTCATATGGTAGGTCTATTTTTAGCTGTCTCAGGAACCCCCACACTGATTTCCACAATGGCTGGACCGGATTGCATTCTCACCAACACTGCAGAAGGGTTCCTCTTTTTCCGCATCCTCGCCAGCATTTATTGTCATTTGCTTACATGATGAGAGGCCCTCTGAGGATTGTGAGATGGAATGTCAACGTAGTTTTAATCTGCATTTCCCTGATGGCATTTGCACTTCTATAACCTAGTAACAATCAACTGGAAATTAAATTTTATTTCCTTTTTGGCATGTGAATGTATGTGTGGTATCCATGCATGCATGTATTCATGTTTGAGTTCTTGTGAATGCATGTGTGAAAGAGTGGAGGGCAGAGGCTGATGCCAGGGACCTTACTTGATGGCCCTCCACTTTACTGAGGCAGTTTCTCTCACTTGAATCCAGGCCTCTCCATTTGGCTAATCTTGCTGCCCACTCTGACCCTGGGATCCTCTGACTTTGCCTCCAAGTGAGCACTAAGATTATAAGCATTTAATCTATAAGATTATATGATTGATTATAAGATTTATTTAAACTATAAGATTATAGGCATTTAGGTAGGTGTTGGGAATCTGAACCTTGGTCCTCACAGTTGGGTGGTAAGTGCTTTATCTACTGAGCCATACCCCCTAGTCTAGAAGTTGAAATTTTAACATATTCAAATAGTACAACATCTAATAAGCTAAAATAGTTAGAAATAAACTTCATGAAAAATATACAAGATTACAAGATCCAGGCTGGAGAGATGGCTCAGCGGTTAAGGCACTTGCCTGCAAAGCCTAGTAACCCTGGGTTCAGTGCACCAGTACCCACATAAAGCCAGATGCACAAAGTGGCGCATGCACCTGGAGGTTTTGTTTTGCTTTTTGCTGTATCAGCTAGAGGCTATAGTGCTCTCTTTCTCTCTCTCTCTCTCTCTCTTACAAATAAACAAAAATATTTTTTTAAAGTAAATATAGGGCTGGCCTAAAAACAACAGTTCCAATTCCCAGGTCCCACATTTAGCCAGATGCAAAGTGACGCAAGGGCGCAATGCCGCACTTGACCACAAGGGGGCGCACACATCTGGATTTCATTAGCAGCAGCTGAGAGGCTGCTAGCACGCCCATACTCTGTCTTCCTCTCCTTCACTCTCTGTCTCTCTGTGACTCCAAAAAAAAAAAAAGTAAATATATACAAGATCTCTAAACTGAAAATTATTAAAGAGTCCATTTCATCATGATGTCTATTTACCTCAAGTTGTCGTGTAGATCACTGCAATGTAAGTCTAAATCTGAACAGACATAATTTTTTTGGTGGAAAAGGCCTAGATGAGCCACAACAACTTTAATAAAGAACAAAGTTGAAGCATGAGTAATTTCAAAACTCACCATGCAGCTATAGTAATCAAGATGTGTGGTACTGGAATAAGGATATAGATACCAACTAGTGGACTAGAACAGAAAATCTCAGCACAATCATATACATGGTCCACTGATTTTCACCACCAGTGTCAGGGCAATTCCGTGGGAGAAAGCAGAGTGCTGTGGTTTGACCGTGAAATTCTCCCGGAGGCTCATGTGTTTGAACGTTTGTTTCCAAGCTGGTGGAGTTGTTTTGCAAGCTGGTGGAACCTTTAGGACTTTGGAGCTTCATTGGAAGCAGTGGGTCATTGGGGGACAAGCCTTGAGGTTTTATAGTGTGGCCCCACGTCCTGTCTGTTCTTTGCTTCCCGACTGCAGATGCAATGTGACCAGCTGTCTCATATCCTGTGGCCATGCTTTTCTGGCCATGATGGACTACAGCCCCTCAAGCTGTAAGCCATAACAAACCCTTCCTCCCTCAGGTGACTTCTTGTCAGGCATTCAGCCACAGCAATACAGGCAGTGAAAAGTAATACAGGTAGTGTCTTCAAAGAGTAACACCAAAACAACTGCATAGCCTCATGGGGACCAAATGAAACTTGAATCCAACCTCACAAGGTACATAAAAATTAGCTGTGGAGGGCTGGAGAGATGGCTTAGCGGTTAAGCGCTTGCCTGTAAAGCCTAAGGACCCCGGTTTGAGGCTCGATTCCCCAGGACCCAAGTTAGCCAGATGCACAAGGTGGCACATGCATCTGGAGTTCATTTGCAGTGGCTGGAGGCCCTGGTGCACCTCTTCTCTCTCTCTCTCTCTCTCTCTCTCTCTCTGTCACTCTCAAATAAATAAATAAAAATAAACAAAAAAATTTTTTAAAAATTAGTTGTGTAAATGGATTATAGACCTACATATGAACACTAAAACTATAAACCTTCTAGGAAAAAATGTTAGAGAAAATCTATGCAATCTCAATTAGTTGATGCTTTCTTAGATAGGGTATAAAATTAGATTTTCTTTTGAGGCAGGATCTTACTCTAGCCCTGGCTGACCTGGAACTCACTCTATAGCCCAGGTTGGACTTGAACTCACAATGATCCTCCTATGTTAGCATCCCACGTGCTGAGATTAAAGGTGCATGCCACCATGCCAGGCTACCAAAATTAGATTTTTGTCAAAATTTTAAAAATCTGTTCTCTTCAAATATCAAGTAAGAAAATGAAAACAGAAGCCGGGCGGGGTGGCACATGCCTTTAATCCCAGCACTCAGGAGGCAGAGGTAGAAGGATTGCCATGAGTTCAAGGCCACCCTGAGACTACAGAGTGAATTCCCAGGTTAGCCTGGGCTAGAGTGAGACCCTACCTCAAAAAACCAAAAAAGAAAAAAAAAAAAGAAGAGTGGGCTAGAGAGTTGGCTTTAGCGGTTAAGCACTTGCCTGTGAAGCCTAAGGACCCCAGTTCGTGGTCAATTCCCCAGTACCCACGTAAGCCAGATGCACAAGGTGGCACATACATCTGGTACACCCATTCTCTCTCTCTCTCTCTCTGCCTCTTTCTCTCTGTGTCTATCTCTCTCAAGTAAATAAAAAGAAACAATTTTTTAAAAAACGAAAATGAAAACAGAGAGAAACCATACAATACCTACATCTGACAAAGCACTTGTACTCAGAATACATGAAAAGAGCTCACAACTCAATAAAAACAAGACAACGTCTCACTCTTTTCTTGTGGAAAAAAGTCTTGAACAGATACTCCACAAAAGAAGTGTGAGTGGCCAGTGACACATGAAAAGATGTGTGAGGATCAGGCATCACTGAAGTTCGTATTAAAGGCAGCATATTAAGAGGGGTGTGGTGACACATGCCTATGATCCCAGCACTTGGGAAATTGTCACAAATTCAACACCAGCTGATCCATTCAGGGCAGTCAAGACTACAGTGCAAGATCTTGTCTCATTGCGCACGCACACACACACACACGCACACACACACACACACACGAGAATAAAACACATCCTAAAAAATAAAACAAACCCTACCATGTGGGTGGAGTTGGGAATATATCTCAGTGGTAGAGTGCTTGCCTAATACATGCAAGGCCCTGAGGTTGATGCAAGCATCATATACACACACATGGCACATACATACATACATAAATATATATATGTATGCATATATAACTACAATGGGATAATACATTCTGTCCACTAGAAAATTTGGAAAAACTGATACCAGCAAGTGCTTTTGAAGATGCAGCAGCTGGTATTCTTTTTTTTTTTTTTTTTTTTTTTTCAAGGCAGGGTCTCACTCTAGCTCAGGCTGACCTGGAATTCACTCTGTAGTCTCAGGGTGGCCTCAAACTCATGGCAATCCTCCTACCTCTGCATCCCGAGTGCGGGGATTAAAGGCGTGCACCACCACACCCGGCAGCAGCTGGTATTCTTGAACTTTGTTGCTAAGAACATAAAATGGGACAATCACAATAAAGACTGTGCCAGTTTATTTATATATAAACTTTACTCAGAATACATAAAAAGAATATATATCTGAGCACTTGTGCCGGGCGTCAGGATCATGTCTGTAATATATATATGACAGTATCTACTGTATGATTCTATTTATGAAAAGTTCTAGAACAGTGTTAATTGAGTCAGATCAGAGAGCAATGTCTGGACTATGGTAGTGGGTAGTAGGAAGCTGACTGCACAGGGGCAGTTCTGGGGTAAAGAAAATGTCCCAGGGGCTGGAGAGATGGCTTAGTGGTTAAGCGCTTGCCTGTGAAGCCTAAGGACCCTGGTTCGAGGCTCGATTCCCCAGGACCCACGTAAGCCAGATGCACATGGGGGCGCACGCATCTGGAGTTCGTTTGCAGTGGCTGTAAGCCCTGGCACACCCATTCTCTCTCTCTGTCTCTCTCTCTCTCTACCTGCCTATTTCTGTATCTCTCTCTCTCAAATAAATAAAAAATAAAATATAAAAAAATATTAAAAAAAGAAAATGTCCCAGATATTGTCCCAACTCATTGAACTATGTGTGTTTATATTTTGTTTCATGTAACCAAATTTTAAGACAGATTTATAAGTATGCATATGATGTGACCGTGTTCTTTGTAATGGAAAAGATTCTACTCTGTCCCTAATTGTAATCTGATCCAGTTTCCAACCATCTCAGCCTCCAAACATTATTACAGTATTCATTTTCCTTCAGCCAATGAATAAGTAATTGATGATAGAGGCAGGACCTAGGGGAGAAGACTTAGTGGCATGACTTAGATGTCACCAAGACCCAGCACCTTAGATGTACCAACTTCCTTCACAACTCTGTACTGGAAGCAGAGCTGGGAGGCAGGCCTAGGAGGAACAGGGGGACAGTTTCATGTACATGTCCTCCCTGTTGTTCTTCGTGTCCCATAGACCCAGAGAAGAGCTGCCAGCCAGTGGTGGAGACTCTGCGTCAGGCTATGGAAGGAACGGTGTATGCCCACAACACTTTGGAACTGCAGACACTGCAGCCTACAGTGAACTTCCTTGCCACAGTCACAGTGCCAGGCTTCTGTGAACGCCCACTGTGTCCACGTCTCTTTCGACTCTTCACAGTGCTGGCCCTAAGCAGCATGACCCTGGACACCTTGTTAAGCAGGCACGTACCTAGTATCCAAGCCTGGCTTGAGCGCTTCTCCTCTGTGGAGCGGGAGTCCACTCTAGCAAGAGCCCTGGTCCAGGCTTCAATGGAAGCCTGGGAGGCTGTGAGCAACTGTTTCATGCCTTCGCCCCTCCATCCACACTACCGCTTCTCCCTCCATTCCGTGACCCAGCTTCTGGGAAGCATGCAGCTGTTTCCAACCAGAACGAGCTCACGAGCTTTCTCTGACAGTACCCATCACTATGAGCACTTGCGCCGGGTGTCAGGCTTGCGTGGCACTCGCCTGAACGTTATGATGTCGATGCGCAACATGCTGCGTCTTTGGTTGCACGAGGCACAGAGAACCTTTTGTGACCGGCTGGACAGCCCGAAGGAACGTTCCCACTGTGCTAAGCTGCTCCTAGAAGTAGCTCAGAACGTCTTTTGCTTTGGGCCAGGGTTCCAGCAATTGGACAAGGACCATGAGGAGGAAGCAGAAGAGGAAAAGGTGCCGGAAGTGGAATCTGACGGGGAACTGGCCCAATGGGAGGACTTAAGCAACAGTGACAGCGGATCAGAAGAGGAAAATGACCCTTATGGCCTCCAGACCACCATAGGCTCATTTCACTATGACCAAAATCTAGCGTCGTCCATGAGGTCACTAAGCAGGGAGACAGGAAGCCTCGGTCACATGACAGATCAGGAGGAAGACACAAGCAATACGCTTCAGTCAGAGACATACAAGAGTAGATGGAAAAAGGCATCCCATGTGGACCTGGCCTACCCCTTGCTGCTACCAGTGCTGTTGCTGTGTCCCAAGGAAAAACCCTCAGACATGGTCTTCAGTCAGGAACTTACTCTAGGCTCCAACCTCGAGAGCCCCAACTCATACCTGGAACGGCAGTGGGAGAACCTGGAAAAGCAGTTGGCCACCTCAGCTGCTCAGCTAGGGCTGAACCCTCACCTTGCCCAATGCCACAACATGGCCCAACACGTGGCCCGCCTGGTCCGGGTGATGGCTAGGCCTGGGCAGCACGGCCTGCTGCTCTCAGAAGCTCGAGGTACTGGGCGTCATGCTGCTGTGACCCTGGCCTCTGGCATCTGTCAGGCACGCCTCTTTCATTTGCCGTCTGAGTCAAAGGATGCCATTCTCCAGTGTCTACGAGATGCCAGCTGGCATGCTGGAGCATTAAATCAGCCAGTGGCCCTCCTTGTGTCTGAAAGTGTGGATGTCATTACCCTTCATCGCCTGGTGGCCCTAGCAACCTCAGGAAGTTTCCCTGACCAGTACACAGAGGCAGATCTGGATAGCATTGAAGAAAATTTCCCCAAGGAGAATGCTGCTGTCAAGCATGTCATTAAGAAGGAAACTATATTGCACAAGTAAGCCCCAGAACCCCATATCCAAATCTGCTCTGCTCTTAACTCTGTCTTGGCCTAAAGAGAAAAATCCATAGGCTATGGTAAGCGCTCTGAAGATGAGGGCTTAAGGGATCAAGGTTGGGCCTGGAGTCCGGGTGGGCAAGTGGGTCAGGAAAGATGGCAAATGAGTTTTTGATCTGCAGGTTCTACGAGCAAGTGTGTAGCCACCTGCATATCTTTTTCTTGCTTGGAGATGTCCAGGTCCAAAAGCAGCTTCCCTCTTCCCTGCTCCTGAGGCTCCTTCAACTGGCCATTGCCAGTGTTGACCGCTATGAACTCTGGGACCAAGATTCTCTGATCAAGGTTGCTCAGTCCCACCTGCAGAGTGCTCCAAGCATACCCCTGGATGATGGTGAGCCCTTTCCACGTGTCCTCACCACTCGTTCCAACCCAATCCTAAAGAGAGTTACTCCCCAGGCCAGTCTCTTTCACTGTCTTTTCCTTTCCCTCCCTGTCGCTCTCACTTGCTTACTGAAATCCTTGGTGTGTTGAGTTCTGCCCTCCAAGAGCTAGAAGAGAAGCCCTTTCCCTTCCCATTCCCCTTCAAGCTTGCAGGGCCAGATGAAGACCATGTCCATTGCAGGCTCCTTGAAGTGCCCAGATATCCAGGCCTCAGTTCCTAGTCTGGCCAAAGCCATGACTCTCATCCACCTTTCGTCTGCCTATTACCATCAACATCTGTGCCCTGCATTGCCACTTGTTACCCCCAAGACCTTCCTAGACTTCCTGGATACCTTCCTGGCGATGCAAGGTCAGATGATCTTGCAGATGAGGACTAGGGCCCAGCGGTGAGTGGCCCCCATTCCCCGCACTCCACCTCCTTCTGCTCTCTCCAGTCCATGCACTGATGCATTGTATTTCCAGCTTCCACATTGCCCTGAAGACTCTGATATTACTGGTTGAGCGACACAGCACCCAAACCAGCCTGGTCTTTGACTTGGAAAAGCAGCTAGAAGGAGCCAACAAAGTAAGAGGGAGACAACTGTGAGGTGTACACAGTTGGGTCAAAGTGGGAGAACCAATGCCGTGTGTGGTGGCACACGCCTTTAATCCCAGCACTCGGGAGGTAAAGGTAGAAGGATTTCTGTGAGTTCAAGGCCAGCGAGACTACATAGTGAATTCCAGGCCAGCCTGGGCTAGAGCAAGACCCTGCCTCAAACCACCTCCCACCCCCAAAAAAGTAGGAGGACCAAAGGGGACTTGGGAGAAGTGAACCAGAGTGAATTTCAGTTCATTTTATTTATTTATTTATTTATTTATTTATTTATTTATTTATTTATTTATGAGAAAGGGTGAGAGGCAGATTGAGAAAGAATGGGCATGCCAGGACCTTTAGCCATTGCAAATGAACTGTAGACACATGCGCCACCCTGTTCATCTGGTTTTACATGGGTACTAGAGAATGGAACCTGGGTGCTTAGGCTTTGCAGACAAGCACCTTAACTGCTGAGCCATCTCTCTATCTCTCTATCCCCCAGTCCATATTTCCTTGGAGCTCCTTTTGCCCTCTCTAATCTCTGATTGCCTCTTTCTTTGTAGCTCAAGGCCCAAAGTTTCCCATGACACAGCTAAGAGTAGATTGAATCTTCCTAACTCATGGATCTCGAGTGTCTGCCTCTGGTTGCCCCTGGTGCCTTGGCTGTGTGCACTTTTGTATGCTTCTGTGATCTCAAGGTCCCTGGCCACTTCGCACTCTTACCTTCTTCCCGTGAATCCACTACAACTATTAGTTAACTACCTTGCCTTGTAGCTACTTTCTACCCCCATATTGTTTTATTAGACTTTTCTCAAAAGGCATGAAATATATAAGACTGTTATGTGCAGTGAGAGACTGTGGGTGAATGATGGTGTTGGATATGGATGAATGATGGTGTGGGACAAAATATGCACCAAAGCAAGGAAGCAGAAATATATTTAATGATATACTAGACATCAGTGAGTGCTAAATTTCTTTCTTTTTTTTAAATTTTTTTTATTATTTTATTTATTTTTGGAGAGAGACACAGAGAGAGACAGACAGAGAGGGGGAGGGAGACAGATAGAGAATGGGTGCGCCAGCAGTCTCTCAGCTGCTATGAACGAAATCCAGATGCGTGCGCCCCCTTGTGGTCAAGTGCGGCATTGCGCCCTTGCGTCACTTTGCATCTGGCTAAACGTGGGACCTGGAGATTGGATCCGGGTTCTTAGGCTTAGCAGGCAGGCGCCTTAACGGCTAAGCCATCTCTCCAGCCCGAGTGCTAAATTTATTAAGTTACCCCTCCTCTACTGGGCATTTCCAAGTGAGAAGTGAGCAACTTCTCTCTTTCCTTCACTTCTCCCAGCACATGCTCATAATGTTATTCAGCCATCCTATTTTTTTTTTCTTTAGTGTTCCCCCAATACCATTCTCATACAATAAGAGATTTTTGTTTGTTTGTTTTTCAAGGTAGGGTCTCACTCTAGCTCAGGCTGACCTGGAATTCACTATGTAATCTCAGGGTGGCCTCGAACTCATGGTGATCCTCCTATCTCTCCCTCCTGAGTGCTGGGATTAAAGGTGTGTGCCACCACGCCTGGCCAGACTTTTTATAGTCCATACCCCAAGTCCTTTTGCTTTGCTATGCAGAGCAATCATCTTTGAATAGATAAACATCTGATACCTGGCCAAAACTTGTAGTCTTCTCCGGTCAAATGTTCACTAGAGGTGTTCTCTCATACTAAAGAGTTTTGTTTTGAATCTGAGGGATTTTAGAATAGCACTTTTTTTTTTCTTCCCACTACTTAAAGCTTTGAAAAAGCTTTAGGACTAACGACAGGGAAGTGAACTGGTGCCCTGCTTTTAACTGGGTAAGCTGCCTTACTTTCTAGTAAGCTTTCAGGCCCTGCAACTTCTAATACTTATCTGGCCTTTTCATATCCAAAGACATGGTTTCTATGTAAATTGTGCTAGAATTATCAAAGCACTGAGGCCCTCCTACCTACCACTTCAGATGACCTGCTCAGTCCTCAAGATTCAGTTAAGTTACAAAAGGAAGAAAATTACAAAAAGGTAATTCAAAAGAGACAGGGGCATCCTTTTTTCTGGTTTCTAAATTCTTGTCTTTGGTCCTACTTTTTTTCCAAGATGATTAGTACCAGGAATGACTGATCTGGCTTAAGATTCTTGCTCTTCTTTGATCAACTGTATCACACCATGGCACAGTAAGACCCAAGTATGAGCAAGAGACACTCATAGTCACAGGGATCATTCAGAGTTGGGTCCCTTGGTTATTCACTCAACAGTCCTAATAGTATATCATCCTTTCAATGTTCCCACTCCTCAGAAATGACACCACCATCCATGGAATCATCTAAGCTGAACCCCAGCATTCATCCCGGAACCCTCCATATCTTTTCTCTCATGCTCAATTAACTCATTGAGTCATTATCAGATTCTACAAAATTAGTTGAAACTGTAAAATTTTTTTGCCCAGACACTCAATATTTATATCTATGTTTATTTTTATATCTACAATTATAGATTGATTGATAGATTCCTTACCAGGTCTTGCTGAGGCAGATGACACATTCACTGATGTGAAAACACATCCCAAGAGTTCCGTTCTTGGTAGTTAGCCCTGAATCTTTTTCAAAATGTGATGCAGTGAGAAAAACAAAGTGCTAATATAACAGAGAAAGTCCACAGTGCTCAAAAGTATCAAGAAAGATTCAGCCAGGTATGGTGGCACTTGCCTTCAATCCCAGCATTCAGAACACTTAGGTAGGAGGATCGCCAGGAGTTCCAGGTCAGCCTGGGCTGAAGTGAGATCCTGCCTCAAAACAACCCCCCTCAAAAAAAAAATAGGGCTGGAGAGATGGCTTACCGGTTAAGGCACTTGCCTGCAAAGCCAAAGGGTCCCGGTTTGATTCTCCAGGACCCACATAAGCCAGATGCACAATGGGGAGATGCATGCACCTGGAGTTCATTTGCAATGGCTAGAGGCCCTGGCACATCCATTCTCTCTCTCTCCCTCTCTCTCAAATAAGTAATAAATAAATAATGCATTAAGCCATGCGTGGTGGCACATGCCTTTAACCCTAACACTCGGTAGACAGAGGTAGGAGAATCAATATGAGTTCAAGGCCACCCTGAGACTATATAGTGAATTCCAGGTCAGCCTGGACTAGAGTGAGACCCTACCTCAAAAAAAAAAAAAAAAAGAAGAGAGAGAGAAAGAAAAAGAAAGAAAAACTTTTTGAGCACAGAGGGGCTGGGGAGATTGCTCAGTGGTAAAAGGCGCTTGCTTGCAAAACCTGCTGGTCCAGGTTCAATTCCCTAACACCCATGTAAATCCAGATGCACAGAGAGTGTTCCAGTCTGAAGTGACAGCATGTGTAAAGGCACAGAAACAAGAGAATCCATACCATATTAGAGGGAGTGAAAGTTAGGAATGGCTGTAGAATGCTGGAGACAGAAAGAAATGAGGCTGAAATGATGAGTAGGGAATGGCCCGGGAGGCAAGCGTTGACGTTCACACTGATGATGGGACTCGGCTTTTAGAAAGCCAGTCGTGCAACATGCTGGCTGGTTAGAAAAGAGAATGAGAGCAGAAACTGAGACACCACTGGAAAGCTAGTGCAGATCAGGAGAGACATCCTGGATGTGAAGGATGGGCACTGGGCATGAAAATGGAGATTGTTTTATTTATCTGTTTGTTTGTGGTATGGAGGTAGCCCAGGGCCTCTTGCATGCTCTCTACTCCTGAGCTATACCCTCAGTCTCAGAATGGAGATGGGAAGCATTTAGAAGGTATAATGGAAAGATATTAAGATGAACTGGGCATGGACAAATAAAGGAAATGGAGCCATGGGTAGCAACACAATTTCTCCCTTGGAAAACGTGAGCATATTTTGTCACCATTCTTTGGGGAAAAAGACATGAGGAAAGAAGTGAGACTGCAGGGCAGATAATAAGGCAGAAACAATATATTAATTGGGGGGTACAAATAGGGTCTGAGGGACTTATGAAACATCAAAGTGGAGTTTGCCATTAAACAGATGCATAGTGTAGAGCTGGGAAGGGAATGTTGCTAGAGATCGACCAGTTTTTTTTTTTGTTTTTTTTTCTTTTGGTTTTTCGAGGTAGGGTCTCACTCTGGTCCAGGCTGACCTGGAATTCACTATGTAGTCTCAGGGTGCGCCACCATGCCCGGCTCGACCGGTTTTTGAGTAACAATATAATACAGCCCAGGACAGGACAACACAAACACCGAAGTACAGTACAGCCACAGCCATGGGGTTGGATGAGAAGAGAAGGGGCTTTGGAAACGTTTATTAAGGAGCACTTGGGGGCAACAAAGGAAGAGGCTGAGAAAAAAGCAGCTTGAGACGTGGGAAACAGCCCAAGGGGACCATAGTATCATGAAGGTCAAGGGAGGAGAAGGCTTCCAGAGGGAGGAGTCTGTCTTCCGGACAGCTGCTGCTAAGAATTCAGGCAACATAAGGGGAAACATAATAGTTACAAACTTTGGAGTCAGCTCTCCTGGGCCTGTATGGTGAAGTGACTTGCAGGAAAAGCAACTGCCCCCTTGGGGCTGTGTCTGTGGCCTACCTGGAATTCAACTTGGTCACCCTATCAAGTCCATGGGATTTCCCTTGGGTGTTTGCACACTACCCCAGTTCTGGAGCTGCCCCTGCCTGGCCCTCTGTTCACAGAACCTTGACATGTATCAGGAGCAGCTAGAATATAGCAAGTTCCTCTACAAGAAGCAGATAAAAGAGTGTCGGAACCAGGAAAGCCTCATTGAGAATCTGGCCAAACAGAAGGATGCCCTACAGGCTCAGCAAGAGGCCTTCTTGGACCAGGTGGGCTCTTCCTGTCACCTTCCCAGCATGGCTCCTCTCAGAGCAACCCCCTGGCAATCCCTTGTAGCGTACCTAGAGGACAAGATGGGATGACTCATGATAAGGACTCTGAGGAGATGAGCCCCCTTAAAAACACCTTGATGAGCTGGGAGTGGTGGTGCACGTCTTTAATCCCAGCACTTGAGAGGCAGAGGTAGGAGGATCGTCATGAGTTCAAGGCCACCCTGAAACTACTTAGTGAATTCCAGGTCAGCCTGGGCTAGAGTGAGACCCTACCTCAAAACAACAAACCAAACCAAACAAACAAACAAACAAACAAACAAACAAAAACATTAAAGAAAGAGCAGAGCATTTCAGGAGCTCTCAGCAGCATGCATCTCTCCTCATTCAGATGGGCAAAGCATTTCTAGGCCCCCTGAGCCGGTTGCAGGTGGCTGACTTTGAGGAGATCCGGAGCTATCGAGCGCCACCAGAATCCGTAGTCCAGGTGACTGATGCGCTGTGTGAATTGTTCCACTGTGAAACAGGCTGGGCCAGTGCCAAGCAACTCTTGTGCACCGAGGATTTTTACCAGGTAGGGAAGATGGGGGCGACTTAGCAGAGGGAGGGGGTCATTGAGGAGAGACTGAATATGGCTGGCCTGTGGAGTCAAGGTCCAGAGCATCTATGTCTTCCCCTCTCTAACCCACATCCTCGCAGGAGCTGGTTTTCTTCCCCAAGGAGAAGCTGACAGACTCAGAGCTGATCAAGTTAAACGAAGCTCTGAAGGCTCCTGGAATGCGTGACCAAGCCCTGCGGGTCGTAAGCATACCCGCGGCGAACCTGGCCCTCTGGCTCTGGGCTGTGCTGCGCTACGGGCTGGCACAGCGCCGGGGACAGCCCACAGCCTTACTGCTGCAGCAGGTGGAGGCGACGCTGGCTCGAGAACAAGCCCGTCTAGCGCATCACCAGTTTCAAGCCCATGACATGATGGAGCACATTTTGTGTCTGACTAAGAAGCTAGGGGAAGCCCAGGCTTCTCAAAACCATATGCTGGAGATCCTCAATCAGGCGCAGAGTGGACAGTATCACAAGTGGCCTATAAATTCCGCACTGCTCACACCCATGCACACCTGGACCGCACGGCTCCGGGTAATAGGCTCCTTTCCCAGACGTTTCTATCCTACTTCCTTTTTTTAAAAATTTTATTTATTTATTAGAGATACAGAGCTGGGGGGGGGTGGGAGAGAGAGAGTGTGAATGGGCACACCAGGGCCTCTATCCACTGCAAACGAACTCCAGACGCATGCACCACCATGTGCATCTGGCTTACGTGGGACCTGGAGAAGCGAACCTGGGTCCTTAGGCTTCACAGGCCTTAACTGCTAAGCCATCTCTCCAGCCCTCCTACTTCCTTTTCTAACCCCATCTTACACCCTTTCTGCTGTCTCTGTCTTGTCACACCCTCCTTACTGTGTTTCCCTCCATGTATTGCCTTGTTCTCTTCTGGGGACCTTCTTTCTGTCCCCCCACCCCCAGTGGCCTACTCACCCTCTCGTTTTCCTTCCACACCAGAAGTTGAGGGAGCAGTGCTTGACCGTATTTGGAGATGCCCTCCTGTGTTCCGCTGCCATCGTCTACTTGGGTCCCTTCCCGCCTCCACGGCGCCAGGAGCTGCTGCGCAAGTGGCTGGCTCTGTGTCAAGGCTTTCAGGAGGACCTGGGCCCGGATGACATAGCACAGGCACTGCAGCAGACATCTCTCAGCCCGCCACCGAAGACCCCGCTGCTGCCCACGCGCTCTCCCTTCAAGATTCTGAACTTACTGAGCTATGGATCCGAGCAACACCAGTGGAATCGAGACCTGAAGCCTCAGGCGAAGTCTGCCCGCCTGGCAGGCCTGCTGCTGCGAAGCCATATGCACTCCTACAGCTGTCGCTGGCCTCTGCTGCTTGACCCCAGCAACCAGGCCTTCATCTGGCTGTACCCACTGCCTCTGGAAGAGAACAGAAGGCTGGTGTCAGTCCCTGCGGAGACAGGTAAGGCAGGGTAATGGCATAGTGTTTCTGCAGGACTCTCAGCCTTGTGTGGTCTTCACTTTCATGGTGGGAATCTGTGTGGCTGGTACATCCCAGGCTTGACCAACCTATACTATATTAATAAATTTGGTCATGTTTATACTATATTAATAAATTTGGTCTGTCTGTGTGCTTTGGGCATATGTTTCAGTGATCCTGAATCTACATGGCTGGCCAGACCACAGTCCTCTACTTTCCCAGTCTACTCAACACTATTGGAAATGTTGCCCAAACCCAGAGCTCTCCTACTTAAATTTCTTTAACATTTAGAAATTCTAGGGGAATATTTCTGTTGGATCTGTTTGGGTGAGGGGCCTAGATGAATGGTGTTGGAAGGATAATTTTCTAGGAGAAGGAAGTAAGGGTGTCTATTTCCTAAAAGAAGGGGTTGGGGAGTTGAATAGATTTGGGGGAGGGAATGTAGCCTCATTTGAACATAGGGTCTTTTTGAACACAGTAAACTTGCGGACCTTGAAGTGAGATCACCCTGCTCAATACATGAGCAATCCCTGAATCCCATGACAGGTGCACTTTAAGAGACAGAGGAGGGGACGCAGGTACACAGAAGAGAAGGCCATGAGAAGGAGGAGGCACATGTTAGAGTAATGCAGCCCGAAGCCAACTGGGAATTCTATTCACCAGAGGATGGGCGAGGTGAAGAACACTCTTCTTTAGAGCTTTTGGAGGGAGTGTGGCCTTGCTGTCAACTTGGTTTCAGACTTCTGTCCTTCACAACAGTGAGAAAAATCAGCTTCTGTAGTGTTTTTTTTTTTTTGTTGTTGTTGTTGTTTGTTTGTTTGGTTGGTTGGTTTTTTGAGGTAGGGTCTCACTCTGGCTCAGGCTGACCTGGAATTCACTATGTAGTCTCAGGGTGGCCTCGAACTCACAGTGATCCTCCTATCTCTGCCTCCCAAGTGCTGGGATTAAAGGCGTGCACCACGCCCGGCAGCTTCTGTAGTTTTAAGCCACTGAATTTGTGGAAGTTGTTATGTCCATCATGGAAACTATCCATACATCACAGGTGTAAGATGTCTGCCACCCACGCAGCTTGTCAAAGGGTCTGCTGGCCACTTATGAATAGGCAGAATTTCGGCCACTGTGATTTTTTTTCCAGTGCCGGGAATTGCATATGTTGCCAATGAGCTACATCCCAGTCCTTTATCTTTGCATTCTGGTGTTAATCCCATGATAATATTACATTATACGAAAGACTGCTGATGTGATTAAAGTTACTAGTCAATTGACTTAAAGGTAGATTATTATCCTGGATTATCCAGGTGAGCTTAATGTAATCAAATAAACCCTCAATGCAGGAAAGAGGATACAGACTTGAAACACAGGAAGGATTCAGTGACCTGTTGATGGATGGAGCGTACAGAGCGAGTATGAGAAGGAAATAAATTATATCAAAAACCAGTGAGATGCTGGGCATAGTGGCTCACTTTTTAAATCCCAGCACTAGGGAGGCTGAGGTAAGAGGACCGTCATGAGTTTGAGGCCAGCTTGGGCTACAGAGTGAGTTCCAGGTCAGTTTGGGTTAGAGTGAGATCTTTCCTTCAAACAAACAAACAAACAAAATCAGTAAAAGCCAGGCACAGTGGTATGAACCCATAGTCTCACCTACTCAGGAAACAGAGGCACAAGACCAGCTAGAGCTCAAGAGCCTGAGTATGGCAAACAGTGAGATCCTATCTCATAAAACCAGCCAACCAACAACCTGATAAAGGACAAAGCTCAAAGCCCACATGAAACCTTGATGTAAGTCCAGTGTAATGTTGAGCAGAGAGTTAGCCATGAGAAGTGTAGAGACAATAGATGGTGTTCTGATAATTTGTCAGCAATAGAAAATTAATGTGCCAAACTGGGCCTGGCAGCCTACCCTGGTAACTTCCACTGTGGCAGCAGAGGAGGCAAGAGGCTGGGAATGGCGGTTGGTTAGTCAGTCATATGTCCACCACACCACCTGTAATGCCACAGTTCACCACTCTTCACTTATGCATCCCTCCTCTAGACAATGGTTCCCTTATCAGTGAGAGCTCTTTTAGTTGTTATTGCCAGAATACTTTATGTTTTAAAAAAATGGAAAGGCATTGACAATTGAACTTATAAAAAGGGCAGAAATTGACCCAATGCCAGAGAAGGCCAGCCTTTTCATTGGAAGTTTAGAATAATAATGATTAACAATAAATAAGCACTTATCATATGTCTATCTAAGCGATTTCTCCCATCCAAGTACTAACCCGGCCCGACCCTGCTTAGCTCCTGAGAAGAGAAGAGATCAGGCACGTTCAGGGTAGTATGGCCATAGACCTAAGTGATTTCTGCAAGGCATTACACTTAATTTGGGGGGAGGTGTTTTTTGAGGTAGGGTCTCACTCTCTAGCTCAGGCTGACCTAGAATTTACTGTAGTCTCAGGGTGGCCTCGAACTCACAGTGATCTTCCAACCTCTGCCTCCCAAGTTGCTGGGATTAAAGGCATGCACCACCATGCCAGCGCACTTAATTTTTCATAGTAACTTTACTGAGGTCATCACTAATATCAACTTCATTTTACAGATGAGGATTTTGAAATGGAGCTTTTGGGTACACAGTTATCCCCAGGAGCCATTTCCTCCTCTAAGAAGCACTTATGTGCATCTCTTGTGTCCCAGGGAAGGGTCTCACAAGTCAAAATAGAGAAAATAAAGAGGAAGAGGATATGGACGATGATGATGATGATGGCAGTGACGAGGAACATAAAGCCAAATACCAAACAAATGAGCAAAAGGCAGAAGAGAAGAAAAACAAGAAGGAGAAACAGCAAGAGGAAAAAGAGAAGGGGGTGAAGAAGATCGAGAGTCAAAGGTCAAATGTAGCCTCTGAGACTCAGTCTTCACCTAACCTCTGCCTTCGTGTGCTCTCGGGAGCTGACCCAGAGTTGGGTCCTCAGCTCCGAGAGGCAGCTGCCAGTGGTGAGAACCCACCTGACCCACCCCCCTTTTCTTTGGTCTTCTCCTAGTTCTGTGATTCTTTTTTTTTTTTTTTTTTTTGAGGTAGGGTCTCACTCTAGTTCAGTCTGACCTGGAATTCACTATGCATTCTCAGAGTGGCCTTGAACTCACAGCGATGCTCCTACCTCTGCCACCTGAGTGCTGGGATTAAAGGCGTGCGCCACCACGCCCAGCTTTAATTCTGTGATTCTTTCATACCTCAGTCTGACCTTAGTTCCTATCCTTCATCCCACTGTGTTGAAGAGTCTTAAAGGAGCTCTGTGACAGTCAGGAGAGGGCTTCTCAGAGGCAGAATTCGGATCATGCCAGGGCTGGGCAGCATGGGTGCTGGCATTTTGTGTAGGTGGTCATTGTTTCCCTCCACAGGCTTGCTTGTGCTGTTGACCAACATGGAGCTGGGCCTACAATGCCCAGAACTGCAATGGCTGCTGCAGCGGGAGCATCTGAGTCCACCCGAGGTGCAGCCTGGCTTCTGTCTCTATCTGAGCACTATCCTTCCCCTCCATGCCTTGGAAAAAGGTGAGACCAGAGCGTGAGTTACAAGCACAGCTTTGTGGACATAGTAGGACCCTGGGGATAGCCCTAAGAGGGTTTCGCTCAACCTGGCCCAGGGCAGGCTCAGAACTACAATAGGGAGATATATTCCCTGCCCACCCCTCCCCCCCCCCACTCCGCCAAGGGTAAGAAGTGAAGCATTTTGCTTCCGTGTAACCCCAAGTGCTAGGCCGTGAAGTCCTGAAAGGGCTGAATGTACTGGATCTGGGTCTGAACATGGAAATACTAGAAGAACAGATGCTGCATGAAATCCTGTGCAAAGAGCGTTCCGAGTCTGACAGCCACTGGCAGGACCTCCACATCAGAACCATGGATACCTATGAAGCCATAGAGGATGCTGAGGTGCTTGGGAGTCGGGGGGGGGGGTCCAGTCTATGGGATGGGATAGACATTGAAAGGTCCCGAGCATGGAGCTAGATGAGCATAGATGTCTGGGGATGGTGACAAAGGCCCAGATCCATCTGACAGATGACCGTATGCAGGAACTGTTGCTGACGACTCTGCTGATGCAGACCCAGAAGCATCAGAAGCCATCCAGGTTTATGAGGATCATGGTGAGGATCCAGGCAAAGGTATGCCAGCTGCGTGCTTATTGTGAGGAGTTGGAAGATCAGAAGCTGCAGGAGATGGCACTGTGGGCACCCTACCGGCGTGTGGCTTGGCATGGAATGGCCATAATAGAGGCCCTAAGTCCATTACAGAACCTGCTGCCATTTTTCTATATGAGCCCAGAGAACTGGCTGGCAATCACCAAGCGGGCTCTAAACGACATGAAGCCGCACGATCATCATCATGGGGAGAGTCTGGCCAGCCATCTGCTGCAGCTGAAAATACAACTGACCAGCCAGCTGCTGGGCAGCACTGTGTCTGTACTCGGCTTGAGCCACGTTCCTTTGGTGGGTGCCTTGGGCGCATTAGCACTGCTGCAAGTGACAAAGAAGGCAACAAAGCTAGAGATGATGGCGCTGTGGCCTGGACTGGCAGCCTCTCCCAGCACAAGCCACAGCAAGCCAATCTCAGGTACAGTTCGGCCAGCCTGGTTGGGGCAGAGAGCCTGGCAAGAATGTGGAATGTTAGAGTTGCTGCCCCCATTTGTTGGGCTGCGTGCATCCCTGGCAAGCCACTCCAGAGTTTGGCAGGATTATTTATCTCTGTCATCCACTGTGTTGGGTCCTGCACCTAGTGTCACTTCAGAGCCACTTAGCCTCCTTCAGAAGCTGATCCTGTGGCGAGTACTGCGACCTGACCGCCTGGCATGTGCCCTAGCAGACCTCACCACCAGCCTGCTGGGTCGACCCCTGGATGAAAACTTGGGTCCCCCTACCATGGCCTTTGAACATAGTCAAGCTACTCAGCCCATACTGATCTTGCTGCCACCAACTGGTCATCCTACAGCCACTGTGCATCCTGTGACTGTCATTAGGAAACTGGCTGCCAACCATAAGCAGGTTTGAATGAGCTCACCTGGCCCAGAGTGAGTGGGCTTCTATGGGCTGGGATAGGGTATGGGCCCCTAGCCCAAGCAGGGTCATGGATCTGCCTGGATTATGCAGGTTCTTTTGGGCTCTTTGTGGCATTACTCTGAGTCCCTTGGGTCACTCCAGGAACACTTTGAGTCACTCTGCCATCTTTCTATTGGTTTCTAGGGGCAGAAGCATCTGCAGGTGATAGCACTGGGCTCTGAAGCCTGGGATCCGGTCTCATCTGTGGTCAACAGTCTATGCCAGGCTATGTTCAAAGGGCACTGGCTGGTGCTAGATAACTGTAATCTAATGCCCCACTGGCCGAGGGAGTTGGTACAGCCCTTGCTGAGGCTGCTGGAAGGAGCCAAAGGTGGGTTTGCTGCCTAAGGATGGCTTTCAGAATCCCACCCTACATTTGGGCCTTACCTTGAACTCTCTGGCCTCATGGCCACACCAGCTCAAAGCCTGTCTCCTTGACCTTGTGTCTGACTCCTGTTGTTCCAGTCTCAAGTAGGATCCCTGGATTTGTGGGTCAGTCCATTAACTAAAGACCAATCTTAGCCTCTTGTCTGACTTTAGGGGTCTCAGGTCTGGAATCGGAACCTCTGTTCTCCCAACCCGAAAACAAGAAGGTGACCACTGTCCACAGAGATTTCCGTCTTTGGCTTATTGTGTCGACTGAGGCTAGTGCTTCTTTGCCAGGTGAGGAGAACTGCCTCCAGGCTGTCAAATCAAAAGGAATGCAGGCAACTGGGTTGTGCCGACTCAACACTCTGCTTCCACTACAGCTGTGCTGACCCAGCACTCTATGCCTGTTTTCTGGGACCAGTCCCTGGAGCTGAGGCGCATCTTGATAGATAACATAGAGCTAACCCAGCAAGGACTCTGTATGCAACCTCTGACCCAGACATTGCCTGTTCTTCTTCTGCATGGCCTCCTGCTACACCGGCAGCTTTATGGGATGAAGCTGCAAGCACACCGGGGACGCTGGTAAGGAAGCCACTCGTCCCGTCCCACTCAGTCCCTCAACACACTGAGTATCTTCCACATGCTAGGATGAGTAAAACTGATTTGTTTTGGTCAATCCAAAGAGTGGAGACCTAAAGGGGAGTATAAAAATAAAAGTAGCCAAAGGCAGAAATGTCCTTGAAAAAAAAAAAAAGAGTGGAGACAAGGAGAAGTCATGGAAGTCTTCTCTAAGAACTTTGGTTGGGATCCCACTTTGAACTGAGTCTTGAAAGCAGAGGCAGGGGCTGGAGAGATTGCTTAGTGGTTAAGGTGCTTGCCTGCAAAGCCTAAAGACCCATGTTCAACTTCCCAGAACCCACACAAGCCAGAGGCACAAGGCAGTGCATGCACACAAGGTTGAGCATTCACACAAGATGGCACACGCTTCTAGAGTTCAATTGCAGTGGCTAGAGGCCCTGGAGTGCCAATTCTCTCTCTCTCATAAGTAAATTTTAAAAAGCATAGGCAAATCAAATAGAGATAGGGCCTTTCTGAGCAGAGGGAACTCAATTCAGCAGAAGGGAGAATTCAGTGTGGCTGAGGGAGACATGCTGGAGACAGAGAAGGGAAAGGTGAGGCTCATTGAAAAGGCCTGTAGGACCCTGATAAGGGCCTTCAAGTTATTCTGAGGGCAGTGGGAAACCAATGAAATAGGCTATTTGTCTACTGAAAGGAGCACTCGGGCTTTGGTGTGGGGGATGGGCCAGAGAGGTTGGGTCTGGAGGCAGCCAGAACAGTTTTAGGGGGCTCTAGCATTCTCTAAGGGGGAGATCATAATATAGGCGGTGGGGACAACAGTGGCAAACACAGGGGTCAAGCATAAATGAGGGATGAAGAGGGAGGAGTGAAGAATGACTCCCAGACTTCAGCTTAGACAACTTGGCGTCCTCAGGCTAGGAGATGGGGAAGATTTGCTAGGAGGAAATGAAAGCAAGTCATGTTCAAGATGCCAAGTGGGGATGAGCGAGTCCTCATTCATCTAGCGCTCAGGAGAAAGATCTAGGCAGAAGAAGAGTTGAGAGTCCTCAGTGTATTCATGTTACTAAGCATCCTATTTTCTTTGCCTTCCCCACAGGAGTCAAGGGACCCTGGCCAAGGTCCTTCAGACTCAGAATTGGCTATGGGCCCGGTTTACTAATCCCAGCACTGCCATGCTGGAGTTGGCTGGTGAGACAACCTCCCCACACCTGTCCCTGCCCTCCCACCACCCCCCTGCAGTCATCCAGCCCCCAGAAGATCCATTCACAGATTCTCAACTCTGATTCAAAGGGTAGAGGGAAATGGAAGGGCTGGAACTGAGGGACTCTGACCTCACCCTCAGCTTCAGTTTTCTATGGAGGTCCTGTGGGGGATTTGGAGGACAGAGAAGCCCTGAGCAGCCTGACACAAACCTGCCTGCATCCCAGCAGAGGGAGCCCGGTCCAACCACACACACCCCAGCACTTGCTGGCCACTTTGATGCCCAGTCCAGGTAAGGTGCAGGGAAGTGTCTATGTTGGGGTAGGGAATAGTGCTGTGCAAGGTCAGCCCCGCAGGAACGTGGATAGCCGCACCAATAGAGGTATGAAGGGACCATGTTGACAGTCATGGGCGGGGGAGGGGATGGTATAAAGGGTCAGAAGAAGGCCTCCTGCCTAGGACCTTGGGTGGATAGAATCCATCTTGTTCTTCACCCATCACCTTCAGTTCTCCTCCCCCAAGAGCTAGAGTTGCCGGATGCTATGGTAGAGTGCAAGGCCCAGATGCTCCTTCTGCCCACACCAACTGAACCACGGATCTGCTCACTGAACGAGGGGCCCAAGGCCTGGCTGTTGCGGCGCCAGAGTCGAGCTCTCCTGAGCGCGCTGCAGCGGAGTTGTCCCAAGTGGGTTCCCACAGCTTGCAGGAGCACCGAGCAGCGCACGGAACGACGGCTGCGGCAACGCCTAGTGGTCGCCAGTCGGAGACTGGAGACCCTGAAGGCCTTGCTGACCAACTCTTGCAGCCCAGGCCAGTCGAACATGCCCCGGGTGATGCTGGGCCCCAGTGCTCGGCGGCCTCTGGAGGGCTTCCTAGAGACAGAGGTGCTGGAACTGAGGCAGCTGGTGTGCACACTGCAGCGTGACCTTGACTGCCTGTTGCAGCAGCTCAAGGGCCAACCCCCGTGCTCTTCGCAACGCTGTGCCCAGGTGGCTCGGGCCCTCTGGGCTGGACGCCTGCCTCCTCCTTGGAGACCTCACGCGCCTGCGGGTCCGCTGGTGCCCTGGCACTGGCTGCGGCAGCTGAGCCGCCGTGGGAACCTGTTGGTTTGCTACCTGAGCGGCGACCAGCGCGGCGGCGAGAGTCGCGAGGAAGCGCAGGCGCAGCGCGTCTTCCACCTGTCAGCCTTCCGCCAGCCACGCCGCCTGCTGCTGGCGCTGCGCTGGGAGGCGGCCCTGGAGGGCGCGCTGCCCAGCCCCCAACGCTCCGGCTTCCCTCAGCTTCCCCACAAACGCCTGGAGCTGAGCAACAGCCCTCTGCATCTCCGGGTATCTTGGCTTCACCTCTTCTGCTCCCCATTCCGCTCCTCGACGTCCCCGATGACATCCCATTGGTGATCTCACCCCGCGCCCCCTCCCGCCCCCGCTAAGCCCCATTGTCCTTGGTCTGACTCTCTACCTTGACTCCCCACCCCGGTCCCATCTTACCTAGCTGTGCCTAACTGGTTTCTGGCACCCCACCCACCCAGGTGGAGAATGACCCGAATCCCACAGTTCCAGAGACAGGGTTGCTGCTCATTGGGCTCCAGCTCCTGCACGCCGAGTGGGACCCGATAGACGGGGTCTTGCAGGACAGTCATTCTACCCAACCCTGCCCTCTGCCTCCCGTCAGCGTCAGCACGCAGGCCCAGGCCACCAATGAGAAGCCAGTCTTGACTGGCCTGGACGTGTACTCCTGTCCTGTGTACATGGCGGGGTCCCTTGGCACCACCAAGCTGCACAGCAGGAACATCCTGATGCACCTGCCCCTGCCCACAAAGCTCAGCATTGCCACCTGTGTCCAGCGGAGAGTCCACGTGTGCAGCCCACCCTTGTCCTGAGCCCTCTACCAAAATAAAGCTGTAGTGATGAAATGAATGATCTCCGGCAGTTGAAAGATGGGTGGAGCCTGCACAGAATGCACAATGTGGCCACTTAGGAAAGTGTAGAGAGCACAACAGAGGAACGAGGAGGTGCATTCACACTGAGGTGGAAGGGGGCGTGGTCCAGGCAACTGCCAAGAGGAGCGTGTGGCACTTTGGGCACAGAGGCCTCCTGTGAGTCATGTTTCCAAAGGGTTAGGCAGAACTAACTGATGGCTAACATAGAGAACCACAAATTCTTGCTTAGTTGTGCTAAATCTCTAATAATTTTTTTGTAATGTGTATGTAGAATATGTGTATTGTATATAGTATGTGATGTGTGGTGTATGCATATGTGTGCTGATGGGTGCACTGCATGCATGTGCATGCGGCGGCGTCCTCTTATTGTTCATGCACGTATTTCCTTGAGCTGGAGTCTCCCCCTCAACCCAGAGCAGCTGATCATCAGCAGGCCCCAGTGACTCCTCTGTCTCAGCTTTCCTCCACTGATGTGCATGGCCATACCCAGCTTTATACATGGGTGGGTTCTTCTGGGGAATCGAACTAGGTGGTCCGGATCAGAGAGTACCTCATGCTTCAGTTGCAAGCACTCTTAATTGCCAAGCCACCATCTCTCCAGCCCCAACATGTATTTTCAAGGGAAGAGAAGGCTTAATGTTTTTAGCAGTATTATTGGGAATGCTCCAATCCTGATGACCACTCAGAACACACATACATGCACACATATAATATCTCACATAGTAGAGCCTCTGAATAAATTATACACCTTCAAAACAAAACCACAAGATTATACAAGGCTTGTAGTTCATCCAACAATAATTAACTAAAGCAAGCACTCTTTCACATGTGGTATTTTCCAGGCATTGAAATATGCATGCAATAAGCAAAATCTCCATGTTCCTCAGAAACTAATTTTCTTTTTTAAATTAATTAATTAATTAATTTGCAAGCAGAGAGATAGAGAGGAGACAGGTAGAGAGAGAATGGGCATGCCAGGGCCTTTAGCCACTGCAAATGAACTCCAGATGTGTGTGCCCCTTGTGCATCTGGCTTACATGGGTCCTGAGAATCAAACCTGGGTCCTTTAACTCCAGATGCATGTGCCCCTTGTGCATGAGGCTTACGTGGATCCTGGGAATCGAACCTGGGTCCTTTGGCTTTGCAAGCAAATGCCTTAACCGCTAAGCTGTCTCTCCAGCCCAGAAACTAAATTTCTTTCCTGTGGTCAATTGAGCAAGCTGCACCTTCAGGGGACAAATTAGCAGAGTACTAAAAATAATAGACCTTTTGGATAAATGAGCCCCTATCCATGTGTACTATCACTACTCCACCATCCAGCAAGAGTGACAAACCCGAGAGCCGGGCGTGGTGGCGCACGCCTTTAATCCCAGCACTTGGGAGGCAGAGGTAGGAGGATCATCATGAGTTCAAGGCCACCCTGAGATTGCATAGTTAATTCCAGGTCAGCCTGGGCCAGAGTGAGACCCTACCTTGAAAAACAAAACAAAAAAAAAAAAAAACAACAACAAAAAAAAAAGTGACAAACCTGTAAAGCTATCTGGACCACACACCATTCTCTAGAATGAAAATTCATTCTTGAATTATTCCCAGACAAGTACAATAAACTACAAGTACAATAAACTGAGTACCCTCCAGCACTCAGGAAGCTGAAGCAGGAGGATCATGAGTTTGAAGCCAACTTGACTTATATAGGAAAACTGTCTCTCAAAGCCAAACAAACCAACACAATCCTTTGAAAACTGAGTCCCAGATTGGAGAGATGGCTTAGCATTTAAGGCACTTGCCTGTGAAATCTAAGGACTCAAGTTCAAGTCTCTAGGTCCCATGTAGCCAGATGCACGTTGCACATGCACCACAAGGGGCACACACATCTGGAGCTCATTTGCAGTGGCTGAAGGCCCTGGTGCACCCATTCTCTCTCTCTCTCTCTCTCTCTCTCTGCCTTATTCTTTCTCAAAAAGAAAAAAAAAAATTAGTACCACACAACAGCCATGTGAAAAATGTTCCAGATTGACAATTTGATATTAAGTTCCACTAGATAAAATGCCAGCAAAGCACCAAACAGAAAGTAAGACACTATTCTGACGGTCAGAGCAGACTAAAAGCCCAGAGAGGCTGGACAATGGAATAATCAACCTGATCTGAGCCTGGGCTGGTTAGAGTGAGACCCTGTTTCAAAAAAAAATATTGTCAGGTTTTGTTCAATATATTGTGAAGTTATTAAATTACATGTTTTTTATTCTTATAGCTTTTGAAAATTTATTTGAGAGAGAGAGAGAGAGAGAGAGAGGTTTTCCAGGGTGACTACCATAAACTGTGAAACCCTTTTGAACCGGTGTGGTAGTTTGAATATATGGCCCCCAATATATTCAGTGTTTTAGTTTATAGTATGCATCTGCAGCCACCTTGCTAGAGGCAATGTCACTGGGTGGTTCTTAAGGAGTGGTGGTGGATTTGAGATTCCATTGTAAAGATATGCAAAGTGTGCCTAGTAAGAGTTCCTGAAATGTGCTGTGCTGTGTAGCTGGTGGTTTTTCTCTCTGCTTGGCCTGTGAAGGCAGGCTAGCTTCTTCTGCCATTATGGAACTTCCGCTGGATCTGTAAGCTTCAATAAATAATATCCCTTCCTCCATAACTGTGCCTGGTCTGGAAGTTGATCTCAGCGAACTTGAAGCTGTCTGCTACAACCGGATTTTCTCACTTAGTATAAAAGACTAGAAATCCATCCAGGGTGCTGTGTGTATCAAAGGTCCATTCCTGTTTCTTTCTTTTTTTTTTTTCAAGGTAGGGTCTCACTGTAGCTCAGACTGACCTGGAAATCACTATGTAGTCTCAGGGTGGCCTGGAACTCATGGCGATCCTCCTACCTCTGCCTCCCGAGTGCTGGGATTAAAGATTTGCAGCTCCATGCCCAGCTAAGATAACTAAATGTTAAATGTTGAAATGACCTTAAACGAAACAAAGAGGGCTTTGTGGTAGGGTGGACAGGATGTCCACAGAAGACAGATCCAGGGTGTATAATGACAACTGCTTTAACACCTCCAAGTTCATTAGCCTAACACAATGGAGGTTTAGTTCAAAGTCTAACGTGGATATCCTTGGTCAAGCAACTCCTCTCCAAGTAGAGATTCAGGTATCCAAACTTCTGGTACCTATGACTCCATCACCTTTAAACCTGTGCTTCAGCTGCTTATTTTCAGCCCAGCACTCGGGAGGCTGAGGTAGGAGGATTACCATTAGGCCAGTCTGACTTACAGAGAGAGTTCCAGGTCAGTCTGGGCTAGAGTGAGACCCTGCTTCCAAAAAAACATAATAAATTACAAACAAAATAAAACAGAGCTTCAAGGTTACCTTGGTAGGTAGGGAAGGGAATAGAATGCAAAAAGGCTCACCTACCTTTTTTTTTTTTTTTTTTTTTTTTTCGGTTTTTCAAGGTAGGGTCTCACTCTAGTCCAGGCTGACCTGGAATTCACTATGTAGTCTCAGGGTGGCCTTGAACTCATGGTGATCCTCCTACTGTAGCCTTCAGGTGCTGGGATTAAAGGCGTGTACCACCACACCCAGCTCGTCTACCTTTCAGTTGTGCCTGGTAATGAAGCATTCATGAGTGGGAATTATGCACACTATCCTGTCTACATGCAGGAAGCTGGGAATATTTACCTGCATCCAGCAAGAGGACATTTGGGGACTTTCTTCCACTGGGGGAAAAATGGTGACATTGGTATGGAAAGAGTGTTCTAGAAACATGGAGTGGCATGTGTAAAACCTGAAGCAGAAATGGCCTGAATGTGTGAGAAATGAATAGCAGGACTGTGTAGTTCATTCTAGAAGAGTGGTTAAAATGCAGTTGGAGAGCAAGGCCTGGGTAAGATCACACAGGGCCTGGGAAAGAGTCTTGTCTTTTGTTCTTGGGCAATGAGAATCCATTGAAGGATTTTATGTAGAGAGGTGACATGATCTGATTTACATTTTAAAAAAGATCACTTGGCTGTGTGGAAAATGAATTGCTTTAGGGAGCAAAAGCAATTTGATCACTATGGCAACCACTGCAGTAGTCATATGTCTTAGAACCAACCAGGTGGCTAGTCAGAGAAGTCACCTGGGAAGGATGACCTGGAAATGAAAGGCTCCAATTACTAGTGTCGGTCTGGGGAAAGCTGTAGAGGCCTTTGAGCCATTACATAACCGGCGAGTGTCTGGGGCTGAGCAGTGTGTGCCAAGATCATGCTGTTTCTTTTGGAACTGTGTTCTCTTAGGACCGTGTTACGGGAACGAAATCAGGAGTGCGCTAAGAACTGCGGAAGCAGGAGCATTCTACTTGGAAAGCTCTAACAGGATGCTGGACAAGCTCGAGGCAGGCAGAGCCTGATAACCAAACCCAAAGTTATTATTGTTGCTTACAGGCCTGCAAATTCTATTCCTGGAGGGGGGAGATACTTTGTCCTTGCCGTGGAGAAAACCTGCAGCAAAACTGTAATGTTAAAGACAAATTTAAAAAATATTCTATTTATTTGCAATGAGAGAGAAAGAGAGAAGAGAGGAGAGGGAGAAGAATGGGCACAGCAAAGGTCTCTTGCTACAGCAGATGAACTCCAGAAACGTGCCTCTTTGTGCATCAGACTTTACATGGGTACTGGGTACTTGAACCTGAGGCATCAGGTTTTGCACGCAAACCCCATTAACTGCTGAGCCACCTCCCAGCCCTTAATGGACAGTGTTATGTTCAATTCTGTTTTATCTCATGCTTCTGGAGGAGTCTCCAGCTAGACTTGAGGTTAGATCATTTCTCAACCTTTTGGCTAGGATCAAGTGTAGATTTCAGGTAAGAGGGCGGAAGCCTGACGCTTTCCTCTTTGGGCAAAACAGCAGCAGAGTTCTGACAGAACAGCAACAAGCTTTCTACGCAAGTGTCCTATCATGCTCCTCCATCCCATCTTCTTTTTTTCATCCCATCCCGATGACCATGCTATCAACACTGCCAGTGCTTGTACTGTATTTCCTTAGTTAATTCCTTTCCTGTCACTCTCCTAGAAATGACATTCACTCTCCTCTCCTCAAAGCCTCAAACCCCTCCCCATTCTCACTCTCAACAGAAAAATTTGCTCCCTCCTTCAAGGAGAATAGCAAAGCAACCAGAAAAGACTTTCTGGAGCCCTATCCTGACCTACTAAACCTCCAGAAACTGTAAAAGGCTTGGAAACTGGCCTTACAGAGAACCTGGCACCCTAAAGATGGACAGCCACTACCTTTCACCATCACCCCTCTTACCCCCGCTTACCTCCTGCTACTCATTTCCCTCCTTCAATGTGTTCTGGTCACAGGAACCCGTTCCTGTGCTATTTTTTGAGGTTGTTTTAAAGGAAATACACATTATTTTTTTCAGTTTAGGCTCTTAACACTATATATAGAAGCCCAGGCATGGCCTTGAACAAGACTTTGTTACGAAGCTGATGACAGAGCAAGAAGGATGCAGAACAAGCTCAGCAGAGTCTTCTTGCTTTTGCAAGTAAACACCTTTAATGGCAAAGCCACCTCCCCAGCCTTGACCTTGCTTTTGGAATTAGGTAGCTGATGGGAGCTGGGTTGAGACCTTTACTCAGGTGGCTGGAGCCAGAACAGACAAAGGGAAAATTCACATTATAAAGAAGGAAGGGAGGAAGGCAGGCTGTCCTGGTGAACATTAATGTATGCATATAAATAAGGGCTGAGAAAAACAGAAATATGGGGGCCGGAGAGATGGCTTAGTGGTAAAGGCACTTGCCTGCGAAGCCTAAGGACTCATGTTTGACTCTCCAGGTCACACATAAACCAGATGCACCAAGTGATGCAAGCTTGCAAGGTCACACAAGGGGGCGTATGTGTCTGGAGTTTGATTGTAGTGGCTGGAGGCCCTGGCATGCCAATTCTCTCTCTCACTCTCTTTTGCATTAATAAAAAAAAGGGGGGGGAGCTGGGCGTGGTGGCACACACCTTTAATCCCAGCACTTGGGAGGCAGAGGTAGGAGGATCACAGTGAGTTTGAGGTCACCCTGAGAATACATAGTGAATTCCATGTCAGCCTGAGCTAGAGTGAGACCCTACCTTGGAAAAATAAATAAGTAAATAATAATAAAAGGTCAGCCTATTGGACTTGCCTCAAAAAACAAACAAACAACAACAACAACAAAAAGAAATATGGAGCAAAAAGAGGCAATATGGACACATTCCTACTCAAGCAGTCACTGGACCCTGGCTTGCCAACCACTTAGTCATCCCAGAAAGTTTCTGCCTCATGTTGCTGCTAGAACAGTCTCCCATGAAACTGACCAGCTAGACTGTCAGGGCATCTTACTGGCCACCTGGCTGCCTGCTCCATTCACCAATCTCCAATCACCTGTAACAGGGATACTTTTCTTGTAAGCTATGTAAATTCTCTGCCCCCACCCCCCAGGTAGGGTCTCACTCTAGCCCAGGTTGACCTGGAACTCACTCTGTAGTCCCAGGCTGACCTCAAATTCACAAATCCTCCTACCTCTGCCTCCTGAGTGCTGGGATTAAAGGTGTGCGCCACCTCCCCTGGCTCTGCTCTTTTGAAACTCGTGCCATGCTACCTCCCTTCCCTTTGTCTATATATAGATCATCTGGAACCTCACTCTCCTTCAAGAAGGTGGCACCTGTTTGAATGGCATCTTAATTACTTCTATCATTATCCTGGTGAACTTCAAAATCCATGCAGACAACTCTCCCACACAGCTGGCCAAATTCCAGGCAACCTCCTCTACATGTCTTGTCAAGTCACTCAGTCCTGTGGCCACATCCTACACTCTCCTGTCACCTGGAGCTGCTCTGCTTCCAGAATTATTAATTCATCCATTCTGACTTGACTACAGCATCCTATCCTCTCAGGGCATTTGTTCAATGAGTCCCACACAACCTCCTGCCGGCTCTATGAAACTTCATGATCCAGCATGGCCACCCCTTACATGTGAGCAGCTCCAAACTCTTACTGTCCTTTCATTTCATCTACATAAAATGAAATTTGGATGATCCCTCAGCACTCATCTCTTCCTAGTCTCCCAGGCAGGGACAACCACACTGTTGGTTATGACACTATGAATGCAAACACTCAGCAATCCCACCCCACTGCAAGTTTCCTCTTTCACTTTAATAGACCTCAGAATGGCATCTGACAGTTTATAATGTCCCCACGTCTCCCATAACACCCACTCTTTTGTTTTACTGCTCTATGGCCCAGCCTTCTCATCACCTTTACTGGTTTATTTTCCTTGGCTCATCCAGTAAATGGTGCTCAGAGTTCTATTAGGAACCATTTTCTGTTCCTGGGCTCAAGCAATCCTCTGGTCTCAGTCTCTTGAAGAGCTGGGACTACAGGCGTGTGCCACTGTCACTTGTTCTACTGTCAGTGAACATTTAACAAGTACACAAAATCCAACACTTTGTATAGCATCACCAGCCCATCCAGTTTATGAAGCCAGAAACCTGGGACTTACTACAGATTACTTCCTTTCAAATATCCTCAGCACCCCACCAACTCTACCTTATGAAGCTCTGCCTGTTGCTTCCACCACTAGTCCACAGCACCCTCACTTGACACCCAAACTTGGGTTTCCACAATACTTCTGCAGTCAATTGGACCTTATCATCCCTTCCCCTCATCCCCTCACCCCCCCAACAGTATATAAAATAAATGCAATAGCTTTTCCTGAGATGAGAAGCTCTAGAAATACAAAGATAAATATGGCTTGAGAAGGCTGCAGCGAAATCCATAAACAAATCACAACACAATGCTTGAATACTGAAGCTTTCCCCACATAGTAATTTGAGAACACAGATAAGCAATTAATTCTGCTTAGGGAGTGAAGGATTATGAAACAGGTGGACTGTTTGGGAGATGAAGAAATTTTGTCAGTCAGATGAGTATTCAATGACAACAGCACATGTGTGGTGTCTGCTAAAGTTTGCGTCACAAACCAGCCTCCTAACAAACACGGCCCCTGGAACTGAAACCTGTTTCAAAACTGTCACCCCCTTCCTGAAGGCACTCAGCTGGCTCAGAGCACAGAAAGTCATGCTCCCAGTGGGTACTCTCGGTTCTTACTCTTGGGAATAGGTAGATTTTGTATCTTACACCTGGATCATGGCAGATACTTCCGGTGAGGTACAGAATTTGTCATCCGTGCTCATCTTCCCTCAGTGCTAGGCATCCTTGTCTGTAGCTTTCCTAGGCCATTCTGACCCATGCTCACTCATGCAAGGGAGGCACAGTAGATTGACCCTTCTGCCAATGAACAATCCAACCCTGCACCCTGAACATGGCATCAACCAGTTGTTGCTTATGGACAGAGACCCAGCCCCTTCATTTCTTCTAAGGAGAGCTTGGACTCCCTTAAAAGGCTTGAAATATCTCATGAAATAAATCTACCCTGAACTCTCCCAGAGTCTTCCCCAGTCACAAATTAATTTTTTTCCTTCAATCTCCACCCTTGTATAGAGATGATCATCAAGAACAGTAAGATTGACAATACATAATAGCCATAGCTAGTTTATATATAGATTTCCTCAGTGAACCCACACAACAGAGCTGTAAGACAAGAATTTTATCATTTTCCTCATTTGAAAAATGAGGAGTAGAATATTCAGAAATTGGGTGACTCCCAGCTTCAAGTGCCAAGCCAGGACTGGAATCACAAAAAGCCGCCCGTCTTCAGTCTTGAAGTGGAAGGAACAGAAACCATGGTGAGCAGAGGCTGCATGGAGAAGACCAGGAGACAGCGGAGTACAAAAGCGAGGACAAAATGCCCATGGGCCTCCTGAGAGATGAAAACAGGAACTAAACCCAGAGATCCTCCCATCACAACCATCTAGTTTTCATGACACCTCAGGTGAGCCATGTTCTCACACAGAATTCGTTCTTTAGCTTGCCTGAGTGACATCATGCTTCATTCATTAAAGTAGAGCTGAGCCAGGCAGAGGCTTTGTCACGCTGTTCTTGGCATAGAAGGTAGTATAAGGAGGTCTGGGCTCACAGCTGGATAGTCTTCAGAGCTCTGAGCTTGGAGTTTGAGCCCCCCTGCCCTTTCAAGGGATATCCAGAGGTCACCTGCGCTTGTACAGACATGGCTGAAGTTTCAGGCCTGAGAGCTGAGCCTTGGGACCTACTCGAGGTGGCCCAGTCTTTTCAAAGTCAAACAAGAAGAAGTGACTGTTGGTCAGGTCCTAGGAGCAGAAAACACCAGTGAGTTCCAAATTCTCACCTCTACAACCCAGAACACCTCCCCCCACATCCCTCCCCGGCTCAGAAAGCTTCTTATGACTCTAGACCTACAGCTGTGCCTCTGAAGAGCAAAAGGTGTATTCCTGTGGCAATAGGAAAAACAACAGCAACAACAACAAAAAAACAAACAAACAGGGATGAAGTTCTTGAGACCCTCACCTTGGAGACAACCTTGAAGCCCAGCTTGGTCACGGCCCCCAGAAAGGCTCGGACATCCTCAAAGCGGCTGCTGACTTCAGCTACCTTCAGGACACCCCTGAAAGAAGGGAGAGGTCTTGAGTAAATATACACACACACACACACACACAAGCAAGCATCGTGTTCCAGGGTTCTCACCCTGGCTTCAGCACTCGATTTGCCTCCTCTAGGAAGTCCCTGATGTTGGTTCCCATCAGCGAAAGGCAAAACACAGCCACATCCACAGACTCATCCTCCAGAGGCACCTGAGGAGAGTGGGGGTGCTGAGTGGAGCGCAGTGTCAGTGTCTGAAGGAGAAACTCAGCACTGAGGGCTAGGACTGAAGTCCAGGATGGAGGGAAAGGGCTGGAGAGGTAAAACCAGATACACAGGGCATTACCTGGGCCATGTCACATACAGTGACTCTGGGGTCCAGAGAGACCAGGTCAAAGCAGTGCATGGGGTTCCGCACACTTGAAGCCAGGCGGCAATCTCCGCAGCCAAAGTCAGCCACCACCAAGGACGCAGGCCTGGCAGTGGAAGGGAGGCATCACAGACTGGTCTAGTCTGAGCCATTGAGTGACCCCACATCACTTCTCACTGCCCAACCCCCTCCCCATTCACCGCTGGCGGAGATCCTTGGCAATGCGGTCAACTGGATGCAGGGGCCACTTCTTCACTTGACTCTGAAAGCCACGATGGTAGAGGAGAAAAGCCTCGGGGTCTTCCTGGAAGAGGCGCTGAGCAGCACTACTGGGCCCTGAGTACAGCTGTTCATTGAGGTAACGAAATCGGGCCCCATCTAGCCGCTGTGTCATGCGTGCTCTAAGGGCCCCAGCTCTAGTCTCTTGGGTCTCTGGCTTTGGAGCAGGAGGCACCTCTGTCTCCTCTGTGGAAGCTTTAGCAGGAACATGTTCTGGTGTTTGAGGTGGCCGGAATTTGTTCTTGTGTTTCCGTTTGTTTTTCTGCCGGTTTCGCCACTGTTTACGGCTCAAGAGTTGCGGCGCGTTAGAGGAAGTGGACTCAGGGCTTGGCTTGGGGAGGCCATTTGTAGTATTACTCTTCCCGGCTTTAGGAGCTGCAGGGAAAGGGTGGGAAGGCATTATTTGAGGCTAGAACCCTTAAACTCAGAGGCATGAAAAGTTATTCTGGCCATATGCTTGTCCTTGAGACACATTATGGCCTGGGTAAAAGTGCCTCTTCTCTCTCTCTCTCTTTTATGGTTTTTTGAATGTAGGATCTCAACTGTAGCCCAGGCTTCCCTGGAATTCACTCTGTATAATACTAGGTTGGCCTTGAACTCACAGCAATCCTCCTGCCTCTGCATCCTGAGTGCTGGGATTAAAGGCATGTGCCACCTCACCCGGCAAAAGTGCCTCTTCTTGCCTAGCCCCAGTCCTAATAGTTGTGAGGATCCTCTGCTGCATGCACAATCAGCTGACAGCCCCTCATCCCACCCCACACATATCCAGTGATACCTGTGTGGTCAGCCTTGTCCAGGGGCTGGGTTGTGTTTGAAGGGGCACGTTTCTGGCGTTTCCTCTTTCTTTCCTCTTCTTCAGCACAGTTGGCACCAAGAAGAGCTTGTTTATGGCATCTCTTCCTTTTCACTTCTTCCTTGTCCTCAGGGACACTGAGAGATGGACCCTGCTTTTTACATTTCTTTTTCCTTTTCTTCCCTACTTCATCAGAGGCACTGGCAAATGAGGCCTTTGGGGGCTGCTTCTTCTTCCTTCCTACCTCCTCCTCCTCAGAGTCACTGCCAGGTAGACTGGGGAGTTGCTGGGAAAGAGATGCTGCTTCCAGAGCTCGTAAGGTGGCCAAGAGCTGATGGCGCTTGCGGCCCTGGAGGAAAACAAGGGATGAGAGTAGGTGTCAAGAGAATGAATGAGGCCTGGAGAATAAGAAAGGAGAGGTGGAGCCGGGCATGGTGGCGCACGCCTTTAATCCCAGCACTCGGGAGGCAGAGGTAGGAGAATCACCATGAGTTCGAGGCCACCCTGAGACTACATAGTGAATTCCAGGTCAGCCTGGACTAGAGTGAAACCCTACCTCAAAAAACAAACCAAAAAGAAAAAGGAGAGGTGGAGACCTGGTTCAGATACTGGTAATTCTACCCAGTCAACTTAACTTGTTGTGAAAACTGCCAACCCAGAATTATTTTCATGTTGCCAGCTAAGAGCTTTCACCCGTGGGAGGCTAGAAGTCAGAAAACCCACCCAATGTGTAAATGATTGATAACTGAAGTTCCCCAGAGGAATGTGTTAAGGTCACAACACATAAGCAACAGGGCCAACGCAAGGCCTAGAGTTCCTGCCTTGCATCTCAGCTTTTGCCTCTGGCTGATAGCTTTTTATGTGAGACAGAGAGGTTTCTTGAACACTGGAGGGGTCACACGTGTACTAAGTCTCTAGCTGCACTGTGGAGAATAGCCTGACAGGAGCACACAGGTAGGCCAGTGGCTTGGAGCAGAATTGGCTACAGGGATGAAAAGAAGCTATCAAGGCCACCTGACACCACCTTGGAGGCTAACTGAAGGGCAGGAGCACCTGAGGAGGTCCAGTGGTCCTCACAACTGCTGAGGCTCAAAAGGAAAAGGTCCACACTGTCTGGAAGACTAACTCGTGTTTGGTTTCAAGTCCAGCACTTTCCTTGGAGGATCTCTCTCTGTTCTCCTTAGTCTCCCTTAATGATACTGACAATGACTTCCTGCCCAATCTATTTTCCAAACTGTAGCCAGTAACCTTTTCAAGGCTAGGCATGTAGCCCAGTGGTGACTGTCTAGCGTGCTGAACTCTGGATTTGATTCCCAGTACAGAGAGAGTGCAGAGGAGGAGGAACAAAACCCCATGAACTCACTCCACTGCCAAAACCATTTCACTGGGGCTGGAGAAATGGCTTAGTGGTTCAGGCGCTTGCCTGCCAAGGCCAAAGGACCCAGCTTCAATTCTCCAGTACCCACATAAGCCAGATGCACAAGGTGGTGCATGCATCTGGAGTTCATTTGCAATGGCTGGAGGGCCTGGCACGCCCATCCTCTTTCTTTTCAAATAAATAAATAAAATATTTTTAAAAAAACCCACTTCAACACTGGAAACCTCAAGTTTGGCCAGACAGGCCCAATGACTGAATGGGTGCAATAGCGGCATGTCTGCTCTGGGGGAAACCAATTAATTGAACTGAAGGCCTGCTCTACGGAAGGGAATACATGTCTGGTAGTGAAAAATCTAATCAAAAGCCTATAACAGGGGAAGTCATGAGCCTTAGGGGTATAAAGCCTGCTCTTGTCTGGCTAAGTGTATATATTATTCCCACCAAACTGCCCTGAAAGCACTACACTTAATGTTCATATTCACATATTAATGCTACTCTCACTTCTGGTTACAGAAGCTTCTCTTTTCAGATGACGATACCACTGGGATGACCCAGAGTCAACATAATGCTGAGCAGAAGGGATGCAGGAGTGTCCAGCACTGAAACATCTCTGTCACACCCTCCAAGACTCAGGGTCCATTGCAGAAGAGATAGCGGAAAGAAAGGAAGGGTATGACTCCTTACAATGCAACTGTCCAGACAGAAATTGGCCTCGATATCCATGACCTCGCAGTGCCTAGGGATACCTTCACAAGACCCTCATAATAGGAGAAAAAGATGATGACATCAAATTAAAAGAGAGACTAATGGAAAGAGGGAGGGGACAGCATGGAGAGTGGAGCTCTAAGGGGAATGGGGAGAAGGAAATATGATTAATTTTCTGTAAGTATAGAAGTTGTTAAAAATTTTTTTAAAAAGAAAAAGAAACCCACTTCATTGACTTCTACCTTCAACATACTGAAAACGTTAATTCTACTTCAACTTCAACCTATCTCTTTCATTTACTCTGTGCTCCCCATCACTATTTGTGCAGTGCGTGCGCACCGTGGCTATCGGGGTGTGCGTGGTTGCCCTGGGTTTCCGCACGTTTTGCTCGTGTAAGAAACCCTCAGCACCAGCGTCTCACCCCTTGTTTCAAAGGCACTGTATTTTAGAAGCCCCCCCCCCTTTGCTCCCGCACACACACAGTCCTCCAAGCGCTGCTGGGATCCTCCAAAGTCCGTCGGATTCGCGGCCAGAAGCCAGCTCCCGGCCACTCACCTTGATTTGCGGCCAGAAGCCAGCTGCCGGCCACTCACCTTGATTTGCGGCCAGAAGCCAGCTTCCGGCCACTCACCTTGATTTGCGGGCCTGCCGCTGACCCAGGCAGTACAGTCATGGGCCTGAGGCCCACGGCTGCTGGGGCCGCCTCGGTCCACTCGGGCTCCTCGAACATGTGGGTCGCGAGGAAGGATCGCAAAGCCCACGTGCAGCGCGCGGCTGGCGCGTCCCAGCGCCCAACAGGAGCCGGAGCAGGAGCTGGAAACCAGAGAGCACCGACAGCGAAGGCTAGAGCGGCCGGCGCGGAGCCGGAAACCATCGAGTGCAGACATCGCGGGCTAGAGGGGCAGGCCGGAGGCCGCGAGGGAGGGAAGGCGGCCCGGGCTGGCCGAAGACGGCCTGGGGCTGGGCGAGGCGGGGCGGGGCCGGGCGGCGGGCGCGGCCGGACGGGAGTTCCCCCGAGAAGGCGCCTGCAGCCCGAGTCCCGGTGAGTGCGGGAGGACCCGCGCCCCTGCCCAAGCCTGGGGCCCTGCCAACCCGTCAGTCTCCTCCCCGCGAGTCCCGGCTAGGGCCCCGGGGCCGCCCCCGGGAAGGAGCCGTGTGCGCTTTCTCCCCAGCGTTCGGAGCCCGAGGGCCTCCTCGCCCTCCCGAGGGCTGCTAGTGGACCGACGCCCGGGCCGGCGCTCCGACGTGGGTGCCCCGGGAGATACGCCTCGGATCTCCCGCGCGTCCCTCGCGCCGGGGGTCGTCCCGCGGCCCGGACTTCCTCGCCGACCACCGCTATCCCGCACGCAACGCCCACCTCCCCCGCCCCAGCCAGCCCCTCGGTCCTGCAGGGGACGAAGCTCACCCCCCGCTCTCTGGATCCCCAGTCCCCAGGCTTCCCCAGTCTCGGGGTCTCAGCGCCGGGACGCGGCTATGGACGACATTTTCACCCAGTGCCGGGAGGGCAACGCCGTGGCTGTGCGCTTGTGGCTGGACAACACCGAGAACGACCTCAACCAGGGGTGAGCTCAGTCTGCACGGGGTGCACACGTCGGGTGGGGGGCGGTAGACTTTGCCATCCTGTGGGATGAGTTAGGCACAGCTGGGGAAAGGGTCTCCACGGAGGAAATCGTGTTAGGGTTTTTGCTGATTTAAATTTCACAATCTGGGGTTGCAGGGAGCTTCACAGCCTCGGTGAACTTAATGGCAAAGAGAGCCGAGTGCTAGAAAATTGGGAGTTCCATGTGGTTGGAGGATAGATCTCTGTAGAGCATTGGGTTGCAAGTGGGAAAGAGCAAGAGACCTGCAAGCAAAGGTTTGAAGGTGTTTACTGATGACATTGTGAAGTGTGATCCTGGATGCTTTGTGAAGAACAGGTAATTGCCTAGTCCCCTTTAAAAGTAATGTTCTGGACTAGAGAAAGCGCTAAGATTCCAGAAATTTTAAGGCTGAAGTATTGGTTTGATGTAGGAAGTGAGGGAGGTCAAAGATGATCAGGATTCAGGCTTGGGTACTTGGATCCATGATAGTTGCTTTTACTGAGATGGAGAGAAAAAAAAAAAGGATGAGGCGTTCTGTTCTGAGTATAGGATTAAGACCAGAGTTCAACTTTGAAACGTTGAGTAGGTGTTGGGTGTGCAGATTTGGAGTAACAGATCTGACTGGGAAAGTTGCTTCTTATTAGCGTATATGGTACGTGAAGACATGCATGTGAAGAATAGTGTCTCAGAAGAGAAGATGAGGACAAGGGATGAGAAGGCTGGCTGACTGAAACCGAGCCACCAGAATTAGGAAAAATAGGAAAGATGTGCATTAAGCTTAAAGAACACCTGTTTTAATAGAGGGGGAGTGGTCAACAATATAATATTGTCAATGGAGAGGTCAAAGAACAAGAGATCTATTTGATGATATTTGAGAGTGTGCTGTTTCAAAAGACGGACAGAAAGACCGGTAAGGAAACAGGATTACTCTGGATTCCTTCAATGAAGGAACTGTGCTAAACACCTGGAATCCTAGAATCAGACATTAGCTGTGCCCTCAAGGTGGCAGTTTTGGCATGATGAAAAGTGAATGGGTAGTGAGGAAAGAGAAAGTGTACAAGTTTTTAAATGTTGGCTGACATAGGAAAGTAAAAGTAATGTTGGTGACACAGGGTAGTGGGCTTTTAACTTTATTTTTTAAGATTGTGAGAGTTTAGTAGATTTTTGTTGTTGGTTTGTTTTTGAAGATAGGGTCTCATTATGTAGCTCAGGTTGGCCTTCAACTCTATCCTACTTCCCCAGCCTCCTGAATGCTGGGATTTCAGTGTGTGCTACCATAGTTTTGTTTTCAGGTTTGAGAGGTCATGATCATGTCATATTAGTTCCAGCTTCATTGGTTCCCATTAGGCTCAGTTTCTTCTTAATGATATGCAAAATGTTTCATTTTTCTGTAACTTATGAAATGTGCTTTGTTTGGTATTTTGGTCTTTATTCACTATTTAGTGAGGAATTGAGAGGCTTGGGCAGTTGTCCAGTGGGAGGGGCATCTTGGAAAACTCACTGCCAGAAGTTGAAGGGGTAGCATGAGAGAACCTGAAAGGTTTTAGTGGTTTGAGGAGACAAGGTGTGGGAACCTGAGCTGGCTACATGCTAGATATGAGGTGGTTAATTCCCTGTGTAGCCTTTCTTGAGATGAGACTAGACTGTGAGGTGACAGGCAGTTTGACAGTGGTCAAAACTCCATACCCATACTTTTGTCCTCTGGCTGGGGCCTGCTCTGAAGCCACAACTGCTGGCAGCTGATGGATCAGAGGCCACGTTAAAGGTCCGGGAGGCAAGACCAATAGCAAGGGCTGTCTTTGCTTCCGGAGGGAACCCACATCCTGAGAAAGCTTTTGCCTATTTGTGAGTAGATGAGGGCAAACTGGAAATTATTAAAAGCTACACACCCCCTTCCTCTGTTGGGGGAATGAGTGACCAAACTCTGGATTAGCGTGAGGCCCCTCCTATACAGCCCCTCATGGGAAGTGACCACAACACTTAGGCATCTGGAGGCGGCAGGCCTAGACCACAGCCGGCCCCCTGCTCCGCCCCTTAGAACTACATCCCTTGACTGGAGGGAATTTCCTTTTATGGCTCCAGGCTGTCAGTATGACCCAGCCCACTCAATTGTTTTGTTTGTACATTTCTTTTTAAAACACATGTCCTTGGGGAAAGAAAAAAAAAGTTTTTACTCTAAAACTGCCATTCATTGTCATGTTTTGTGTGTCCCTCCTTGGTCAACAAAATCCTGTTTTGTATAAGTTATCTGCCTAGGCAGTAATCAAAACCACATCTCCTTTTCATTATAAAACCCTTCAAAACATCTTCATTTCATTCCGTTTTTAGATGTCAGTTTCAGTATCAGAGCCAAACAGTAGGCTTGGTCTCTCTCAAGAGTTGTGGCCTGCCTCCTCTAAGGTACCCCTCTCCTCCATTAACATGTACTGAATACCTGCAGTCCGTGTCCTCAAGGACCATATGGTCTAACAGGCGAAGTAGACATTGACAGGCTGATGTACCAAAACCAGTGGAAAGAGACAATAGGTGTTGCAGAAGGGGTCTGAGGATATAGCTCCAGTGGTAGAGCACATGTTTAGCATGTACAAGGTCCTGGGTTCAAGTCCTAGAACTGCCAGAAACTGCAGGGAATAATGTGAGAAGAGTGTTATCACTTAAACAGAACCTGCCAGGGAAAAGCTGTAGGAGGTGGTGATGAGCTGTTAGGATGTCTAGATGACTGGAGAGGAGGCTCAGAAAAGTCTGAACTGAACTTTAGAAAGTACTGGCAAGAAGAAATTATTTAAGTACTGGAGTGGTAAACCTCCCCAGGAAGTGTACAGAATCATTTTTTTCATCAGAGCCTGTGTTCCTCCTGGCTCCTGCTCAATGAGTGCTGCCTTTTCCCCTAAAGGGATGATCACGGCTTCTCTCCTTTGCACTGGGCCTGCCGAGAGGGCCGCTCTGCTGTGGTCGAGATGCTCATCATGCGGGGAGCACGGATCAACGTGATGAACCGTGGGGATGATACCCCCCTGCACCTGGCAGCCAGCCATGGACACCGGGATATTGTGCAGAAGGTATGCAGACCTCTCCCCACACAACAGACAACCTTGAGGTCAGTCACAGGCACTGGAATGGGTACTAGGGAATGTAAGCTGCCCTCCCCCTTCCCATGCCTGCACACCAACACTTCAACTGGGACTGACTGCCCTCTGCTTCTTTTTGTTGGTCACGGGCCCAGCTGTTGCAGTACAAGGCTGACATCAATGCAGTGAATGAGCACGGGAATGTGCCCCTGCACTACGCTTGTTTTTGGGGCCAAGACCAGGTTGCAGAGGTAAGTACTCGGGCTTCAAGTTCTGGGAAGGTGAAACCAAATGATCATGGAACCTTCAGTCTATCTTGTCAGCCTACTATGTGGCAGCTATGTATTACATCAGTGTGTTTATGGTTGGTTGGGTCCACTAACAGGGAGGGTGCAACCTTTATCACAAGTGGTTTTTCTTGCCAGGACCTGGTGGCTAACGGGGCTCTTGTCAGCATCTGTAACAAGTACGGAGAGATGCCTGTGGACAAAGCCAAGGCGCCACTGAGAGAGCTTCTCCGAGGTTCATCCCACCCCTAGCTTGTCTCTTCTTGCCTATCTCTTCCCTCCATACCACAACTCAGGATAAGAGTGTTCCCCAGAACGGGCAGAGAAGATGGGCCAGAACCTCAACCGTATTCCATACAAGGACACATTCTGGAAGGGGACCACCCGCACTCGTCCCCGTGAGTCACTGTAGTTGGGGAGGGACTATAACAGAATAATCCTGGGCTCTGGAGGCTGGGTCAGGGCAAAGCTGGGTACCTGACCTGCCCTGCTCACATTCTCAGGAAATGGCACCCTGAACAAACACTCCGGTATTGACTTCAAACAGCTCAACTTTCTGGCAAAGCTCAACGAGAATCATTCTGGAGAGGTGATCCCTGCCCTTCTTCCCAACCCCAAATTACCAAACTTTGTATCTCTTAAGGTTTTTCTTCCAGTCAGTAGGTAATGAAATGGTGGCCTCAGTTAATGTCTCTTACCCTCTATCTATCCTTCAGCTATGGAAAGGCCGCTGGCAGGGCAATGACATTGTCATGAAGGTGCTGAAGGTTCGAGACTGGAGTACAAGGAAAAGCAGGGACTTCAATGAGGAGTGTCCCCGGCTCAGGTGGGACAAGACCTAAACTCAAAGCTGTTACTTCCAAGGAACCCTAGGTGAAATAGGATATCTTTTATGCTGGGTCTCAGCCAGGGACATTCTTTCCCTCTCCCAGGATTTTCTCCCATCCGAACGTGCTCCCAGTACTAGGTGCCTGCCAGTCTCCACCTGCTCCTCACCCTACTCTGATCACACACTGGATGCCCTATGGATCTCTCTACAATGTGCTGCACGAAGGCACCAGTGAGTAGGAAAACTATTCTCCTGGGAGAAGGGCTGGAATCAGGGTGGAAACCTGTTCAACTACTGGCTCTTGCCTCCTTAGATTTCGTTGTGGACCAGAGCCAAGCTGTGAAGTTTGCTTTGGACATGGCCAGAGGAATGGCTTTCCTGCACACACTAGAGCCTCTCATTCCTCGACATGCACTCAATAGCCGGAGTGTAATGGTGAGACCACAGGTTCATTTCGGGCCCAGGTCCCAAAAGCCCTTACCTATCTAGAATAAACTCACCTCCTTCCATGTATCTTCTTTTGTTCAGATCGATGAGGACATGACTGCCCGAATCAGCATGGCTGATGTCAAGTTTTCTTTCCAATGCCCTGGGCGTATGTATGCACCTGCTTGGGTGGCCCCCGAAGGTAGGTGAGAGCATCATGTTGGGAAAGTGAGGACCAGCTCAGCAATAGTGGAAGGGGCAGAGACAGGAAAGGCTAGGCAGCTGGAGCATATAAGCCCTATTCCTCCAGCTCTGCAGAAGAAGCCTGAAGATACAAACAGACGCTCAGCAGACATGTGGAGTTTTGCAGTGCTTCTGTGGGAACTGGTGACACGAGAAGTACCCTTTGCTGACCTCTCCAACATGGAGATAGGAATGAAGGTGAGCACAGACTTTATATCCATGTGGCAGAGAAGCACGGTGAAGGCAGTCATTGTAGTGGGCCTAGGGTCTTCCCACCATTTCTTCATATATAGATATTCCTGTTCAAGTGCTAGACGTTTCTGCCCTCATAAACTCAATTTTGGAAGCTCACCTTGTTTTTCCTTTGTACTTGCAGGTGGCACTGGAAGGCCTTCGGCCTACCATCCCACCAGGTATTTCTCCCCATGTGTGTAAACTCATGAAGATTTGCATGAATGAAGACCCTGCTAAGCGACCCAAATTTGACATGATTGTGCCTATCCTGGAGAAGATGCAGGACAAGTAGGACTTTGGAAGGCCCTTGCTGGATTAAAGTCCTTGCTTAAACCTCAGAGGTGTCAACACATGGTTGGGGAGTGTACTTCCCCAACGCCACAGGCCTCTGGTGGCCTCCCTTGCCTCCAGTCATGGTACTACCCCAGCTATGGGGCCCATCCCTTGCCCCTATCCTACCACTGTGGCCCCAAAAGGGGCTGAGCTCAGAGCTTTGTCACTTGCCACATGGTGTCTCCCAGCATGGGAGGGATCAGCCCCGCCTGTCACAATAAAGTTTATTATGAAAACAGGCTGGTGTGGGGACATGGGGACAAACAAGTACATCTGGGTTGCATCGCTCAGGTGAAGTAGTGCGGCTTCTTCACATTGATGCCATACTCGCTGAGAGCAGGGGTCAAGTCCTCCATGGTTAGAGTGTATTTGCGGTCCTGAGGGAAGAGGGAAGAACACCAGCTGAACATAGCAATCCCAGATTCCAATCCCAGGTGGATGACCCTGAGTAGGCCTTCCACCTCCCCTGTGGTTTCCCCAAAGGGGTTTCAGAACAAGTTCAGTCTCTACTGTGGAGGGTAGTAGTGACTGATTCAGTAAGCGTCCCTTCACACCTTGCTCTTGCTCCGGGAGCTGCCAGAGGCTGTGCCCTTCATTTTGCAGTGCTGTAGCGCGTCATTGGCAATATCTGAGATGAATTTCTGGGCAGCTAGGGAGATGAGCCGAATTCTAGAGGGGGAAAAAGTGGGTATGAGATAGACAACAAACTGCCAAGAGCCCCACCCAAAGCTCTAAACTGCTCTGGGGTTACTCACATGCGTGGGTCTGAGGCTTCAAAGCCAGCACGATTCAGGTAGTAACCAGTCACTGCATCTGGGATCTGAGAAATCAATCAGACAATCGTCAGTCAGTGTCAACCCCCTGCCCTGCTAAGCTGAATGGGAAGGTGAGGGCAATGTGAGCCAGCTCATCAGGAAGGGCTGTTCCTGGGCAGGCGGAATAGGAGAAAAGAACAAGTAGGCAACAAGGATGAGAGGACTGTGGGAATCACGAAGTGGCTCAATACTGGCAGGACAGCGAGCCTCGTGGCCTCGCTCAGGAGGGAAGCCCACCGTAGGCGTGTAATCCTCCAGCTGCATCAAGAAATCCACCAGAGGCGTGCTGGACACCACCGGCTTCACATCCCCGTTGGCCGCGCTCGGCAGGACGTAAACCCCGTTAGACATCGCTCCCTCCGGGGGAGCCGCGCCGCCCGCCGCCACCGGAGCTAGAGGAGAATCAAAACGGAGTTGGGAGGCGCAGGGCTCCCGGGGCCTCGCCCGCCGTCTGGCCCGGGCCCAGCCGCTGCCCTCACCCGCTCGTCCCGGCTCTCACCCGCCCCGCGCCGCTCGGCGGGCTCCCCGGCTCGCGCCGCCACGGGGCCCGTGCCCGCGGGCGCGGCTCCAGACCCAGCTCCCCCGGCCGTCCCGGCGGGGCTGGCCTTGCTCTCCGCCGCGGAGCTGCTGGGAAGCGCGGCGGGAGCCGAGACCGGGGGCGCGGGGCCCGGGGCCGAGGCGGCGGACGCCGGCGCCGCCTCGGGGTCCGCGCCGGAGCCGCTGCAGCTCATGGGGCCGGTGGGAGAGGCGGCGAACAGAGCCACTTCCGCTTCCGCCGGAGTCGCGCGCAGCCTGGGTGACGTCACGCCCCGCCCCGCCCGCCATCGAGGTCGGTTCTCCTGCTCGGCGTCCGGAGAGCTCTAGTTTCCTGCAGGCCGGGCGGATTAGGTGAAGGAGACCGAGAGGCGGAAGGCAGCCATTCCGCCTTCCACCCACCCCCCGGAGTTCCCGGAGGACGGTTCCGCCGGCGTGGAGCCGCTGTGCGAGCCGGACTCTGCTACGCCTATGGATACACAGACATCTGTGTGGGGCTCATTGGTCCGGAATTTCTCCACTGCCGTTTCTGACATCTATTCTTTGTAGCTCCCTTGTTCATTGTTGGAAGGGTCTTAGTGGGGCTGGTTTGTGTCCCCCGCCTCCCATCGCCCGCAACCCCCACTCTCCGAGAGCCTCACGCGGTAGACGGAGATGGGGGGTTTCGTCTCGAAGAAACAACACATACAAAAATCACTGCGCGTAAAAGCCAGAGGTTTTCAATTTAACAAACATTTAATTCCGACCTACCAACTCCTGGGCTAGGGTCGGTATACAAAGGAGGACAGGGTGCTGGTCCTCCAGGCACCAATGATGTCAGGAAAGCGAACTGGCAGTTCCAATACTGTGCGGTCCTTAAGCATCTAGAGGTAGACGCAGGGTGGGCAGTGCGAGGGAGGAAGGCACGAGTCAGCTACCGACTTTCAGGTACCAGGCATTATCAACATATAGTCCCTGATTGTAAAAGGCAGGTGTTGCTGTCCTTACTTAGCAAGTGAGGAAGTAAACTTTACTGGCCAAGGCTCTCTCCCAGTCTGTATCAGAACCAAGATTCAACCATGTTTGGTTTCGAAAAGAGAAAGTGACTTTTGAGCTAAATCTTAAAATAATAATGAATCAGGCAATTCTATAGGGAGTGATGTCAACTAGGGTGACAATTCCTTGGCGGGTATGAAGGGAAGAAGCAAAATGACTTGCTATCAAGAACAGCAAGGGAGCCAGGCATGGTGGTGCACGCCTTTAATCCCAGTACTCGGGAGGCAGAGGTAGGAGGATCGCCGTGAGTTCGAGGCCACCTTGAGACTACATAGTGAATTACAGGTCAGCCTGAGCTAAAGTGAGACCCTACCTGGGGGGGGGCGGGGGGGGGAGACAGCAAGGGAGCCATTGTAAGAAACCTGAACTTTATCCAGTAATCTTTGAAGGGTTTTCATCAAGTAAGTAGCTTGATTGGGGTTTCCCTTTTTACTCTGGAAGAGGATCTAGTCAAGGATACTGGCTTTTTGATTTGTTTTTCTGCTAGGGTTTTCTGTAATTCAGCAAAGAACATGGCTCAAAATTAACGCAGTAGCAATGAGGATGGAGAGGTAGTTATGTTCTAGTTGTACCTGGGAAATATAATTGGCATAAGTTTGGGACTGAGAAAGGTATTAAGGGATAAGGTCAGTAGTACTTGTTGAAGCTTGGACATGGAGAAAATGAGATCTGAGGTTCACAGTTTTCTTGCTTGTTTGGAAGAAGCATATTTACCAAGAGACAGCGTAGTTTGAGGCTGGGACAAAGGGAGATGGAGTGTTGAGTATTATGTAGCCTTACATTTGAGATATCACAATCACTGTTGGATAGAAAGTCTGATTTAGTGAGATGGTGATGGCTGTCAATGTCAGTGATTTGTTCCAAGGACAATGAATAAGGTGAGACCAGCAAAAGAGTAAGGATGGAGCAATGAACACCAGCAGTCCATGAGGAGGCAGAGGAGGAGGAAGGCAGCAGTGGTCAGAGAATAAGCCCTGCTATGTCTAATAGTTGAAATAAAATTGAATATTGATTTACTCTACCAAGAGGAGGGAATACCACTTTGTGCATCTGACTTTTTTTTTTTTTTTTTCTCGAGGTAGGGTTTCACTCTGGTCCAGGCTGACCTGGAATTCACTATGTAGTCTCAGGGTGGCCTCGAACTCTCAGCGATCCTCCTACCTCTGCCTCCCGAGTGCTGGGATTAAAGGCGTGCGCCACCACGCCCGGCTTGCATCTGACTTTTGTGGGTACCGCAGAATCAAACCTGAACTGGAAGGTTTTGCAAGCAAGCTCCTTTAACCATTGAGCCATTTCTCCAGCCCCCAAAGGGGGAATACCAAACATAAATTTTGCAAAAAATGCTGAAGCAAAATTTAAATGTGACATTCATTTGAAGTGACCTATTTATTTTGCTGAGGAATTTCTGCCAATGAGAACACATTTTAAATATTTCAAGTTTAAAAGGTTTGAAATTTTTGAGAATATTTATGAGACTATTGTCCATAAACTTATTCTTCAAAAAATATACCGCAAAGCAAAGATTAAAAAGTATACACTTATATCAAAGCAGCAAGGGAGCCATTATTTCTCAGTGTCATAGGAGGAAAGCCTAAAAGCTGAGAGTAGGGAGTCTCATTGCAGTGAATTGAGCACAGGAAGTGAAACAGAGCTGTATGTTCTGTGTAGAGAGCAGGCAGCTATCGGCTCTTGGCTTGCTAGGACCAGGAATGGCAGACATACCTCCTCATCCTGTATTTCTACCTCTGGTTGAAGCAGGAGGAAGAGATGGGGCAGTTGGGGGTGGTGGTGAGACAAATTATGTTGGTTTTAGTATCTTGAGGAACGTGAGGCATTTGGGAGACCTGAGTGTAATGGAGCACAATAGGTTTGGGAGTCAAGTCCAGCTCATAGCATTCAGGGTTAGGGTAAGGGAACGGCTGTCTGCAACAGTCAACTGTTGAGAGTTAGTTGAGCAGGGTTTCCAACAAGGCAGAATAAGGGACTGAGCTACCACCTACTGCAGAGGGGACAGTTCAGCCTTCTTGGCAGGAGCCCGTCAAGGGTTAAGTAGTGTCTTCAGTAGAGCTGGGAAGTTGGGTGTTCCCCAGCCTGTTACAGGATCCCAGCCAGGACCAGAACAGAAACCCTGACCCTCCACTTCCTCATTTAAACAGGACTCATGGCAGCCATGGGTTACCTAGAAAGAAGGTAGGCATCAAATCTAGGCCTGCTTGGTACTAGAATTCACAGATTCATTTTGTATTCACATCCCAGAGGCTACACTACCATATCAAAAAAAGTCCCCATTCCCAGTTCTCCTTAGCTCTTCTCATTCCCTAGGAAAGCATCTGTACTTTTCCCTTCCACACTCACATCAAAGAGTCCTGCTCCATGCTGCTGGTAGAGCCTTGGATTGAGAAAACCAAGAGGTGGGCGGCCGTTGAGGATTCTGTGCTCATTTATCAAGGATAAGATTCCCCCGAATACTGGAGTAGAGGCCTGAAGGTGCAAGAACAGGTCAAGGTTTCAGAGTGACTGGACTTTGAGGGAGGAATACTTAAAAGGATCAGAGGTCTCTAAGGAGTCAGGGGTTCTGAGTGCAAGGTCTTGTGGGTAGAGGATAGTTCCTGAGAGCCAGGCTGATTCTCACCGAGGTTCCAGATACCCACGGAATGGGCACACTGTTGCTAACCACCCAGTAGCCATCAGAAAGTGCTGCAACATCTGGGTAGGCACGACCACTGGCATTGAAATAACTGGATGGTGGAAGGTGAGGGCTAGACTTCAAGAACTGGGCCACCGCTTCTTCCTAAACAACAGTTCTGAGTGAGTATTGGCTTGGATCCTGCTCAGCAATCTGCTGAACTGAGAACCCCCCACCCCAACCTCCCATATCACATGAACGTGCTTGTACCTGGTATGAAGGCCGTGGAAACACATTGCTGAAGCCACCACCACTGATATAATCAACTATCTCATTTGTGACGAGGAAAGGATTCTGGAAGGAGGTGCCTCCTACTGTGGTGACGTAGGGGCTGAGGGGAAAGACAGTATTTATTCAGATAGTATGAGATCCAAAGGAATCTCCAAGATGTGTGTAGATGGGTGAATACAGTCTAGGTTTTTCTGGAGGGTCCAGACACTGTGGGGAAGCATGCATGCAGTGAGAGGCTGAGAGCCCTAAAACATGACTTGAGTTGACTACACATACTTTACTCTAGTGGTGGAGGAAAAAAAAAGACTGCTATAACTGTGTAGGGACTGAGGAAGGAGCACAATGGGAGCTTGGTTCCACTCAGGAGATTGGGGGAGGGGGCTGGGACCTACAGGAAGAAGAGAGGAGAGTGCAGCAACCAGGACAGGTAAAGCTGAAGGTGAGCACCTGGCAGGGTTCAGGACAACGTTCTCTCTCTCTCTCTCTCTTTTTTTTTTTTGTTTTTCGAGGTAGGGTCTCACTGTAGTTCAGGCTGAGCTGGAGTTCACTCTGTATTCTTAGGATACCCTCGAACTCTCAGTGATCCTCCTACCTCTGCCTCCCGAGTGCTGGGATTAAAGGTGTGTACCACCACTCCCGGCTCAGGACAAGGTTCTATAACGTGTCGCCACAGATGTGTGCCTGGGTGACTGGTGGGTTATGTGCTTACCTGGAGGCAGGGAAGCTAGGACGGAACTTGTGTCTTCCAGAAACAGACCAACACCCAGCTCCAGTGTCCCCTGGGAGAAACACAAGTCAGGCATTCAGATTAGCTGGCTAGAGTTTGGTGTGAGTCAGAGAGATGAGGGTGTCGGCTCTTACCACAGAAGGGCAGAGCTTGGAGCCTCCTTCACTAGTCCCTGTGAAGGCTCTGAGTTGAGTCAGTGGGGTCAAAGCTTTCAGGGTGGGTAGATGGGAGGTCTACATTTAGGGTGGGAGATCACCTGAGGCAAAGAGCAGGGTGAGGCCCCGAGCTGCTGCTTTCATGAGCTCGGCATTGACCCTCTGGATGTAGACGCTGCTGAGGGAGTCTTCGTCATCTCCATAGCTCACCGTGTGCACAGCAGGTAGGGCCGACTGGTTACTGAGAAGCAGGAGCCACTGCAGGAAGGGCTCCTGTGCCTCATGCCGACCTGGATTTTTTTTTTAAGGTAGGAATATAGGTAGTCATTGGAGGGTTGCCAGGATCCTGCTCCAGTTCATGGAATTCCCCGAATGGGAGCAAGGATCAATAGCTATGTCCAACCCGCTTCACCCTTGAGCTAGTTCCCTTAGTAGTACCAGGGCTACTGTACACCCAGGTGGAGATGTTGGCACCAGCACTCATCAGGTATTCCACATCTAGACTGGCCTCGATCCCGGCCCGGCCCCGGCCCTGCTTTCCAACCACACGGGCTACTGATGCTTGGTGTGCGAATTTGCTACCAAACAGGCGCATGAATTCAGCCAGGTCTGAGTTATGGAAGTACTGCTCCAGGAACTATGGAGGGAGTCAAAGCAGGGATCACAGGTCAGAGGGTAAGCCCTGGGGTAACAAGACACTGAACTCAAAGAGGTTGCCCCTGATGCTCACCTGGGCACAGGCCTGGCTGTTGTTGGTGGTGCCAGAACCCACATCCCGTGCTGTCAAGTTGTACCGCTGACGGATGACAGATGGAGTCACTCCCAAGTGCAGGCCAACAGTTCCTGCCTCTTGTGGCACAGGGCGTTGCCTCAGGGATGAGATCGGGGGAAAGCGATGCAGTCCTCCCACTGGAGAAAGGGGTCAAGTATAAGGAAGAAATCTTAAAGACTAAAATACCCACCTTATCACTGCCAATATCCCATGCCCCAAGTGGTATATAAATTTCTTCAGCCACTGGAGCCACCTTCCCCAACCCCTACCAACCCCACTAGGTTTACCAAAATCCACATGAGGGGCCAAAGCCTCAGGGAGCTGGTAAGGATGTGGGGACCTTACAACATGGGTCTCTTCCGGTCCCCCCACATAGCGATGAAACTCAGCTCCAGGGAGCAGCAGCTCTGCCTGTCTGGAGGTCAGAAAACAAGGACAGGTGGTTTGCAGCATAGTCTTAACTCCTTCCTTTTGGAGATACTAGTTTCCCAGATGGGAAGACTGATGCTTTTCATGGGGCCACCATTCTGTCTCACCGTACTGTCAGCCAGCAAGTCAGAAAGTCCTGTGTGGTCACTGAATGGCAGTCACGGGCTCCTGCTACCAACAACCATTTTTGGACCGTGTGGAGGGTCAGTGGTGATGGCCGGACCAGCTCAGCTACATCCTCTAAAGTTAGGTATTTTCCTGCAAGGATTCAGAAGAGGATCTTGTCTTTACTTATTGCTTTCCCCAATATGCCTCTGTGGACCTTCATGAGGAGACATTAGGACTATCCAAAGAGGATTGTGTAGATGCTGAATAAAGGAAACTAAGGGAAGAAAAGAGAGACCTGAAACGCCATGGCTAAGTACTACTGTGGCCATGAAAAATAAAGGGAAATAAGTTTAAAATTTTCCATTTTAAGCTTATCTCCAAAAAAAGTTTTCCAAACTTTTGGATCCAATTAAATAGTAACAGCTAATTTAGCTCAAGTCTTAATAACACTTGTTGATTTTAAGCTAAACAAGATGGTGAGTCACTGTTTATTGCATGCATGCACTTCTTGGGTGATCTGAGTGAGTGTCCTTTCTACGTCCCTCCACACACACTCTCTCTGCCATGAAGGACTTGCAGTAGGGGACAGATCTGGCCAGCCTGTCTGTTGGAGAGACTGTGTTGGAATAGGATAGGGAATGCACTGGAGAGTGAAACTGCAGACCAGTCAGGAGGTTGGGCAGTAGTTCAGGAGAGAGAATAAACAAATGAGTTGGTGGCAATGAGTGATGGCCAGAGAGGGCTGATCCCAAAACAATTTATTGGGAGTTGAACTAGCAGCCTCAGTGTGAGTAGAGAAGCAAACAGTAGATTTGGTGTTGTAGGAAGGAACTTGAATATGAGCACTTACATACATATACTAAATATGATTTCCCTATTTGGAAGCTGTAAAGTCATAGTCAAAATTTGTAACTAGATCTGATTATAATATAGCTGTTGTTCATAACCACATCTAACCACCCTTCATCCATCTAATAGGGATTGAATTTAGGGTTTTTCCACATACTAATGTAATTACTATACTACAGAGCTATAGCTCAAGCCCTGAAAAAAAATTAAAAAAATTTTTTTGAGACAGGGTCTTGCTAATTAGCCCAGGCAAGCCTTTCACTCAAAATCCTCCTGTCTCAGCTGCCTGAAAATCTGGGCTGACAGGCCTGCAGCACTAGTCCTGGCTTTACCGTTTGGTTTTTAGGCTTATAACTCAGGTGGAAATTTTGGGGGTGCAATAATGTGGCGAGTTAGTTCTGTTTTTTGTGTTTATTTTTAAACTCAGAACTTCTTGATGGCAGTTACTGTTGTTCATTGGCCCCACCTGATACATGACTGTACATGATCCGCCTTAGCCTAGGAGGCCCAGCCCTGTATCCCACCACAACATCCCACATCCTGCCCCCAGTCCCCACGGGCACCGTAGCGAGGAGAGCTGGGATCCGACACAGCCTGCACCAGTTCCGAGAGCCTCCCCAGGTTCTGCTGTTTCAGGGCAAAAGTGAGACTCAGCTCTTCCTCAGGATCCACACGGCCAAGAGTCACCCAGCCTTGGGGCAGCCTGCGGGGTCAGGGATGTGCCTTGTTTAGGGGTGTGGTTGGGAAATATAGGTCACGGAAGGTTCTGTGTTAGGAGCTGAGCCTTTGGGTAGGCTCCCAGAAACAGATCTGGATCACAGGAGTTGAATGACAGGAGACCAAGCCCAGGAACTGGAGGGTTAGGTTACCGAGCGGGTAGCAGAGGGTGAGAAGCCAAGGCCAGGGCAGCGGGCGCAGCAATGAGCACGAAGGGGACAATGAATACTAAGTCAACTCACGTCCACTGCTGGTCCGGCTCTGGGCTGTAACTGCATTGGACAACGATGATGAGGGCCAGGAGCCCTGGGAGGCTGCAGGGAGGGCGGGTGGGTTTCAGCCGCACTGTCATTGTTTTCTCACTTCCAGCATGTCCCTCCTATGTAATCCCTTCTCCCACCCTTCTCACACCAATTTCTCACCAAGCTCCGAGTCCCATTCCGTCTTTCATCCGACCTGCTGTCATGTGACAAGTCACGTGAGCCCTCCCCCCCACTGCCTAGTAACTGGTGACGCTGCTGGCTCCTCCCTCTCAAGTGAGTGATCCTGCACGTCAGGGAAAAGGTGGAGTGGCTACCAGAATAAACGCTTTCCCCAGTAGGTACTTTAAACTCAAGGCTCCCCACCTGCTGCCTGAGTCTGGCTTTCTAGAAATCCCAAGCCAGTGGGCTCTGAAAGCTCATAGATGGGCCGTATGATACTAGAAAGATAATCTCACAGAGCCTAGATTTCTTCATTTAAAATTCAGAAACTTAAAAAAGTAATCAGAAACTGTCCTGTGAAAGTGATCTGCTTCATGGGATTGTGAATAGACCAAGCAAGCAAATCCCTCAGCAGAGCTCGATTTGGCCAACTCAAAAAAAAAAAAAAAAAAAAAAAAAAAGTGAGATCTTACCACAGTGTGGCCTTTTTGTGGTCCCCGAGGTATTTATGCATTTGGTGGGGACAGAATCTCTTCTCTTGGCTGCTCTTGTAATCCCCCTCACTTCTTTCAGGCCCTCAGGCCTGGAGCCCTGGATCACTTCCTTCCCAACTAGCTCCTTTCTCCAGAATACCACTACATTGAGCTCATGCTGACCTCTTGCCCATGTGAGAGGGAAGACTTGGGTTAGAGAGCCTCCAGCTAAGCTCCTAGGCTCTCAGTACCGTCTCTATGCCAGGTATCAACGTGTGTCTCCTAGGGTGTCCACCTTGCTTCTGACTATCCCCACAGAACAGAGCTGGAGGCTGGATACAAACTGCAGTTTATTAAGGCTCCAGAGTGAGAATTGGCACTTGTTCTGGGCAGGGGTAGGGGTGTCAGCGGAACCCAAAGACCTGGGCCCAAACAGGTTGGAGGGACCGCTCCCCACCCCCCTACCCCCAATAAATAAAGTCTCAGCTCCATCGCAGGGTGCTGGCGCAGGGTAGGAAGTCCTCACTGAAGAGAATCCAGGGCTGCCGCTTCCTTATTTCTCCCCATATTGGACCTGGCCTCAGGTCAGTGACCAAAAGACTCTTTATGGTCCACGTGCTCTGAATGGACTGGGGTGAAATGTGGGACCTGCCCCCACGGGAAGTCTGGGGTGGAGATTTGGGGCTTGGTGTTGGCCTCCCCGTGGCCAGTCAAGGTCCGAGGCTGCCCAGGGCAGGCTCAGAGGTGGGGCCTGCATTGGGGACACTGCGCGTATCCCAGGTCGGGGCCCAGCCTGGGCCACAGCTAGATGTGCAGTTCCGTGTCATCAGGCGGCTCCAGGCCGGACTCTGCGCTGAGTGCTGAAGCTGAGGGGCCCTGGGCCACCCCAAATGGTGAGACAACAGGTGAACGAGCAGCCAAAGGAGACAGGGAGGGTGAGAAGCTGGGAGACATGGCAGCCGAGGACAGGGAGCCTTCGTGGCTGATGGGGGAGCGGTGAGAGGCTGCTGGGAAGATGGCGCGGGCTGCTGCCGTGCTGGCAGGCTTGGGGGGCACAGACTTGGCTCCTGGGTGGGCCACAGCAGTAATGAGGGGTGGTGGGTCAATGCGGGGAGCAGGGGGGCAGGGCCGAGCTTCATCCTTGAGCCGAGCAATCTCTGTGAAGACACTGGCCAGCGGCTGGAACTGAGGGCACCAGCTCAGCAGGTAGTCCCAGTTATAACTGCCACGGAGCTCCTCCTCACCAGCCACGATGGCTGTCAGCGCACCTGCCACACATGGCTTGCCATCGGCTGGGAAGCCATAGTCCCCAGTGGGCGCAGGGCTCAGGCCGCAGCCCCCCAGGAAGGCTGTGGCGGTGGCTGGGGGCCCCTCTTCTCGGTACAACGTGGCGCTTGCACCTGGCAGCAGCAGCCCTGCCTTGCGGCCCTTATACCAGGTGTCAGGGGCAGGTGGCTCACAGGATGTGTCACTCAGTCCATCTGCATCCTGCTGGATGCCTGAATCAGGGCCACGGGCAGCCAGGGAGGAGGCCACACTGGCCACTCGCGGGAACTCGTTGATCATGCGAATCTCATCATCTTCTGCAGCCTCTGCGGAGCCTCGGCCACTTGAGTGTGATGGGTCCAGGGAACCACCGCGGGGGTAGGGTCCTGCAGCTCCTGGCCCACCATAGCTGGGGAGAGTCTGGTGATATAGATGTTCGGAGGGCGGTGGACTGGGTGGTTCTCGGCCCAGCTTCTGCAGGGAGCCACTGGCTAGGGGTGCTGCCTGTGACATTGGGCCAGGGGCTGCCTCAGCCTTGCGGCTACGGGCCCGGATGAGCCCTAGGACCAGAGCTGCCAGAGCAAGCACCACCACAACACCCAAGGAGGCTGCCACAGCCCCCACCAACAGCAAGTTGAGGTCAGGAGCCAGGCCCAGTGCAGTGTGGGTGATGTCCACAGTCACAGGTACTGTGGCACTCCGGGATCCAGGCAGAGGCCCCCGTGCTACTACCTCCAGCCGGAGCTCCCTTGGTGCTTCACGCCGGGTCCGGCCCCCACCCCCAGAGGCCGCTGTTCCACTGCCTGGTGCCCGGCTGTCCACTTGTAGGTACAAAGCACCTGTAGTCTGGTTGATACCAAAATAGGGGGATGAGGAGGCCAGGGAATAGAGCACCAGGCCATCAGCACCACCATCCTCATCTGTGGCCTGCACATGACCCAGGCTATGGCCACGCTGGGCACCTTCAGGCACCTGGAAGTGGAACGTTGGAGCCAAGAATACAGGGTCATACTCATCTTCTCCTGTCACCAGCACCGACACAGTGACAGAGGCTGAGAGATTCCCAGCATCAGCAGCACCAACGAGCAGCCGGAAGCTTCCAGTGTGCTCATAGTCAAAAGGCACTCGTGCCCGTAACTCCCCTGTTGAGCTGTTCAATGAAAATGCCTCACGACCCTCGGGCCCTGGCCCTGCCTCCAACAGGCTATAGCGGAGCCTACCAAAAGCCCCAGCATCCCCATCAATTGCATGTAGAGTGGTCACAAGAGTGCCCGGAGGCTGATTCTCCGCCAGGCTGGTGCTGAGCAAGTTCAGTGGGAAGGCTGGGCCATGGTCATTCACATCCTGGACTTCAACTGTCACTGGTGCCAAAGAAAAGTGTGCCCCAGCAGGGTCAGCCGCCTGCACGACAAGCTGATGTCGAGCCTGGGTCTCACAGTCCAGAGGGTGAGCCAGTCTCAAGGCACCTGAGCTCTCATCCAGCTCAAAGAGCCCCAAAGGGTCACCCGAGCTGAGGGTGAAACGCACAAGACCATGAGGTCCAGGGTCAGCATCAGAGGCCTCCACATGCAAGAGCTCAGCTCCAACAGGCATGTCCTCAGGTACTGCCACACGGTATGATGCTTGGGTAAAGACAGGCGGGTTGTCATTGACATCCAGTACCGTAACCGTGACTGGCACCGCAGAACTGCGGGGTGGTTGTCCCCGATCGGCTGCAACTACAGTTAGATTGTACTGTGTCAGGCTTTCAAAATCCAGAGGTTCCAGCAATACTAGACAGCCCATTGCCTGAGGACCTGGTCCAACACTTTCTCCAGCCTCAGCTAGCCGGGCTTCCAGCTGGAAGATTCGGCCCCGATTGCCACTGACGATGCTGTAGTCCACAGTGGCATGGGTGCGGCTTCCGTCGGCATCTGTGGCCTCCAGAGTGAGCAAGGTAGAACCAGGAGGCAGATCTTCAGTCACGGCCACACGGTAGTGTGGCAATGTGAAGCTTGGGGCATGGTCATTCTGGTCCTGCAGCTGCACATGGACTGTGGCTCGAGCTGCCCGGCCTGGAGCTCCATGGTCTCGTGCTTCTAGAACCACATCCACTACTCCCAACCCCTCCTGGCCCAAGGCCACTGCTCCTACTGTTGTGAACAAAGTTCCTGAGATGAGAAGGGAAGGAAAACGAAACATACATTCAGCAGTGGCTGTGTGTTAGCAAAAGGGTGATCCTTCAGGGTCTAGGCAAGAGCTTGGGAGTCTAGGAAGAACCCATGTGCTGGAACAGTATGCAATGTCAAGGACTCAATGCTCAGGAAGCTTCTAATCATGCCGCCGGGAAAGGGCTTATATTAAAGAGACGTGGGAGAGAATGTCCTCCCTGGGTCAGAGGTCTAGGAGTCAAGATATTGGGAAACAAATTCTAGGAATGAATTCCAAATATAGCCCAACACAATCAAAGATAAGTGGGTCAGATTGTGGGGAAGACGCACCATTGTTGGGGTCCACACTGAAGCCCTCAGCAGCAGAAGCCAGATGGTAGGAGATGTGGCCGTTGGCACCTGAGTCCCGGTCAGTGGCAGAGACGGAGATAATGGCACTGCCTGGGGGCGTGTGTTCAAGCAGCATGACCTAAAGTGTGAGGTAGCATGTTCATGGCTAGGATCCCAGCTGTCCTGCTGCCCCTCAACCCGTGAGCTGTCCTTTGGTCCCATGAGCCCTGCTTGCCATCCACTCCTGCTTAGTGCCCTCCTCCTTAGTCCTGGAATGAGAACTGCCTGCCGTCTCCCCTTTCTGGCCACAAGATGCAGACCATGAACATAGTTCATGGGACCTGGAGGTTATTCTAAACATCAAGGCCACCCCAGCCACTTCTGTCACAACCCCTCCCACAGGAACAATCCCAGACCCAGGTGTAGGGATCTCCAAGGGAGTTAGTACCTGGTAGAGGCTCTGTGAGAAGGTAGGTGCATTGTCATTGACATCCTCCACAAGCACAGTGAGGTTTGCACGGCCCTCATGAGGCCCATCACGTGCCAGCAGCTGCAGGTGGTAGTGGTCACGCTGCTCAAAGTCCAGAGGGCCCGTGAGGGAGACACGCCCTCCATAACGGCCAATACTGAAGGGATCCTGAGGCCCAGATGGGCTCAGCACATACCACAGGACTGGTCCAGAGTCTACATCATTCCCAGTTACCTGTGCAATCTCTGAGCCCAGCAATGCATCTGCCAAATATGAAACGAGGGTGTTTGTAGGGGTCCATGCATCGCTGGAGCCCTATGGACCTCTTGTTTAACCAGGTTCTCACCTTCTGACACTCGGAGCTCCCAGGGCTGGGGGATGGTGGGCCGATTGTCATTCGTGTCAATGACCATCACTGTCAGGGTAGCTGAGCCCACCAGGGCTGGGCTTCCTCTGTCTGTGGCCATCAGTACCAGCCTAGACACAGAACACAGTCAGTGGACAGGGCCTGAGGATAGAAGTGAACCCTGGGAAAGGTAAGGAGGACTCAAGACAGGTTGGCTCTAAGGATTTTAGGTGTGGCCCAGGCAGTTGAGGAGAATGCAAAGCAGTGCTTGAAAATTGGGTTTTGGGTTCTCAAGGGCCAGGTCTCACCGAGTTTCAGCCCAGATCTCCCGGTCCAGGATGGCTGTGGTAGTGATGGTGCCTGTAGCTGGGTCTACATGGAATAAGCCCCGTGCTGGCTGGGATGCAGCCAGACTGTAGGAGATCTGTCCTCCAGAGCCTTGATCCAGGTCATCTGCCTCCACCTGGTGAGTGTAAGACATTGCTGGCACTGGCTTGGCCATAAACGAGTCTGACCAGCCTTTGTCCCCCGTGTTCCCGTTACACGCCACACCTGCAGCAGGGGCCCCTCCAAGGGCCGGGACTCTGGCAGGAAAGCCACGTAGTGGGGCCTTAGGAAACGAGGGGCATTATCATTGGCATCTTGCAGGGTCAGGGTCAGCACAGAGAAAGCAAAGGCTCCTCCACTCTCTGCCTGCAGCACCAGTCTCAGCCGTGGGCTCGTCTCAAAGTCCAGCCCCTCGGCTGAACGAACTGTGATGGCTCCTGTGGGGGGACAGATTGCATCAGGGAGAGGTCCTTTCCTGACTCCACACCTCTACCCCACCAAAGTCTCCTTTGGCCCAAAGAACTGTTTTCCCCAGGAGGCTATCCCCTCACAAAGCCTCTGCTCCTGTTCCTTACCTGTACTGGGCTGAATGGAGAATATCCCCTTCTCATTCCCGCTGAGAATGCTATAGGTGATTGGTCCATGTGAGCCCCCTGCATGCACAGCCTTGGGGGAGCTGATAGCAGTCCCTGCAGAGAAGGTAAGAGGAGATTCAGTATTGGTTGGACGTTAAAAGGATTTGTGGCCCATTCAGGAAATCCAAACCTGGGACACATGGCTAGGGACCCACCTGGGGGTGCATTCTCACGGAGTACAGCCTCGCTGCTAGCCCGGGGAAAGCGGGGTCCACGCTCAGGCTCCCCTTGTAGTCCAACGATGACCACACCAGTGGCAGAGCGAGCTGGACGACCAAGGTCAGTAGCCACGATGAAGAGAACACGATCCCGGAGCCCTAGGGCTCCAGGGGAGCGGGCCACACGAATTTCACCAGTGTAAGAGTCAACAGTGGTGCCAGGAGGAGGTGTGCCTGCCAGCCGGTATAGAATGGAGGCATTGGCACCAGCATCGCGATCTTCAGCTCTCAGTGTGGCCAGAGCCAAGGTTGGAGTACTGAGGCTGGGGCCTGGGCGAGGTAGTCGGAGGCGCAGAGGACTGGTGGGGAAGGTGGGTGCGTGGTCATTGACGTCACGCACTGTGACGGTGATGGGTACTGTGGTGCTAAGGGGCCCAGCAGCTGCGCCGTCTACTGCGCTCACAGAAAAGGCATAGCTGGCACAGTGTTCTCGGTCCAGGGCTGTAGCTGTGCGCAGTTCCCCAGAGGCAGGCTCCAGAAGGAAGGCTCCTGCTGTACCCGCACCCAGGTAGTATGTCACACGGCCATTGGCCCCAGCATCAGGGTCATGAGCCTGGAGTTGCAGCAGCAGGGTCCCTGCAGGTGCATCCTCGGGAACCTCCACAGAGTAGGAAGGACCAGGAAAGGCTGGGGCATGGTCATTAGCATCCAGCACTGTCACTGTCACAAGCAGAGTGGCACTGAGGGCTGGCTGGCCTCCATCCCTGGCCTCGATCCGCAGCTGAAATGCTGGTTCCACCTCCCGGTCTAGTGGCCTCATGGTGCCAAACTCCCCAGAGGCAAGATCTAGGGCAAAGGCTCCCGATGGGTCCCCATCTGCAAAGAAGAACAGGCACACGTAAGCATGTATGTGTCAGCCTGTGGGGTGATTTGTAGGTAACTACACACATGCAGACATACCGAGAAGGAATGAAAAGGTATTGACAGAAAGGAAAAGAAACAGAAATAAAGGGAAAAACAGAATTACCAAAGATAAAGTGTGTGTGGTCTGAGGAGTTCCCCAAGACTCTTTCACATACACACAATCAAACCAGCATCATAAATATCATGTACCTTTACATTTTCATTATCTCACACATGTAAAGTGAGGCCTGTGGATGCTACATGACATGTGATGACATTATGATTTGACTAATGAAATGTGTATTTTATGTATTCTTGTGTTTCCCAGAAACCATTCTCATCAGAAAGAAGATATGTATTTTCAGAGATTCATTTGCACCGGCTGCCTTCAGTTATGAGTGCTGCAACCTCAATGCCATCAACAAACTGTTAGAGAGCCTAACATCTCCTTGCACCTGTGGAGAAAAGTAAGCTGCATACTTCATTGTTTCTCAATGATAGTTCACTGTTTCCCCTAAGTTAAAATGTAGCACAGTAAATGCTGATTTAAAAAATCTACACAAGGGCTGGAGAAATGGCTTAGCAGTTAAGGTGTTTGCCTGTAAAGCCAAAGGATCCCGGTTCGATTCTCCCGGACCCATGTAAGCCAGATGCACAAAGGGCATATGCATCTAGAGTTCGTTTGCAGTGGCTAGAGGATCTAGCGTGCTAGTTCTCTATCTTCTCTCTCTCTCTCTGTTGACAAATAAATAAATAGAAATTTAAAAATAAAATAAAAAATCTACACAGTAACCCTCTCAAAAAGTAAGTGTCGCTGGCTGAAGTGATGTAATCTCAGCTACTCTGGAGGCTGAGGTGGGAGGACTGTAAAATTAGTCTGGGCCATATGGTGAGACCCTATCTCACAAAAAGAAAATAAAAAGTTTAAGGGTTTCTGAGACCAAAAGGTTTGGGAAGTCCTGGTTTTATAGAGATAAATGGATAAGAAAATAAATAGGAAAATAAAATCTGAGGTAGAGGGAGATTAAAAAAACTGGAGAAGCATAGATACATTGATTTGCAATTATTAAAGAAAAGTAGACGACATAAAAAGAGGGGAAAGAGGGCTGGAGAGATGGCTTAGCGGTTAAGGTGCCTGCCTGCTAAGCCTAAGAACGCTGGTTCCAATCTCCAGCGGTTCTAATCTCCAGGTCCCACGTTTAGCCAGATGTAGTGACGCAAGGGCGAAATGCCGCACTTGCCCACAAGGGGACACACACATCTGGATTTTGTTCACAGCAGCTGAGAGACTGCTGGTGTGCCCATCTCTATCTGTCTTCCTCTCCCTCTGTTTCTGTGTCTCTCTCCAAAAATAAATAAAATAAAAATAATAATAATAAAAAGAGGGGAAAGAGACTCAGACTCATTGAAACATCCAGGGCTGACAAGCAACCAGAAGCAGATAAGCAAGCGCCCTCGGTTAGTAGAGAGATGACATTCACCTAGGATGCGGTACTGCAGCTGTCCATTGACACCTCCATCTGGATCAGAGGCCCGTAGGGTAGTAAGCGTCTGGGGGTCCTGGCCTTCAGGCACTTCCAGGGAGAGGTGGGTATTTCCAAAGGTTGGAGCATGGTCATTCTCATCCTCCACAGTCACTCGCACTATGACGTGAGTTAACAGGGGCGGCGAGCCCTTGTCCCGGGCATATACTATAAGAAAACAAAATCAGTGGAGAAACCCATTCCATAGAATTTCACACATGTTGACCAGGCACACATATGAACCAGAAAATGTCTATCTCACAGAATGCTCCAGGCACACATATGGACATGTATAACACACACGTCAGAAGATGTTCTTTTCCTTTCCTCCTCCCATGTTTGACACTTGCAAGATGTATTTTCATTCAACGGTGATGTGACAGAAAAGAGATTAATTGAAGTATCAAAAGATCTGGACTCAGCTCCCAGCCCTGCCGCTTCTAAATTGTGTTAGTTTTAAGCAAGTCCCTTGAGCCGCTGAGTGGCTGCCGCATAATCATAAGGAAGCCTAGAGGGCCCAGCTGTGGCAAGACACACTTGAACATCTGTATGAGCATAGTCACAACAGTTCACCTTGCATCCTATGTAACTCTTGACTCCCAGACGGGTCCAAAAACGTAACAGGAGCTGTGCTGTAGTGTGTGGAAACTTGGGGAAATTTCTCTGGGAGTTCTGTTCATATTTAAGGTATCTCTCTGTGTGACTCTTGGAGTTCTGTCAAAGCATACCTGTCAGGTTGATCTCCTCCTGCTCCTCCCGATCCAGGGCCCGCAGAGTCGTGAGGATGCCAGTGTTTGGATCCAAAGAGAAGCTCTCGCCAGAGACACCCCCGTAAGTCACTTGCCCATTGGCCCCTGGGGAGAGAGGCAGCATGGAGAAATCGATTTATCCGTCATTCATTCATACACACACACACACACACACACACACACACACACACACACACACACACACACACACACACACATGTAAGTGCGTGCGTGTCCTACCCAGGTCAGGGTCAGTCGCCCGCAGAGTGAGCAGAGACGTGCCAGGCGGGCTGTTTTCACGCAAGAGGACGCTGTACTCGTGTTGCTGGAAAGCGGGCGCCTCGTCGTTGACGTCCACCACGCTGACGGTCAGGAGCTGGGTGGACGAGCGCGGTGGGGAGCCGTGGTCCGAGGCCACCACGGTCAGCACGTGCTCGGCTCTCTGCTCGCGGTCCAGCGGCCGCACCACCGACAGCGCTCCTGGAGGGGGAGCATGGGGAGGCAGAAGGGCCGCGTGATGCTCGCTGCACGCCGGCGCCCCTCACCCCGGGATGGGGTGGGGAGAGGGTGGGGTGGTCCCGGGCCCCGACTCTCACCGGTGGCGGCGTGCAGCCGGAAGTGTCCGTCGCCGCCGGCGGCCAGTCGGTAGGTCACGCGCGCGGCCTCGCCCAGATCGGGGTCCCGGGCCACCACGTGCAGCGCGACGGGCCCGGCCGGCTGGTCCTCCGGCAGGCGCACGCGCGACGGCGACGCGAATACGGGGGCGTTGTCGTTCTCGTCGGTGACGAAGACGCGGGCGGAAACGCGCGCCGCCCGCCGGCGACTGGCGTTGGTGGGCCGGTCGGCGGCCTCCACGAGCAGCAGCAGCGCGGGCGTGGTCTCGCGGTCCAGGCCGTGCGGAGCGCTGAGCGCCCCGGTGCGCGCGTCCAGGCGCAGGGCGGGCGCGGGCGGCTCCTGGCGCAGCAGGCGGTAGCGCACGTCGCTGTTGGGCCCCGGGCCGTCGGCGTCGGACGCGCGGAAGGTGTACAGCGCCGCGCCGGGATCCGGATTCTCCGGTAACGCCAGCGCCAGCGGGTCGCGCGCGAAGGCGGGCGCGTGCTCGTTCTCGTCCTGCACGCGCACCTGCACCCTCAGCAGCCGCGCGCCCTCGCCGCCGGGACCCTCGGCGCGCACCGTGAGCGCGCGCCACGCCGGCCCCGCCTCGAAATCCAAAGGCCGAGCCAGGTACAAGCGCCCGGTGGCCGCGTCCAGCGCGAACGTGCCCTCGGGATCCGCACCACCCACCAAGGTGTAGGTGAGCGGGCCCATACCCGCGGCGGCAGCGGCCGGCGGCGACTCGACGGGGGCCACCGAGCCCAACAGCGAGCCAGGTCGAAGTCCTTCCGCCGCTGTCACCGTCAGAACCACGGGCACTGGTGCTGCCGGGTCAGGTTCCGTGTGATCGGGAGGCTGGGCCACGCGAGCGGAGGGAAGCACCTGTTGTGGACCGCGAAGACGCATGTAAGCGTGAGTCCGTGCCGACTTCTTTCTTGGGCACTTAGGGAACGGTGATCAGTTGGTCGAGGGCCCGTGAACCGCAAGAAGATGGAGCTACAGGACCTCCCTTCATCCTCTGGTCACCAAGGGGCAGCCCAAGGACAGAGACTGGCAGACCGTAGGAAGGGCAGCCTTACCTGCACCAGCAGCTGGAGGCTGGCACTTCGAGGGGGGCTGCCTTGGTCGTGGGCGCTTAGGGTGAGCACATAGTGGGGCCTCTCCGATCGGATCAGAGATGCTGCGGTGAGCAGCTCCCCAGAGTGAGGGCGCAGAGAGAAGAGCTCGGAGCCGGGACCTGCGAAAAGGTGAAGGAAGGAGAAGAAGGATTTGGTGTTCAGATGGAGGCAAGCCGTGCGATCATGTGAATACAGAGTCTCTTCTCCCTGCCCCATACCAGTTAGGGTGTAAAGAATGGTGCCGTTCTCTCCCTCATCTGGATCCTTGGCCTGCAGAGTTGTCACCAGTGTTCCTGGAGGCACCCGGTCTGGTACCTGTGGGGACACAACTCGCCTACAGTTATCTCCTTCCTGCGCTTAAAACAACTCAGAATGGAAATTCCCCTCACGTCTCTGTGTGGGTGGAGCACCCCCCTTCTTTTGCTGTTCTCCAGGACAGGGTCCTACCACTTCACATACCTGTATAGGGAGGCCCCCGCCAGCAGCTCCCGAAGCCTGCAGGAACATGGGGCTGTTGTCGTTGAGGTCAAGCACCGCAACATGCACTGTGCCCGTGGCGCTGCGGGGTGGGCTTCCCCCATCTTGCACCTGCACCAGGAGCTGGTAGCTGCTCTGCTTCTCTCGGTCCAGCATTTGGAGTGTGGTCACTTCTCCTGAGAGTGCAGGATGGAGATGGTGATGGGGTATTTAGGAATGCAGAGCCTAAAGACTACAGGAAAAAGGCTGAGACTGGGGAGTGTAGGAGAGGTGCCAAAGCTAAACTCCAGGCTGTCCTGATCCTCATAGCAAAGATCCAGGCTGGGGATCCTGTCTGGGTGTTTGCCAATCTGCACATGAGGCTGTGTGGCCTCAGAATTTGGGCTCCCATTGCTTACCGGTCTGGGGGTGGATGCGGAAGGCCTTGCTGTCCTCTGACAACTGTTGCAGGCTGTAGGTCAGCCGTCCATTAGGTCCCGAGTCTCGGTCAGTGGCAAAGACCCGCCCTACGCTGGTCCCTGGGGGTTGGTTTTCAGCCACGGCCAGGAAAGTGGGCTCTTCAGACAAGCGGGGACTGTGGTCATTCTGATTAAGTATGCTGATCCTCACAGTGGCTGTGCTTGTCTGTTGTCCCAATTCAGCTTTGGACCCAGATACTGCCATTATCTTCAATGTGTGTAACTCCTGGGACTCCCGATCCAGTGCTGTCCGTACCCACAGCCACCCACTCTGTGGATCCAGACCAAACGGGCTATTTGGTCCATCTGCCGCAAGGTGATAAGTGACAGGACTCCCATCTGGTGCCTGGGCCTGCACCTGCAAGACCTGAGTTCCAGGGGTGGAGCCTGAGGGCAGCTCCACACGGTAGGCAGGGTTACTAAATCGTGGAGCCAGCCCACGAGTCCCAAGGTCCTGTACCACCACTCGAAGTCGAAAGCGGCTGGTGCGTGGTGGGGAGCCTCCATCCCGGGCCTCCAGCTCTAGCTCATGAGCTGGCCCCCCTGGAGGTCCTAGGGGTCCCATGAGCCGTATGTGGCCTGTGGTGGGGTCCACAGTGAATGCCCCATCACCTCCATTAAGTAGTGTAAAGGTGACTCGACTGTTAGCACCTGAGTCAGGGTCCAGAGCCCGTAGGGTATAGATGGGAGTCCCTGGGGCAGTGTTTGGCGGCAACAGTACAGTGTCCTCCGATGCAGGGAAGGCAGGGGAGTTGTCGTTCACATCATCGAGCAGTATTCGCACTCGAGCCACGGCGAAAGCTGGGGGCACTCCACTGCCTGCTCGTACTTCCAGTTCCAGGACAGGCCCCAGAAGCTCCCGGTCCAGAGGGCGAAGCGTTTCCAACAGCCCTGAGGGTGAGTCTAGAGAGAAGAGTCCCCGGGGATCCCCACCTGATAGGGTGAGAGTTACAGGACCCAATCGACCTAGAAAGAAGAAGAAAACCATCAGGAAAGAGACACAGGTACATCTGTTGAGTTGGGGACCTGGCTTTGATCCCAAGAAGGGTTGGGCAGTGTCCACATCTGTGTCCCTCCCTTCTTTGAGGCAGGGTCTCACTTTAGCCCAGGCTGGACTCAAATTCACAATGCTGGAATTATTGGTGTGAGCCACCCCACCTGGCTAATATCTGTGCCTTTCAAAGTATTAGAAAGGGGGGCAGGGAAGTTGGTTGACACTAAGGTGGCATTCATGTGCCAGTGTTTTGTACTGTAGCTTCCTGGAGTATGATGCTCTAGGGCACCCTAAGGGTGGTGCGGGATGACTACACTGGGGTATCTGATACCTGGTGGGTTGTGTGCCTGGACTATGCCCACACTGGTGCCTGGTGCCACATCTTCTGGCACTGAAAAAACATACTGTAGTTGCTCAAATATAGGTGGTGTGGGCGTTCCAGACACAATGCTGATGTTGACTCGGGCACTGGGCTCTGCCTTCAGGCCACCTCCATCTTGAGCCCCGATTTCCAGCTGCACCACAGAATTAGCCCGTCTGGCCAAGGGCCAGGCTACTGTCAACAGTCCTGGAAAGGACAGAAGCAGAGACACATAAGGAAAAGACCAGGGAAAGGTTATGGAAGTGAGAGGCAATACTTCATTTAGGCAGGTAGGGAGAAAGGCCTGAGAAAAGGTCTTGGTAATTGAAGGATCCTCACCTGAGTGCTCATCCAAGGCAAAGAGTGGGGGACTATTTCCAGCCAGGATGTGGTAGGAGAGTCGTCCATGGGGTCCCTGGTCAGGGTCATGGGCACGCACTCTCAGCACAGCTGTGCCTGGTGAACTCTGAGCACTCAGACTGGTAGCATACTCCCGCGGATAAAACTGAGGTGGGTTGTCGTTCTCGTCAGCCACAAATACCTTCACATAGACCATGGACTTGAGGCCTCCCTAGTGGGATATGTAGCCACAGGTTAGACAGTCCCTTTCTGATCCTGGTGAGAACTCTCCCTCCATGACCCTGCCCAAGGTCTGTCTACTCACCCCATCTACGGCTGTCACCGTGAAGTCAAAGCTTGAGGGCCCTTGGTCACGGTCTAGGGTCCGGGTTGTGCACACGTCGCCACTGTGGGCATCAATGCGAAATGGGGGGGAACCAGATGCTCCAAGTCCAGCACCCAAGGAGTAGGAGAGGAGGCCAAATGGACCACTATCAGCATCTGTGGCTGTGACCTGGGGAAAGGCTGGGGTGAGTGATGCCCCTCATGTTGGTCAGAAAAGTCAGAGTGACATGGCAGTTAGAAAGAGCTGCTGGTAGAGTGACTCATTGGTCTAGGGGTCCGACTATCACCTGGGATCTACGAAAGAGCTGGCGATGCCCAGAGTCCCTGGACAAAGAGAGGGATGATGAGCAAGCCAACCCAAGCCCAGACCCCACCACTTGGTTAGCTTCCCGGGAGGCTCTGCTCACAACATTTTGTTGTTGTTTTTCAAAGTAGGGTCTTGCTCTCGCCTAGGCTGACCTGGAATTCACTATGTAGTCTCAGGATGGCCTTGAACTCATGGCAATCCTCCTACCTCTGCCTTCTGAGTGCTGGGATTAAAGGTGTGTGCCACCACACCTGGCACAACATTTTTTTTGTTAGATGTTTAATGCATAACCTTGTTTGATGTGTACTTGTGTTTAAAGACACTATTTAATATAACTCGTGTCTGAATGAAGCTTATCTAACACATGTATTTTTTTTTTCTGAGCAATATATCACAGGCTTGTAGTTTATTTGATAGCACTCTAGCGTTACACTTGAGGGTGGTTTGAAACAGCAAAACCACCAACAAAAAGCACAAAAATGCAACCCAAAATGGCATTAAACAGACTTCAAAAAGGATGCTTGGGGCTGGGGAGATGCCTCAGCAGTTAAAGATGCTTGCTTGCAAAGCCTGACAACCCAGACTACGTAGAGCCAAATGTCCAAAGTGGCACATGCATCTGGAGCTTGTTTGCTGTGGCAAGATGCCTTGGCAGTGCCCACTCTCCCCCACCCTACATTCTCTCTTTGCAAAATAAATACATAAAATAATGTTTTATGGGCTGGAGAAATGGCTTAGCGGTTAAGGCGCCTGCCTCCTAAGCCTAAGAATGCTGGTTCCAATCTCCAGAGGTTCCAATCTCCAGGTCCCACATTTAGCCAGATGCAAAGTGATGCAAGGGCGCAATGCTGCACTTGACCACAAGGGGATGCACACATCTGGAGTTCGTTCACAGCAGCTGAGAGGCTGTTGGCGGGCCCATCTCTATCTTCCTCTCCCTCTCTCTCTGTTTCTCTCAAAAAAAAAAAAAAGTTTTAAAGGACACTTGAAAAACAAAAACAAGCAAACAAAAAGACACTTGTTCACGGAGTGAGAGCTGAAACAGGAAGTGAAGCATGTCCTTTTTCAGCTTCCGCTGAGAATGTACACGTTGGGCGGCTCCAGTCTTCTATCTCTGTACGTGTCTGTGGATGACTGAAAAGATGCTTCAAATACTGATTTGGGGTTACAAAAACCGTTTATGTAGAGAGTGGTGAATGTGCACACAACAAGCACCACACATACAAAGAAGAGTGCTAAGGGCATTAACCTCAAATTCTGCTGGAACCTAGGAAGCTAGTACCCTCACCAAGTCTCTTACTCACCTCAAGCAGAGAACTGATTGAGCAATAAAATTATTGAGGTCGATGTCATAAGTCTAATCTTGTGGCTAGTTTGTTTTTTGGACACTATGCAGCCCAGGTTGGCCTTGAACTCATGATCCTCTTGCCTCAGTCTCCTGAGTGCTGGGAGTACAGGCATGCCACCAATGCCAGTGACAGTCTAGTCCTGATGGAGACTGTTCGTTACATGGCTGAATGATTACTATAGGGTCTCCTGTATGGATTTGTGGGCGTGGCTCATGCTCCTTTAGCTGAGGACAGGGCCAGGTACATGAACTGTGATTAGGCATATTCATTCACTAAGTAAATGGGTGTCATGATCACCCTGCTTTCTAACAAAACTCTCTTTCATACTATGTTTGACATGTTGCGTGCACATTAAGCATTCAATAGTGAGTTAGCTGGTGGCTGACTGCTGCAGGCCATGACAAAGTCCTCTTTGTGGATAGAAGGACCCCAGGGTCACGATATGCTGCAAGAGGAAGCTGCAGCAGTCCCTTTCTCAGCCAGAAAATGTGCTCAGAGAGAAAACTGGCCAAGGAGTTCTGATTGTTGCCCAGGCCCTTGACAGACGTGATCTGTGCTATTGTTTACCCTCCTCAGAGACACTAAGACCCTGCTAGGCCTGAACCTTGGAAACAGCTCTTGCTCCAGCTCTTTACTGTGGCTATGGGCCCGGATATCCCAGGAGAAGGACTTTCCTCCCTTTACATCATCCCCTGTGGGCAGCAGCACAGCTGCGAGCCTCTCCAGGAGCTGTGGAAGACCTTTGCCCTCTGACTCTGCTACAGGAAGACAGCAATAAACAGTGGTCGGGGGAAGTTGTCAGGAAGTGACCCCAAAAGGTGCAGGGGCCATTGACTGGAAATGACCACGGCAGAAGTGAATTTCCTGACCTCTTGCTCAGAGGTTCTGCTGCAAATACACAGTCTCCATTGACGTCGGGTTCTCTGCTCTGTCTCATTCCAACCTTGGTCAGCTCCCTTTCCCTGGCTACTTCAAAACCACAGCAAAAGTTGAGCCTGTCCTTTGATTGGCACTTGATTCCTTGGTTCTCGCCAGATGCACCATTTCAAGGAGAAAAGAAACAGCCTTTTTGTGTGAATTCTCTAACATTCTCGCAAGATGCTAAGCTTATTGCATCTGCCCATCCAAACCTCCTTCCCATGTGCACTTCTTGTTTTGCCTTCTTGCCACTCCGGCCTCTCTTCTGCTGGGTCACCCTACAGCACAACTTTCCCCTACTCTACATGCCTCGGAACATTGTTGTTCCCTGAAATCTGTCCTTGAGCTTTTTCCACCCTACACATTCTCTCAGGACCCTCTCTTTGACCTTCCTTGCTTCTGCTATTATTATACTTTCACCCTACGAGCACACCTATAAGCTGCAAACTATTTTTGTTGTTGTTGTTTTGTTTTTCGAGGTAGGGTTTCACTCTAGTCCAGGCTGCCCTGGAATTCACTATGTAGTCTCAGGGTGGCCTTGAACTCACAGTGATCCTCCTACCTCTGCCTCCTGAGTGCTGGGATTAAAGGTGTGCACCACCACGCCCAGCTAAGCTGCAAACTTACATCCAGATGCCTCCCCCACAGCTCATCCCATAGTCGCTTTAAATCCAACCTTCCCAAACTAAACCCACAATCTTCCCAAACTGGTTTCAATGACTCTTTGGTCACTCAGTTGCTTAAGCCAGAAGGGATTCTTCCCTTTCCCTTAACTGGCACATCAACTGACCAGGCACTCAGTACACCCTCATTATCTCCTCTATTTGACTATGTCTCTCCACTGTCATTTTGAATGTCCTGACTGAGGCCCAAGCCATATTTCCCATGGATTATTATAATTCCCCCTTCTCATAGGTGTCTGACCCTTCAATCTGACCCTCCAATAATCAGGGTTCTCAACCTTGGTACTTTTGATGTTTTTTATGAGAGAGAGTGAGCAAGAAAGACAGACAGAGAGGGAGAGGGAGGGAGAAAGGGAGGAGAACTGATGCACCAGGACCTCTAGCCACTGCAATTGAACTCCAGATGTGGGTGCCACCGTGTGTGCATGCATGACCTTACACATGTGTCACCTTGTGCATCTGCCTTATGTGGGATCTGGGGAGTCAAACATGGGTCCTTAGACTTTGCAGGCAAGTGCCTTAACTGCTAGGCCATCTCTCCAGCCCACTTTTGATGTTGGAATCAGATCAATTTTTTTATTGTAGGGTGTGTGTGTGTGTGTGTGCGCGCGCATTACAGAATGATTAACGTCATTCATCCTTTGCCTCTTCTTACTTGATGCCTGTGGCATCTCACTGTTATCAAAGTTGCCTCACCATTGTTAAACATTTCTTTTGGAGGATAAAACTGCTCTCAGTTGTGAGCTCCTGATCAGCACTGACTACCATTTGAGAGAGCAAATCTGATCATTTTACTCCTATACTCAGAAATATTTAATGTTCCTTATGGAAAACAAAAAATAAAATAAAAGCAACACAAAATAACTCTTTGGATTGATGTGGCTCCTTGATGTCTGGCCTATCTGCAGAGTCACCTTCCACTCTGTCATCTCAAGCTCTGACAAAGCTGAACTACCTGTGTCCCCTCAAACAAACCAGACCGTCATTCCTCTGCCCTACCTTGGAACCCTTCTCCTGCTCGGCCCAATTCCGCTCATTCCTGAGATCTCAAATCACAAGTCTTTGTCTTTTGGGAAAACATTTACACTGCTTATATTCCCATCATGGGAGTTTTTATTGCAACAAGCTGTTTCTTTGCAAATTAATCTCTTCTCTAGCCTACAAACGACTTGTGATGAGGGTGGGAGATCGACTAATTTATTGTATTCTGTATCCCTAATAGAATGATTGGTGCATTGTAGATACATTGAATAAATCAAATATTAAGACCTTGTGACAGTTCTGAACTCCCAGTTGTTGTCCATATCCTTCCTCTATGGTTTCTAGTAGTAAAAATCCTAGGAAACCACCTGGAGAGTTGAACTCTTGCTTCAGGAATGAATGAGGAGAGAAGAAGCTTGGAAGCAATAATCCATTGGTTCTGGCCAAGGGAGAGTAAACACATGGGAGAGTGGGTGGTGGGGAGCCAGACAGCAGCAGGCAGGCAAACATCCAGTGTGGCCAGAATACAAGAGGTCAGCCAGGCCCCGGCACTAGCCTGGAAGTCTAGGCCAACAAGCAGCCCCTGAGGAGACACTCAGGGGTCTGGCAGACTTTAAGCAACAGTCTCTGAAGAGGCCTCACTGCCTCCAGTGTTCTCTCCTGCAGCTACGGTTCCTGGTGCAATAAAAGACCGGTTTGCTTCAAGCCGTGCATTGGCCTTCCTACGATTTTTTAATAATTTTTTTTAAATTTATTTTTATTTTTTATTTCTTTGAGAGACAGGAAGAGACAGAGAAACAAAGAGAGAGAATGGGCATGCCAGGCCTCCAGCCACTGTACACAAACTCCAGATGCATGCTCCCCCCTTGTGCATATGGCTTATGTGGATCCTGGAGAGTCAAACCAGGATCCCTTGGCTTTGCAGGCAAACGCCTTAACTGCTAAGCCATCTCTCTAGCCCTTTCCTACAATTTTTAAGAAGTCACAGCCTGTGATCCAGGCCCTATTCCTTAGTGTATCTTATCTCTCCCCAGCTCTTTCTCATCCATACAGTGGAGGTCAACCTGAACAAGGCGGTCTCCTTAACACATCATGGTGTTTCTTCAGCGGCTCTTTCTGTAGGCCAGGTGTCTTTGCAGACACTCCACTTGGCAAAGTTGCATTAGTTCTTCCTGTCCCCACCTCTGGACTTCCAAAGCACCTCATATTCCACCTGAGACAACCCCAGCTACTGGTTTATCACTCTACTTAGACTGGGACCTGCCTGGGAAAAGCAATGTCCCGTTTCTTTGTTCTCTAGTCCCAGCACATTGATTGATTTATAGCACTAAGGGAGGATCTGTTAGACACCCGTTGACCCATCTATCTTTCACCCTTCAAGCCAGTGAGCTACTTTAAAACAAACAAACAAATTCAAAGAAGTTCAGTGTTCTTTGTTTTCCAAATAAGTCCTAGTGTCTCACAGGAAGGTGTCCAAAGATGTCTGCAATATGGCCTCAGGCTGAATCCTGGGTTTATGTTGCCTCTACCTCATCCAGGCCTGACATGAAGCCAGCGTGAGCTATCCTGAATCTGTCCAGAGCTCTAGTCTCAGGCTCCTCTGGGAGGCCTTCCTATTCTGGACATCAGAATCTCACTGGATAGTACTTGTTATCTCTCAGCCTTGTGCTTGAGCCCAAGGCTCAGATCCAGTGACAAAGACAGAGACTTCTTCCATCAGAGCCTAATACTGGACTAGCATAGAGGGCTCCATCAATGCTGGCCTTTCTACTGAGAAACAGGAGCCAAGGGGTGTATAAAGAAAAATCTCTATCTCTTTAACTTTGAGACTTTACAGTTTCTTTCACTTCCTGACACTGCAAGATACTTCCCTGTACATCCAGTCCTAATTCCCTGAACTACCCAGATTACTGGCCTCAGCTCTCGCATTCTACTCCCCCATCTTCTCGTTCTCCCGGGGCACACACAGACTTTGGATCTTGCCAGGATAGGATCAAACCCTGTGGTGTCAATCACCATGGAGAGATTCACCTGCAAAGCTAGACTCCTGCTCCAAGGTACCTTGTGGCCCTCGGACCCGCCCTTGTCCACAGCAATGTGCACAGGGCCTACCCACCTGCAGAAAACAGGTTCCAGGCTGGGTGCCCTCAGGCAGTGAGGCATTGTAGAAAGTCCTCTGGAACTGGGGCTCATTGTCATTCACATCTTGCAGGGCCACACTAACTGTGGCGGAGGATGCTAAAGGGGGCAGGCCCCCATCTGTGGCTACCACGATGAGCTGTGGCTGAGGTTCAAGCTCGTAGTCCAATGAAGCAGCTGTGGTGACGATGCCTGAGGTGGGATCGATGGAGAACCAGCGGGTGTGAGTGCCAGGGGCCAGGCTATAGGTGACTTGACCATTGGTGCCTTGGTCAGGATCGCGGGCTGTCACCCTCACTACGAAGCTGCCAGGCAATGCAACCTCTGGCAGAGGCTCAGGCCGGTACAGTTGGCGATCAAAGGCAGGTGCATTGTCGTTGACATCAGTGACGTGCAGTACAAAGGCAGCTTCGGCCCGCAGTGGGGGTGAGCCTGAGTCTGTGGCTGTAACTCGCAAGTTGTAAGCATCCCTCTCCTCCCGATCCAGCCTCCGAGCCACACACACCAGGTAGATGACACTGTCTTGGGTGCTTAAGGCAAAGTGGCCTTCTCCACCTTCCAGGGACACATTGACATGGGCAAAGTCACCATCATCTGGATCTGACACAGAGATGCGAGCAACGAGCTGTCCAGGTGGGGCAGCCTCAGATACGCGGGGGGAGCCATCGGCGCTCAGGAAGATGACAGTCATGGAGGGTTGATTGTCATTGGCATCTCGCACATGCACGGTCACAAAGGCAGAGCCCAGTTCTGGATGAGCCCCACCATCCCGTGCCTGCACTACCAATTCATGAACTCGTCGTTGCTCGAAATCCAGAGGCCGCTCTAGCCGCAGAAGCCCTGTGTGCGCATCAATAGAGAAAGGTCCATCACCCTCACTCTGCCTCCGGTTGATCTCGTATGTCACAGCCCCATTGGCACCAGCATCAGCATCAGATGCAAAGACCTGCAAGACAGGACTGCCAGGGGCCAGGCTCTCAGACACCACGGCGTGATATCTGCTCTGATTGAAAGCTGGGGCATGGTCATTGATGTCCAGGAGCGTCACGTCCAGCAAGGCCTGAGCTCTCCTGGGTGGTGAACCACCATCATAGGCCTCCAGCTGCAACATGTAGTGTGAGCGGTTTTCCCGGTCCAGTTCCCCAGTAACTATCAGCTCAGGCACTGGAGCCCCATTAGGACCAGGACGCATTTCCAGCCGGAAGGTCTCTCCGGCCCCGTCACCAGTTAGCGCGTAGCCTTGGGTTCCCAGATGCCCAGCATCTGCATCACGAGCAGGCTCCAGTGGGTAGCGGGTGCCAAGAGCTGTATGCTCAGGTATCTGCAGGGCAGCCCGAGCCTGTGGGAAGGCTGGCGCATGGTCATTGATGTCAGCCACTCGCACTGTGACTTCCACGGTGGCACCATCAGGAGTGACTGCAGTAAAGCGGTAGCGGTCCCGCCGCTCGCGGTCCAGGACACGGGCTGTACGGACGACCCCGCTGTGTTCATCAATGGCCAGGTCTGTACCCACGCCGCTGCCCTCCTGGGCAGAGATGAAGTACATGGGAGGAGGTGCTGTGCCTGCCGGAAGCCCGGCACTGATGTCCCCGATCAGTGTGCCTGCTGGCTGCTCCTCATCTATCTGCAGGTCCAGGCTCCCCGCCTGACCCCAGGCTCCTGGCACCCCAGCTGCCAACAGCACCAGAAGTGGTAGCAGGAGGAGGGGCCTGGGGCTCTTCATGCCAGGGCAGGAAGGCACAATGCCCAGCTTCTTCTGCATGTCAGGGGCAGTCCAGCTGGGCCTGGGGCTCCAGCTCCAGGCCCAGATTGATTTCAGGCTTTGAATCAAGTCCAATGTGGGTCCTGGCTGCAGCTCAGGTTCCTGGATCTAAGAGCATTAACAGAGGGGAGAAGGTCATGCCAGGAGAGAGACTAACAACAGCCCAGAGAGACGGAGATGCAGGCCACACCAAAATTCAGACTTGCTCAGTGCCAGCAGGGGTCCTCTGCCACGGCACCACTCCCCCCTGCTAGTCCAGCCCAGGAGATCAGTACATCAGGATTCCCTAGAGTCTCCTCCAGCCTGTCCTCTGGAAGTCCCCATTCTACCCTGAGTCCCTCTCTCAGCACATACTCTGCCTCCTATTTTCCAGGACCAAATGCCCACAAACTGCTTTCTTTCTATTCCTCAACTTAACAATGACCAATCCTGCCAGGTGTGTGTGGTGGCACACGCCTTTAATCCCAGCACTCGCGAAGCAGAGGTAGGAGGATCGCTGTGGGTTTGAGGTCATCCTGAGACTACATAGTGAATTCTAAGTCAGTCTGGGCTAGAGCAAGACCCCAACAAACAACAACAACATAAACAGGGCTGAGAGATGGCTTAGCAGTTAAGGCACTTGCCTGCAAAGCCTAAGGACCCAGGTTTGATTCCCTAGTACCCACATAAGCCAGATGGACATGGCAGCACATGCATCTGGAGTTTGTTCACAGTGGCTGGAGGCCCTGGCGTGCCCATTTTCTCTCTCTATCTGCCTCTCTCTCTTTCTCTCTCAAATAAATAAATACATTGAATTAAATTTAAAAGTGCTACTTGTATCTGGAATTTGTTTAAAAAAGTGAACAATCTTTTTTTAAATTTTCTTCTTTTATATCCCTTCCAGCCTCACTAACCATGTATGTGGTACATGGTTCCCTACCATGCATTGGCAACCTTTTCTTTTCTGCTTCTACCATGGTGTGAATATACTAAAGTCCTGTATCATGCTCCATTCAACAAGAGCCTGAGCACCTGCTAGAGGCACCAAAGGAATGAGGGCCAGGAGTTGGACAAGTCCTTACAAGGATGAAAGGGGTGTGAAGAAGGGTAGGAAGCAGGAAAGCATCTAAGGGGCTTAACAAAATCAGGGAGTCCAGGAGAGCTTTACTGCAATTCAAGGTATGAGCCAGAAGAGCAGTTGTTAGCTAGGCAGTGGTGGGAAGAGAAGGGGGACATAGGAGGAGAAGATCACATTCTGAAGAGGGAACACAACTTGGAAGGGTTCAGAGTCCGCACTAGAGGAAGGGCCGAGAGAGCCTGGGTGGCTGGGAAGCAATGCCTATGAGATGCAGTGCTGAGGCAGAGCGTACCGTGTGAGGCAGGGACTCGTAAGCTTACAGAAGTTTCTGCTGTCATTCTCAGCACAAATGGAAGCCACTGTCACAGTATGACTACCATGTCAAGCAGGAACATACAGATAGGGCAGGTACTTGTGGTAGTCCAGAGAATGACATTTTTATTTTTTTATTTTTTAGTTTTTTGAGGTAGGGTCTCACTCGAGGTCAGGCTGACCTGGAATTCACTATGTAGTCTCAGGGTGGCCTCCAACTCTCAGTGATCCTCCTACCTCCCCAGTGCTGGGATTAAAGGTGTGCCCCACCACGCTCAGCTAGAATAACATTATTTTGATGGTGACCTGGATGAGTGTTGGTTTTAATTTTTTTTCTTTTGAAGGTCTCACTCTAGCCCAGGCTGACCTGAAACTCACTGTGTATCCCAGGCTGACCTCAAACTCATGGTTATCCTCCTACCTCAGCCTCCTCCCAAGTGCTGGGATTAAAGGGATGGGCTACCACTCCCGGCTTTAGGATGCATGTTGGAGATGAAAATGGGGCGAGGAGAACAGGACTTTGAGGGGATAAGGAAGCAGAATGGGTAAGGCAGACACAGAGATGATGAACAAATTTCTGACCTGAACAACCAGTGTTTATAATTGCCAATGACAGAGAAAGAAAACCAGAGAGGGAGGTGCCTCCGAGAAACCTCTAGGGGAGCAACGTTTGCTGCTAAAGTTTCAGAAGGAGGAACCTTTGGTGACTAGCAAGAGCAGAGTCAGTGGCAGGGTGGAGCAGACGGTGAAGGGAGGTGGCTGTAGAGGAAAGGACATTCAGAAGCTTCTTCCCTCTCTGAAAGGCTGTCTCACCCCCAACCCTGGCCCTGCTGTCTTGCTTCTCCCTCCATGCCCTGGGCTTCTGACCTGGGACAGTGCTCCCACCAAGCCATGTCCATCCACTCCCATGTTCTACACACAGTGGGCACTTTTAAATCTTCCTCCTGCGCCATCATTCTGTAACGCTGGAGCACTGAGTATTGGCTCCATAAAGCCCACTCCTCTTGGCTTCACCACCTTCTTTGTCCGGACTTTTCCCTGTCTACTCCTCATCGTCCTTCACAAGCTCTCCTCTCCCTCACAAGTGGAGTCCTTTGGCTTTGCAGGCAAGCGCCTTAACCACTAAGCCATCTCTCCAGCCCTGTCTTTAAACCTTTGTGTTTGTATGGGTGTTCATGACAGGGGTATGTGTTCGTGTGTGTGCGTGAAGATATGTATGTGCCATGGTGCACATGTGGAGGTCAGAAGACAACCTTGGGTGTCAGTCTTGTCTTCCATCTTTTTTTTTTTTTTTGAGGCAGGGTTTCTTGTTGTTTGCCACTGCATATGCCAGGCTAGCTGGCCCACAAGCTTCCAGGGGGTTTTCCTGTCTTCCCCTCTCATCCTGCCATAGGTGTGCAGGGATTACACATGTGTGCTGCTGTGTGCAGCTTTATGTGAGTCCTGGGCATCCAAACTCAGGTCCTCACACTTGTGCAGCAAGTGCTTTAGCCACTGAGCCATCTCCCCAGCCTACAGTCACTTTTTGTGTCTAATCTGTTTGCCAGTGACTTTCCAGTTCCAACCCTGGGGACATATGACCAGTGAAACACTGGACTTTATAACCTATCCCAAGCCATCACCACAAACTGATTCTCCTCCTCCATTCTCTTTCCTGTGAACAGCATCACCATTCATTCATGCCTACAAGCCAGAAATCTAGAAGCTCTCTTTGGTTTCTTGCTCTGGTCACTTTATCATTAAAACCTGACCATTTCAACTAGACACCTCAGTTCTGGCCTTTCCTGTCTTGACACACTACTGCCTACCCAAGTCTAAGCACTGTTATCTCCCCTTTCCACTTTGTGCAGCTGGCTTTATGTGGGCACTGGGGAATCAAACCAGGGTCGATAGGTTTTGCAGGCAAGCACCTTAACTGCCAAGCCATCTCTCCAGCCCTCCCCTTTCCATTCTTGATCCCCTCTCCCTGCTCTTAACCTAGACTACAACCCACCTCCATCTGACCATAGAGATGCACACACCTCTCACCAGACCACTTCTGGTAATGAGGTCTCACTGGTTCCCATTTACTGACAGCAGAAACTGCTGTCCTCTTACAAAAAAGAAATGCAGATACACACACATACCCAGGTTTGTGCCTGCAGCTTTTCAAGGGTTCATGGATACAATACACAGAACTTCTGACCTGCATCATACAAGTCCAGCTTCGTTAATGCCTTTGCAGACTGAGCCCTGCCAAATTTTCTAGTGATCCTACCTTCAGTTTCCTTCACCATACTTTGCATTCTGAAACTAAAAGTTACATGCTCCTTCTCAACACCTTGTTTTGTATGTGGTACTCTTTCAACCTGCTATACGTTCTAAAAATCCTGTCCATGGGGCCATCTGCTATTTGAATTTTAAGATTCAGTTAAAAAAAAATTTTTTTTTTTGGTTTTTCAAAGTAGGGTCTTGCTCTAACCAGGCTGACCTGGAATTCACTATGTAGTCTCAGGGTGGCCTCAAACTTATGGCAATCCTCCTACCTCTGCCTCCTGAGTGCTGGGATTAAAGGCGTGTGCCACAACACCTGGGTTCTTTTAAACTTACTTTCTTTGTTTCTTTCCCTTTCTTTCTTTCCTTCCTTTTCTTCTTTCTTCCTTTCTCTTTCTTTTGTTGCAGTTTAATTTATCTTCTGTGGATTCCTCTCTGATACACCCAGCTTGGACCCTTGCAGTAGTGTGTTCTATAACCAGACTCCCACTACCTTTGCTACACACAGACTATAAATTGCTCAATAGTCCTGATGTGTTCACGTGTTCAATTCTGCACTGGATTGGAAGCTCGTTCAGGGCATGGCAGGTCTTGGCCTCTGATTTTCCAGGTTTTGGTAGAGGCACAACATAAGCAGACAATCAGTGTTAAATGAATGACCAGAGCTTCATGCTTCCACATCATCACAGTCTCACCTTAACACACTCAGAGAAATCTCTTAAGGTATGTCAACTCTGATGACATACCTAACACGTGAGTCCATGATCCTTGGATACCATGGTCAGTGCTATGGCTGGAGACACTTGTTCTCTGGTCTTTGAGTGTTTGCTCTGCTCTAGGTTTACTGTCCTCTAAAGGGAAGTGGGTTACTGGGGAAATGGCTCAGAGATTAAAGGCACTTTCTTGCAAAGCCTGCTGGCTCAGGTTTGGCACAGGTTCAAATTCCCAGTACCCATGTAAAGCCAGATGCACAAAGTGGCACATGCATCTGGAGTGCATTTGCAGCAAAAAGAGGGTCTGGGGTGCCCAATCTCTCTCACCCTCCTTGCAAATAAAATAAATAAAATAGTTTAAAAATTAAAAAAACAACAAAGTAGTGGCTTTGAATCCACTCTTAGTTTTATTTGCCTGATCTGTGAAATGGTTGGACCAAAGCTGGGGATTAGGTTAGGAGTGAAGGGTCAAAGGTTAGTCCTAGTCATATCAACTGTCAGTGAAAAGAAAGCAGTAGTGGATAGTGAGGTCAACGTGCTGTATTGTAATTTTCTTTCTCCCAGTCCAGACAATTAGCTGTGTAAGGGTCTCAAGACTTATCGTATTCACTTTTATGTACAGTGTGGACATTGCATAACACAAGATCAGTATTTTAATACTTATTTATTTATTTGAGAGAGAAAAAAAAGAGGTAGAGAGGAAGAGAGGGGGGATGGGCACACCAGGGCCTTCAGCTGCTGCAAACTAACTTCAGACGCATGTGTCACTTTATGCATCTGGCTTACATGTGTCCTGGGGAATGGAACTTGTGTCCTTTGGCTTTGCAGGCAAGTGCCTTAACCACTAAGCCATCTCTCCAGCCCAAGATCAATATTTTAAAAATTCTTATTTATTTGAGAGAGAAAGAGAGAGATAGAGAATCAAAATGAATGGTTGTGCCAAGACCTCTTGCTGCTCTAAATGATCTCTATATGCACCTGGAGTTACATGGGTACTGAGGAATTGAACCCAGACCAGCAGGCTTTGTAAGCAATCGCCTTTAGCCACTTAGCCATCTCCCCAGCATGATTAATACATTTTCTGAATGAACCCATGTATCAGTATGAGATAAAAGCTCAGGTAAATGGTCAGCCTTGCAGAGGAAGGGTTCAGCGCAGGGAGATGCCCTGTGTAAAAGCAGCTCTTCCTCCCAAACTATGAACCTTTCCGTTCTTCTCACTACCTGACCTGAACCCCGGTCCACTAAAAAGCCCCCAGGCCTCTCGCACACTGCACACACAAAGGCTCACACTCATAAAGTCACAGGCCCCCACACAGACTCACACTAACACACAGATTCACACAGATGTATTTTCACAGTCAAACTCACATGGACACAGCATATTCAACACACACTGAAAGGTTTACTGTTTTACACACACACACAATGCAACCAGTGTACACACAGACACTCTTCCTCCCATACTCAAAAGCCCATTTCCACACATACACAGAGAAAGAATTTCTCATGCACCTCACAGAAAGGCACACTCTCGGACTCCCCACTCTCAAACATGCACACACACCCAGGAACACTGATACACACGTGCTTCCATGCCCAGTGCTCCATGTACATAGCACAGACTGACAAGGGAGGCACGCGTACACACACTTGTAGACCCACCCACACACAGGCGTGCTCTCACACATGCTGCCGGGGCACTCGTGGTCAGCTCTGCGGCTGCAGCTGTGACCTCCGAGTCCCTGGGGCCTCTGTCTGGACTATGCCTCATCACTTCCTGCTCCACAGCTTCCAGTTTCAAATTCGAACTCCAGACTCTCTCTTGAGACCGTCTCATCCTCTCTCCATCCTCTTCTGAGCACTGTCTCTCCCATCTGTCCTGTGCGTCTTACAGCCTCTTCCCTAACACTTGCTCCTCCTCATAGTTCTTGTCTCTTTCCTCTCCAGATCTGCCCCATCTCGTTCCAGAGCTGGCTTTTCCTGTCCATCTCCTCTCTTTCCCCACACTGTCCTGTGACCTGTGGCTCAGCCTGTCGCATCTCTTCTCCGAACCAGTTCTTCCTTGCCTCATGCCCTCGCTCTGCCCCTAACCCTGTCGGTCCTCTGACTCCATCCTGCTCCCCCTCTATCCCCACATCTGGGCCTCTGGAACCACAGCTGGTTCTCATTAGGAGGGGGAGGGGCAAGGCTGTTCATTGGGGCCTGAAACGTGATGTCAATTCTCCCTCCCTAGCTAACAGAACCCCCCCCCTTCCCATCCCCAGCCTGTGTGTCTATAGGGCCTGGGAGCAACTGGGAACATGGGAGAGGAAAGAAAGGTGAGCTGGGGGAGGGAACCAGGGGGACCACAAGGGAAAGGGGTGTTCTCCAGGAGGAAGTATAGGAGTGGCCCGAGGTACAAAAGGGGAAGCAGGCTGGGGGAGCTGGCAACGCCTAGGCCTCCTCCCTCAACTTCCTGTTCCAGGGCCAGTGAGAGGCAGGACCAGAAAGACAACAGGGGTGGGAGGTGGGGGGGGGACTACAAACAGCAGAGGGACTAGAAGTAGAGGAAAGGGGTAGCCTGGGAGAGCGAAAGGATGTGGATACAGGGCACAAAGAAAAGGGGACACCGAGGAGAGGTGAGAGTCCTGGGTGAAGGACCGACAGACAGGAAGCAAGGCTGAGGGAGGGCTAGTAAGAAGAGGAAAGAGTGGAGACAGGAGGTGTTGGGGAGGGAGCAGGAACCAGAGTCTGAGGAAGGGGAGAGGGAGAGGAGGTGGTGGGAGGAGGAGAAGGCTGACAAACTAGCTTTCTGGATGTCCCCAGACAGCAACGCTACCCTCCCCCAAAGCCTGGAGCAGTGGCCAGGGCAGTGCCAGGGCCTGGCTCTGTGTTCCAGGAGGCACTCCAGGGAAAGCCTGAGAACAAACATGAGCAGAAGAGGCTCTATTTTCTGAGCTTTGACCATGTGCTGGGCCCAGCGCCAAGCAGTTCACAGACAATATCTCATTTAATCATCGTAACAACCCCGTGAGGAAGGAATCCCAGCTTCCAGTTTCCAATGAGGAAATGGAGGCTCCGAGTGAGTTTCCCTGAGTTAACGCAGCCTTCATCTGATCTCAGGACTGTGCACTCCACGTTGCTCTAGACTTGCAGTGAAGGGGGGAAGATGGAAAAAGATGACTGGGAAGCTGAGGGGAGGGTCGCAGCAGGATGATGAAAGCCCAGAGACACAGAACTTGGAGGAGGGAGACCAGCTGCGAGGCATCTGTGACACTGCAGGTTAGCAGCGATGGGACTGAGGACCCAAGTAGGAAGGATGTAAAGAGGTGAGGTGGGCAAGACCTGGCCAAGGGCTGTACAGGAGCCATGAGGGAATGGAAAGGCTCCACACTCTAGACTACTGCCCCCTGGGGTTCTGGCCTGGGTATCTAAGTGGTGCCATTAAGATACTAAAGAGAAGCATTCTGTGGGTACCTGTTTTGGGGGTGATGTCCCCACATGGAGATGTATCAGACATCATTGAATTTTTCAGGCCTGGGCTTTACCAGAGAGGTTTGGCTTGGAGACATGGGTCATAGAGTAACTGAAAGCCATGGGTATGGAGACCCCACGGTTGTAGATCAGATCACAGTCAGACAGGTTTGGCTGAGAACAGAGTCTAGGCCAGAACTCACAGAGGTGGGGAAGCGGAGCAGACCTTCCTTCTTCCCAGAGGCAGCATCAAAGAAGTGAAGAAGGAAACATTTCAGAAAGGAGGGAAAGAGCTGGGGAGATGGCTCCGTGGTTACGGTGCTTGACTACAATGCCTAATGACCCAGGTTCAATTCCCGAGGACCCATGTAAAGCCAGATGCACAAGGTGGTGCATATTTTTGGAGTGGCTAGATGCCCTGGTGCACCCATACTCTCTCACTCTCACTTTTTCTCACTCTCTCCCTCCTTGAAAATACATAAATAAAACATTTTTTAAAGGGATGGGAAAGGGACTGAAGAGATGGTTTAGCAGTTAAGGTGCTTGCCTGAAAAACCAAAGAATCCAGGCTCAATTACCCAGGACCCATGCAAGCCAGACCACAAGGTGGTGCATGCATCTGGAGTTCATTTGTAGCGGCTAAAGGCCCTGGCGCACCCATTCTCTTTCTCTCTCAAATAAATAAAATAAATTTTTAAGGACGGAAAGAGTATAGTGTCCAATGCTGCTGAGAGTTCAAGCAAGGTAGAGATAGGTTGAGAACTGGCCAATGAATGTAGCAGTGAGAAGTCCCTGGTGGTGCTGGAGAAGATCAGGTCAGGAAAGTCGGAAGGGGGTAAGGCTGCTGCAGAGGGAAAGAAAAGAGAATTCACTGGCTCACAACTAGGCACAAACCAAATTAGACTTGGCATTGACTCATCAGTACGTGCTTACTGTATTTCTATAGCAGAGAGGCAACACAGCACAGGGAGCCATGAGAGAATTCCATTTTGGGGTTAGGATATGGCCTCCAGGGCTTGGGGAAATAGCTTGGTGGGTAAGAGTGCTTACTGCAAAAGCATGAGGGCCTGAGTTCAATCCCAAACACCTATATAAAAAGTTTGCTATGGCCATATAAACCTGTAACAGATAGATACCTGAGAATCTGTCCAAAAAAAAAAGGCAGCTCTAAATTTAGTTGAGAGACTTTGTTTCAAGGAAATACTGGAGGAGTGATAGAGGAGAACCTACCTTCCTTCCTCTTCCCACTGCTCGAGGCAGGGTGTCTTGTAGCCCAGGGCTGGCCTTGACCTCACTATGTAGCCCAGGTGGGTCATGAACTCCTTATCCTTCCAAGTATTGGTATTTCAAGTGTTAGCCACCACGCTTGGCTGATCTCGGTAAGCCTTCATTTCTTCTTCTGTAATATGTGAATTGAAGTGCCTACCTTAAATGGCTGATAGAAGTGCCAAATGAAGTAATGCTCACTAAATGCTTAGCAAAAATAAATAAATAAATAAATAAATAAATAAATAAATAAATAAATAAATAAGGCTAGCCATTGCTGTTGTGTGACACACACACTGTAACTCTGGGATAAGTGTTATTCCATGGGTGAGGAATCTGACACCAAGAGATGGGAGCACAGAGACATCTAGAATGCCATTCTTTCTCATAGACACCAAAACTAGTTTGTTGTTAGGCTGCATATGCCTTTGGTGGAGGACCTGGTATGCACAGATAGAAGCTTCAGTGGCTGGCTGGCTGGCTGGCTGGCTGGCACAAAACAGAGAAGGACAACCAAAGTCTTGCTTTAGGGGATTAAATCTGGCACAGTGCACAGGGCAGGTTAAAAGGAGGTCAGTAATGAGGCGGCTGATTGTCCAGGTACAGGGACACATGAGCATGGAATTACATAGTGAGAGAGGAGAAGGGACCCGGGGGGCGCCCAGAGCCCTCAAGGAATGAAAGGAGAAAATGCAGATGGGAGGAGAGGATCCATGCACGCATATGAACTGAATCATGGACCCATGCAGTCAGCAAGTATTTAAGCTCTACCATGTGCCAAGCACACTAAGCCTAGAGACAGACAGAACAAGAACTCAGGCAAGACTCTGCGTTCACAGTGTTTGCAGGTAGGGAGGCCTGGGCAGCACAGGGTGAGAGACCGACAGCAAAGCCAGATCCTGACAATCAGAGGAGACCGGTGAGGACAGAATGGTCCGGAAAGGTGGCAACTCAAAGATACAGAGGCAAAAAGAACAAGTATAGATAAGAAGTAGGTTGAAAGGCAGGAAAGCACAGCACAAGGATGAAATAGTTAAAGTTATATTAACATAGAAGGCCCTGGGTTGAAGCTGCAGTACCAAGAGAAGGTAAAATCAACTAAGTTAGTAATTAAATATTTAATTTTTTTCTGAATCCTCAAAACAACTCTAAAGAGATACCACTATCCCCATTTTCACTGCCAAAAGGAAGCTCGGAGAAGCTCTAGTCATCCAGATCGTGAACACTAGTGGTTAGAAGATCTGAAATGTAGCTACCTATTTTCTTTCCTTTCATCCTTCTTGCCTTCCAGGTTCTTGGCTCTCACTGGCTTGAGATAATAAGCTCCTTTTATTGAATGGCTTACAGAAAGAAACATAGGGCTGGAGAGATGGCTTAGCAGTTATGGCACTTGCCTGTGAAGTCTAAGGACCCACATTCAACTCCCCAGGTCCCACATAAAGCCGGACGCACAAGGTGACACAAGTACACAAGGTGATACATGCGCACAAGGTGGCTCACACATCTGGAGTTTGACTGCAGTGGCTCGAGGCCCTGATGCACCAATTTTCTCTTTCTCTTTCTTGTAAAAAAAAAAATAGAGAAAGAAACGTAAATAAGGGCATGCAATGTGCTAAGGGAGAAGAAAGCGCATCCTGACTCAGGCTAGAGGGGCTCCCCGTGGACCACCCAGAGGAAGCGCTAGCCATTTGGGGAACACAGAGAACCAGAAGCTCCTCCCAAGTGGCCATGGTTGAAAATGTTCTGGTCTCAGAGGAATACCTACGGGACCATGGACACTGGATCAGAAGGAAGGGGCAGGCTGCAGAAAACAGGTAAGAAGGTGGAATCAAGCCGCAGGAACCTCTGGGAGAGAGGGGATTTTTGCTAACAAGTAACAGAGCATAAGAATGTGGAGCCCAGGCTGGTTTCTGTTATCACAGAGGAAAGAATGGGACAAGGAGGAGGGCTCAAGAATAAGGGAACCTGGGCTGGAGAGATGGCTTAGTGGTTAAAGCACATGCCTGCAAAGCCTAAGGACCCCAGTTCAATTCTCCAGGTCCCATGTAAGCCAGATACACAAGGGGGCACAAACATCCGGAGTTCATTTGCAGTGGCTAGAGGCCCTGGCATGCCCATTCTCACTCTCCCTCTCTCTCTTTACCCCTCTCTGTTCTAACAAATAAATAAATAAATAATCTTTAAAAAAAAAAAAAAGAATAAGGGAACCTAAGATGGGAATGAGCAAGGGCCAAGAGTTGGGCTCAGGGTGAGTGTGTGAGCAACTGGAGAGGAGAGTGGCACCTCAGAGAAGGGGTCTGGAAAGGTGGAGGAGCTGGTGAGGCACTGTAGTGCCTTGTGGCCTGATGATAGGTATGGTGGTTCATCTCCATTGCCACCATGACTGGATTTAGAATCATGTAGGAGACAAGCCTCTGGGAGGGTCTGGAAGGGAATTTTCAAAGAGGTGTAAGGAAGGGGTGATGAGACACACCCTGTGTGTGTAACTCTCTACAGGCTGGAGTCCCCAGCTGAATACAAAGGAGAAAGTGAGAGGAGAACCAACATTCATCTCACTCTGCTTCCTGATCATGCATGCAATGCTACCAGCCACCGATCCCTCCTTAAGAAGTGAACCAGGGCTGAAGAGATGGCTTAGCAGTTAAGGTGCATGTCTTCAAAGCCTAAGGACCCAGTTCGATTCTCCAGGTCCCATGTAAGCCAGATGCACATGGTGGCACATGGAGTTCGTTTGCAGTGGCTAGAGGCCCTGGCATGCCCATTCCCATTCTCTCTCCCTGTCTCTCTCTCTCTCCTCTCTATCACAAATAAATAAATAATCCTACACATTCTTTTTAAAAAACAAGTGAACCAATAGAAACTCTTCCTTCCTTAAGTTGCTTTTTTGGATAGTTTATCACAGAAATAAGAAAAGTGACTATTACAGTAGGTCACAGAATCCCTGTCCTTCATGCCTTCTGAGAACCTCAGTTACCAGGCCCTATGGACATGGGTCTACAAACTCCTTGTGCTCTCAGAATACCTGCTGACCAAATGGAAGAGAAACAAAGTACAGAGAAGAAAGAGGAAAAGAATCCAGGAAAAGAGAAGGCCAGGGTGGTAAGAAAGAAGGGAAGAGTGAGACCATTGGGGATGGAGGAGGGGAGAAAGGATGGCTTTAGGAAAGGGGGAAATGTCTCCAGCAGGGAAAGAAGACAGTGTGAAAATGTCTCCATTATGTGGGCAGCTGAGACGTCTTTTTCAAAGTGAATGAGGGTGAGGGATGTACTCATGTACTCTTTCACCGCCAAGCACGTGGGTGGGGCCCCAGGTCACAAAGATGAGCCATGCGCAATCTTGATATCAAGGGGGTTCCGCTGTGTCGGGAGACAGAGGAAGGACCAGGTAATGAAGGCAGTGAAACAAGGAGCTGTCCAGGCGGAGTCAGAGAGAGTTTGGAGCCGGAGCAGAGGATGAAAAGGGATTAGTCAGGAGAAGGGAATGAAGGGCCTTTGAGGTGACAGAGCAGTGCGTGCAAAGGGCCAGTGACATGGAAGATGACAACAGCAGCATGGAAGAACTGTTATTGGGGTAATTACAAGGATTTAAACATGACTTGAGCTTGACTTGTGAGGGAGTTAGGGAAATGGGGCAGGCCGGGAGGTTGGGGACCAGATTATGATTCATAAGCCTTATTAAAAAGTAGAGATTTCATGGAAATAAAACAAACACCAAAGCACAGGAATGTGGCTGGATTTGCACTTTATGAAAAATCTTCCTGGTTGCAATGAGAAGCAGAGGTTGGGAAAAGGAGGAGTAGAAGTGTAGGAAGGATTCGGAGGCTCCTGCAAACATTCACACGGTGAGAAAGGGAGAACCACTGAGGGAATGGAGAAAAGGGGATGAGACTTCACACACTGCTGGAGAGCAGGACGAATCAACAGGTTCCAAGTGCCTTCCGGATTATAGGATATGTACAGAAGAGAGTGGTTACAGCTAGTTGCTGGGGTTTTAGCTTGAAAATAGAGTGGGGAGAGTGATTTGGGGAAGAAACAACAAGTTCAAGTTTGTCCATTTAAGGGGCCTGTGAGCTCTACAGGAAAGATCAGGCAGATAGCAGGAGACATTTGGGATTCATGAGTCTATAGTTGACAAGTAAAACTCTGGAAATGGGGGCTGAAGAGATGGCAGCAATTAAGGTGCTTGCCTGGAAAGCCAGAGGACCCAGGTTCAAAATCCCAGTACCCACATAAGCCAGATGCATTAGGTGGCATGTGCATCTGGAATTCATTTCCAGCGGCTGAAGGCCTTGGTACACCCATTCTCCCCCTTCCCCCTACCTGCCGGTTTCTCTCTCTCAAATAAAAATAAAAACAAATAAATTTTTTAAAAACCCTGGAAATGGGACTGCAGACATGGCTCAGTGGTTAAAGACACTTGCTTGCAAAGCCTACCCACCTGGATTTAGTTCCCTAGTACCCACATAAAGCCAGTCACAAAAAGTGAAGAGATGGCTTAGTGGTTAAGGTGCTTGCCTATGAAGCCTAAGGACCAAGGTTCAATTCCCAAGTATTCACATAAGCCAGATGCACAAGGTGGCGCATGTGTCTTGAGTTTGTTTGTAGTGGCTGGAGGTCCTGGAGTGCCCATTCTCTCTCTCTCACTATCTGCCTCTTTCTCTGTCTCTCTCTCTCAAATAAATGAATAAATAAGTAAAATATTTTTAAGTGGTGCAAGCATCTGGTGTTCGTTTACAGCAACAAGAGACTTTGAACCCTCCTCCCTAACTCACATACATGCAAATAAATGATTAAATAAAAATATTATTGTAAAAGTATGATCTTTTAAAAAAAATCTGGAAATGAATGAGATGGATTGTCAGAGGTATATGTGCACACTGAGATTAAAAAGATCCAAGCCAGACTCATAAGAGCAACAACATTTAAGGGCTGTGCAAAGGATTCCTCTAAGACAACTGAGGAGAGCCAGAAGGAGCTCTGGGAGAGAGACACAGATGCAATCAGACCACAATCATCTGCTTTTTGACTCCACTGAAGTGTCAGCTTCCTGAGGTAAGGACGGTGGCATCCGTCATTGTATTCCCATCACATAGACATATGGCTGGCACATCAGTGCTCATTATGTGTTAATAGAATAAAATGGTGACTCTGAAGCCAAAATCAAGAACAACTCAGAGAGGAAAGAAAGCTCAACTATGTCAGCTCCTGCCAAGAGATCAAGCAGCTGGGATTTTGAGGGAAAAAAAAAACCCCCTGATTTGTTTGGCGAGAAGTCACTTTCTCTTAGGGACAACAGTTACATTGGAGGGGCAGGAGTAAACCGGAGGTAAGTGGGAGCAGCTAGAGACAGAATAACCTTTCACACAAAGTGGTAGTGAAACACCTACTCTGCCTGGCATTGTGGTAGGGTGGGCATTTCAAGAGCAAACAAAATGGGCATAGTCCTTACCCTCAGGGAGCTTACAGTGTGGGCTGAGCATTATGACACCTTTGCACACCGCAAGGAACAGAAGTCAAGATAGGAAGGTCAGAAGGAGCTTTCTGGAGGAGGTGGCTTTTAAACTTGGTGAATAAATCAGGAGTCAGGAGATCAAGTAAAGAAGTGAAGAACAGAAAGCCTTGTAGCTCCACGGTATTACAGGGTTAAAAAAAAAAAAAACAAAAAACTTAGAGAGAATGGAGAATCTTGATGTATTCCAGGGAGGAATGGGAGATGTGGGGAAAACATGGAATCAAGTGAAGTCCCTGTGGAGGAGAAAGGGGATGGGACCCAAATGCAGGTGGAGGACCAGTCTAAAGTAGAAGAGACACCTATTCATTATTATGAGAAGAAGGAGAAAGGACTGGATGCAGGTAAAATTTGAAAGGGAGGTAGAATGCTGGGAGAACTCAGACCGGATGGCTTCAGTTTCTTCAGTGAGAGAGCAGACTGGGTTCCTCCCTTTCCTCAACAGCCACATAAATTTTGTCAATCTGATGACCCCACTGCTTAAATTGCTCCTCCTGTCTCCTGCCACTCCTCCACTGCAGACCAGCATTACCCCTTCCTGAGTCCCTACAACACCCCACTGTCATCCTCCTCCAGCCTGCTTGAGTGGTATTCCTAAAACAAATCTCTCTCTTCAGCTCTGAAAGATTTGATGACTGTCCATTATTCTAGGGTCAAATGAACTTCCTGTGGCCTAAAAGACCCTGGGTAATCTGAGCCCCTTTCTCCCTCCCCTATGACACTCCCACCTCTCCTCACCTCATGCTGTAAGTGCCACACTCATTGAACTACTCTATCCCCAAAGCAAGAGGTTTTCTTGCCCTTTGACAAGAGCTGCTCTCTTGGCTTGGAATCTTCTCTACCCATCCCATTCCATCCCATCCCATCTCATCTCCATCTTTCCTTTACTTGATCAACTCCTGTTTATCCACCAAGTTTAAAAGCCACCTCCTCCAGAAAGACCCTTCTGCCTTCCTACCTTGACTACTGTTCCTTGCGGTGTGCAAATGTGTCACAATGCTCAGCCCACACTGTAAGCTCCCTGAGGGTAAGGACTATACCCATTTTGTTTACTCTTGAAATGCCCACCCTACCATAATGCCAGGCAGAGTAGGTGTTTGCTATATTTGCTAAATGAACCAGTGGGTTAATCTATTGAAAAAAAATGGGCTTGAGGGTAGAGAACTAGCATGTCAAGAAAATAGAAAAAGAATGTCTATTTATTTCTTTATGGGGGTCCCAGTTAAGGAGGAGATTACAGAAAATAAAATTTCTACAAGGGTCAATGTGGCTAAGAAATCATTTTAGATAGGGCTGAGAATTTGTGAGGTGGCAAGGCCCAAACACAATGGACCAGAATAGCTAAAGAGTGGCTGAAAGCATAGCTCTTGGCATATGAAATGGAAAGGGGAATAAATAAATAAAAAGAAAGAAAGAAAGAAAGAAAGAAAGAAAGAAAGAAAGAAAGGGGAAAGGGGTACAAAAGCAGGTAGGAGCAAACCAAGAGATCAAGGTCAAAAGGTCATTATTAGGTTCTCAAGTATAACAGGAGAGAGGGCATCTGAAAGCTGTGGTACAGAGTGGGATGTAAGAGTTTAGAATTTTAGAGATCAAATAGCTCCAAAGAGTGACCTACAGATGGAATTAAGGAAACAGGAGCTAAAGAGGTGACAAAACTGAAGCTGGCATTTGAAGTGACATCCAGGACACAGGGTGAGGAAAAGACTGATCGAGGTCTCAAAGTGTTCAGGGACAAAGTGAGCTTGGGACGTCTTCGGATGAAGGGTCACGGTGTGAGCATTACGAGGGGTTTATTTAGCAGAAAGGAAACACAGTTCACCTGTACAGTGGGTGAATCATGCCATGGCTTTCCTAGAGGTTGTATCAGTGCACACACTGTGCAGTAAGGGCAGTTTGCAACACAGCATCCTGTTAGGGTTCTGGGACCACTGTAATGTTTGAAGAGGCTGAGGAAGTATATCTATCTGACCTGTGTGGTGTGCAGCCTATGACAGCATTTCCAATGGATTTGTATTACTCTGACACTGTCTCTTGAGAGACTTCAGCAGTACCAGTGCAGCTCATGGTATGTGTTAACAGTTGTTCAGAAACTCTTGGTTAAAGCCCTCTGCTGTGCGTGAGAACATCTTGCATAGGTGTGTGTTGGCTTGACAGAAGTTTACAGTGGATGTGTGTTGATTCTGATAGCGCTTCTTGGGGTGTTAGATGACTGGGAGGGTATCTCTCGAGGATTTATGTTGCCTGGGACTGTGTCCTTGTGGGTCGAGTAGGGCTATGATTGTGTCCCCTGAGGGTATTTGAAGAGTTGACATTAAGTGACAATATTTTTCTGGCCTATGACCTTGTGGCTGCCGGCCCAGCCCATGCCACACTGAGTTCATTGTGCCTCTAGAGTTCAGTCTCCCCACCCCCTCCACGTGGGACCCAGGCCTGCAGTGACCTCCCACCTCTGTCCCCTGCACAGGATCCTGAACTGGGTATCCAAACTCCCGGTGTGACTCTGGCTCCAGATCTCACTTAGAACCAGTCTGTGTGACCCGCATCCACTTCAGGATTTCTCTGCTTCTCTCTCTCTCTCTCTTTGCTTCTGCCCCCTCGGTTTCTTTGTCTCTGTGTCAACTGTGTCTCTGTCATATACACACCCATCCCCGCTCTGTGACACATGGTTCGCACCAGGCCAGGTAAAATGCATGTGCGCGCGCGCACACACACACACACACACACACTCACACACTCACACGCGGCTCTCACAAAGACCGCTCGCTGGGACACGGTTTCATGTGAACCCACACACCCCCCTCGGGGTGACACGCACATGCACACACAACCCCCCTCCCCTAAGTACTGACTCACACTCAGACGATGCGCTCACCCTGAAGCACACGCACAACCCTGCCCTCACTCCCAGCCCCGGGCACACTCACCCGCAGCTGCACACCCCTCCTGGGTGTCACACGCGCACACAAAGACCCCGGCCCGGCTCGCGCCCCCGCGGCCCCCTCCCCTCCCTCCCTCCCTCCCCTCCCCCTCCCCCATTGTCTCGGCGCAGAACAAAGCCCCCGGCTCCTCCGCCGCCGCCGCCGCAGCCCCGGAGGCCCACGGAGCCCGCGGGCGCGGCCGGCGGGGCACTGACCTGGGCACGGCGCGGACTCCCTCGCCCGGTGCCGCCGGAGCTGCCGTCGGGCCCCGCGGTCAGCCCCCGGGGCAGCGCTGGCCCGCCAGGGGCCTGGGACGGCGCATCGTCCTCCGCCACCGCCGCTGTCTCGGGCCCGCGGTCCCCCTCGGCGCAGGCCGGCCGTCGTCGGTCTGCGCTCCGTCTGTCGGTCGGTCGGTCCGCCCGCCCGCCGCCCGCCGCAGGGGCGCCGCCTCCTCCACAGCCGCCCCGCGGAGGATGCGAGATGCGCCGCCGCGGCCCCGAGCCCCCTCGCCGCCCCTCCCCCGCCCGCCCCGCGCGGTAACCCGAGCCCCCGCCCCTCCGCCGCCCGAGCCCCCGCCCCCGGCCCCGGCCCTCCGCCGCCGACGCCCGCCCCTCCACTTCCCGGCCCCAGGCCCCTGCCCCGGCCCGGCCCGGTCCGATCCAGCCCCGCTTCTTGTCCCTTCTCCAGGTCTTCTCCTGCGGTCCGGTCCCCCTTAGTCCTGTCCTCTTCCCCGTCTCCAGTCCTTCCCTCCAGCCCCCCTTCTCCATCCACAGTCCCCCCTCCGTCACCCCCTTCTGCCCCACTGTCCCGGTCTCCTTCTCTCTTCTCCCCTTGCCTTCAGCTCCGTTCCCCCTGTCTCCCCACCCTCTTCCCATCAAACTCTCCCCATCTCCTTCCAGCCCTCCCCTTGTCTCTTTTCTTCACCGTTCTTCTCACGTCCCTTCCCCTGGGTCTTTCTTTCTCAGGACTTCTTCTTCACACCTTCCTCTTCGCTTCCCTTTCACCCTCCCTCTTCTTCCTCCCATCCTTCCATCTTAACTGACCCATTCTTTCCTGTTAGCCACTTACTGCCCATGATCTCTATCCCATCCACCCCCTTTTTTAAATTCAGCCCCCGGTTTCTCTTTCCCTTACCTTCCTCTATCCCAAATTTAAGTCTAGAGATTGGGAGGTATTGGAACCACAGAGCTTAGGGGATGGTGGTCTACTTGAGAGTATATTCTCCAGAAAAAAAATAAAGTGAGAAAAAAACTGATCAGGGAGGTGGGAAGGGTCCCGAGGGGCCAATTTTGGAGGGGGGGGGGAAAGACCCAACAGTGGAGACATAAAATTAGTCAGGAGTGGAGAGTAAGCAGTCTTTTGACACTCAGACTGTGTCTGTAGGAACGGGCATCCCAGACTTGAGACATGGCACTGAGAAATCAGGAACTTTAGGGGAGATAGAACAAAGGTTCCCTTAAGCGCAGAAGGAGAACATGAGATTTTGGAAGAGTGGAAGGAGCGTCTGGGATCATGACATTTGTGTTTCTGGCTTGGCAGCTGGGTGGGTGGTGTGGCGTTTTCTGTGCTAGACAAAAAGGAGCAGGAAGGTGGAAGGGGGTTGGTCTGCAAAGAGGATGACTTGTGATTTGGGGCTGCTGACTTTGAAGTGCCTGTTGGGTAGGTAGGTCTGCAGTTTGGAGGATGGGCATAAATATTTGGGAGTCATCTGAAAATACCGTATAAGTTTGAATATAGGGTGAGGTTTTTGCTTTTTTGTTTTTCCAAAATCATCCCTCAGGAAAGAGAGAGTAACCTTATATTTGAGTCCTTACAAAGTCTCTCATATTACAGGGTTTGCTCTCATTTACTTTATTTTGAACAACAAACCACTGGATAGGGCAGTATGGTATGGTGACTAAGCTTGTGGACTCTGGAGCCAGACTGCCTGGCTCGGGGTCCAGACTCTGCCATTTTTCAAGCTGTGTGCCTTCGAGAGAGTTGTTTAACCTGTTTCTGCCTTGGTTTTCTCATCTATAAACTGGGTCTAAGGATTAAATTGTTTAAAATAGGTAAAGCACTATGTAAGTGATAGACAGAAAGTGCCCAATAAATGCCAACTACCTTTGCTATTAGGACAAACCTATTAACCTGAAATGTCCTCAACAATGCTATTTTGGATTCCTGTAGAGGTCATTTGTCACAGAATCCCTAGCCAACGAAATTTAACACAGCTTTGATAACTATTCCTGGTGTTATGACCTCACAACTGCATGTGTTGGATGACTCTAAATATACTTTTAAAAGATTGCTTTAAAAAGCAATAGAGTAGTACTTGGGAGGGGCTTCTGGGATGCTCAAAATGTTTTATTTCTTGACTAGAGTGATGTTCCATGGGTGTTTCACTTTATGTCAGTCCATTGCGCCAAACACTTATGAATTTTACCCTTTTCTACATGAATGCTATCCTTTAGTAAAAAAAAAAAATTTAACAATTTAAAAAATGATTTTACAATGCAGTACATCAAGTGACTCCATGAATATACTCTTGCTGGATGCACACCCCAAACCAACGTCCCTAGGGTGATGTACATGGGACTTGTGACCTAAAATAAAGTTTTCAATGACTGTATCATCTGCGAATTCAAACTGTTCTGTGCTTTGCCCTAAACCCTTCACTTAGACTGAAGACGTCGTCAATTTTGCAAAAACATGCAAGATAATTGAAAAAGCAGTCCTAATAGTGAGGAAGTCTTTTGGGGATTATGTTAAGCATATATCCAACTTATGAGAATAGGAACTTGGGAGATGGCTCAGTGGGCAAGAGCACTTGCTGTGTAAGTATGAGGGCCGGAGAGGGACTGATCTGCCCTAAGTTTGATTCCCCAGCACCCTTGTAAACAGCTGGGTATGGCCATGCATATTTGTAACCCCAGTCTAGGGGGAGATGAAATTAGAGAATGACAACTCACCACCCATGCAAAAGAGAGAGAGAGAATTAATGAAAATAGCAATATTTATAAATCAATATAAATATATACATAATTAAGTCCATTCAGTATTAAACATAGACTTCTTTTTTTGTGGTTTTTCGAGGTAGGGTCTCGCTCTAGCCCAGGCTGACCTGGAATTCACTATGGAGTCTCAGGGTGGCCTTGAACTCATGGCGATCCTCCTACCTCTGCCTCCTGAGTGCTGGGATTAAAGGCATGTGCCACCATGCCTGGCTAAACATAGGCTTCTGATTGTTTCCTCCTCATCTTAAAAGGTAGGATAGCTTACATTTTTGAAAGAAAGAATTGGAGACTTCACATTTATTGAATAACTGGTATGATACAAACTGGAATTACTGAATTCCAAGTAAACGAATTTCACCTTTTCACCATTTGATCTGTTGCTTTTTAGCACCAACAGTTTTGGTAACCACCTGATGTTAACTTTACAATGGGTTAACAGCTTTTCCCTGCTTAATAATAAGTCCTTCTTCTGTCACTTTCCGAAGGGATGGCCTACTGTTCTTTCTGTACCATCTGGGCAAACCGACTGGTGATGGCTAGAGTAGCGTCGACAAAGTGATCCACACAACGAGAGAGACAGTTTTCAGTGCAAGAATCTAGACGATGTCTTGTCTTCTCCACACTTATCCCAACACAGTTCCATGAAGCGATGCACCTGAGCCATGAATTGCACCTTCTGCTGTTTGATGGCCACCAGGAGCTGCTACTCCTCCTCGCTGGCTTCACCCAGCTCCTTCATGGTCAGCAGCACTCTAGAACTTGTTTTTTAAGGGCTTGACTAACAGAGAAGAGAGAGAGACTTAGGTGCCAGGGAGGGTGGGGAAATAGGAGTTTTTGCAAGGGGGGGCGGCAAGATTATTTTTCAAATAGGAGAGCTTATGTTTATTTACTATTTTGCTTTCATTTGTTGAGGACACTGGTAAGTGCCTGCTGTACTGCTCTATGCACAAGACACATAGCTAATTAAGGCTAAGCAGCTCATGATAGATAATCCCTGGAGACAGACTTGCAAGTTGCCATCAGAAAGTCTAATGGTAGAGGAAAGCATGGGGTAGGGCCATGCAGAATATTCCAGACCAAGGTTGAGTCCCATAGCATCACAGAGATTATGGTGGAACTTTATCCTGAAGGATGAGTGGAAGCATAGCAGAGGGAGGAGTTGTGGAAAGAAGCTTCATGAGGAAGTAACAACTATATGTTTAAAAATCATAAAGAAGGGCTGGAGAGATGGCTTAGCGGTTAAGGTACTTGCTTGTGATGCCTAAGGACTCAAGTTTGACTCTCCAGGTCCCACATAAGGCAGACACACAGTGACACAAGCTCTCAGGGTCACACATGCACACAAGGGAGCCCATGCATGTGCAGTTCTATTGCAGTGGCTGGAAGCCCTAGTGCACCAATTCTCTCTCTCACACACACATTAAAAAAAAAAAAGGCAGTCTGTTGGGCTTGCCTCAAAAAAAATCATAAAGACAGCAACATCATTTTGGCTGCAAAGCTGAGGATGAAAGGGATCCAAATGGGACAGTTTCATTTGACCGTCTTATATTAGAAAAGAGAATTAGGTAAGATAATAAGATAAGGCTGACAGAAGTGAGAAGCATGTCATGGAGAGATCTAAGCTAGTTTCCTTGTCCCTGAGTTACACATGAGGGAAGCAATTTAGTAAACTGGGGAAACAAAGGAAGATCAGGGTTATGGGAAGAGGTAAGGTGATGAACTCGGTTGTAGATAGGAATTTAAGATGCACCTAGCTGAAGATATCTAAAAGCTGGCTGTGTATAAAATTTGGACCTCAGAAAGGATCTCATATGAGGGCAGATGTTTTAAAAGTCATCAGGATGTAGCCGTGAAACCAGAAGTGCTCACTCACGGAGAGTGACTAGTGGGAAGAGTGTCCCGAGTCTTTAAAGGGTGAGAACAGAAGAAGAGCTATGAAGGTGACTGAGAAGAGTCAGCAAAGTGAGGACCAGCTGAGAGCAGTGTCCAGTGTGTCCCCCTGAAAGCCAAGGAAAGAAACGGCTACCAGAACGAGTGTTGTCAATACAGTAAAAAATGCCACAGTAAGGTGAATCTGGTTTAGCTGATGGATATCAGTGATCAGAGAAGAGGAGAAAGTTATCAGGTCATAGTCATTTAAGGATGAAGTGGAGATCAAACTTTAGTGACTATGCACGAGTGAAAAGTTAGCTGGTGGTGGCTGCATATTTCTATTATCCCAGCACTCAGGGAGGAGGCTGAGGATCATGAATTTGAAGCCATCCTGGGCTACATAGTGAGACTTAAAAAAAAAAAAAACAAAAAACCCAAGTGCTTAGGATGTGGGATGTAGCTTGGCGACAGAGTGCTTGACTAGCAAGGCCCTCAGTGCAATCCCCAGAATCATGCTAAAGAATCATGTTAAAGAAACCCAGTTTGAATTAGCTTAGGGAAGAAGGTGACCACATCTAGATGAAACTAGAAACCAAAACGCCACCAAGACCTTGTGTCTCTAGTTCATGGTTTTCATTTCATTTTACTTGTCAGCTTTGTTTTCTCCAACTGATTTTTTTATGTGAGCTTTTTAATTTTGGAATAATTTTAGATTTACAGAGAAATTGTAAGCACACCACTGAGAGTCTCATGTACTCTTCTCCCAACTTCCTCTAATTAACACTGGCTAATGTTGGTACATCGTTATTAACTAAGCTCCAGACTTTGTTCTGATTTCACCAGTTTTTCCACTAATGACCTTTTTCTATCCCAAGATTCAATTTAGAATGCCACATTGCATTTAGTCATCATGTTCAGTTAGTTTCCTCTGGTCTGGGACAGCTTCTCCCATCTTTTCTCTTTTGTATGACCTTGACAGTTCTTATGTTTTGAAGAGTATAGAGCCCGTATTTTTGTAGAATTTCCCTCAATTAAGATTTCTCTGATGTTTTTCTTCTAATTATACTGGAGGGGGTGTGGAATACCGCAGAGGAGAAGTTCAGGGCTTACCGTATCATATCAGTGGGTACATGCTACTCCATTGATTTTTCACGGCTGATGTTCACATTGGTCACGGGTTTGAGGTTGTATTTGTCAAGTCTCAGGAAAAAGTGACTGAAAACTCATGGCTAAAGAATCACCTATGGCCAGGCGTGGTGGCGCACGCCTTTAATCCCAACACTTGGGAGGCTGAAGTAGGAGGATTGCTGTGAGTTCGAGGCCAGCCTGAGACTATATGGTGAATTCCAGGTCAGCCTGGGCTAGAGCAAGACCCTAGTCTCAGGGTGGCTTTGAACTCATGGCGATCCTCCTACCTCTGCCTCCCAAGTGCTGGGATTAAAGGCGTGCACCACCATGCCCGGCAAGATGTTTTTGAGGGGAATGACTGATGACCTTACAGGCCAAGAGGATCAAGTAGCTGATGCTACTAATGAGAGAACATTGTCACTGGAGCCCTCATGGCTAAGACAGAAGGTCATTTCAAGCCCATGTCAAGGAGGGTAGAGGCTTGTGTAGAAGAATGACAAGATTTGCAAAGTTTGGGGTGTGAGGATAGTTGTCCCTATTTGGGACTTGGATAGCTCGAGGTGGTGGCTCCTTTCTTCTCATCCTCAGACATATAGAAGGAGGTGCAGAAGTGGAGTACTTGAGAAAAACTTCTTACCCAGGAAGATGAGGCTCAGGGTTGTATAAATGGGCTGAGGACTTGAGGCTCTGCCATCATGAAAACAGATGTTTCGGAATAGGGAATGTTGCAGGGGAGTCCCTGTTGGGAAGGGCTTAAATGTCTAGGAAGTAGTGGGGTGGGATGGGGTGGGGTGGGGAGAGGATGGGGTAAACAATAGGAAGATTAGACTGGGGTGACCAAATGAGAGAGAAAGGTGGCACAAAGGCTTGCCTTGTGAACAAGGAGCCTCAATGACAGAATATCAGACGGATAGTTATCACTGCCTCCCTCATTCCTTCTCTGTGAGAAGAAGGCACTAGGTAGCATCAGGGTTTGGAGGAAGCAGAATGCTCCAAGACAGACTTGTTCAAAGTACTTAAGTCATTAGAGAGCCTCAGCAGAGCCCAGGCCTGGAGGAAGTGAGCAGGAGTTTTGGAAAGTGGCCCGAGCCCAGCACTGCTTAAGTTGGGATCTTTCAAGAGTAAGAATGTTTTCCAGGCAATGAAGGGCTTCAACTCCCTGAAGAGACTCTTCGAAAGAAAAAAGGAAACTTCTGATTCTCTCCCACAGAGCATCAGCCAGAGAAAGCAGGAGATGGAATCTAGAACGCAGGTGGAGGGATTAAATGTGGAGAAGAGGAAGGACTCCAGTCCTCTGGGATGGGAAGGAAGGAAAGCCAGAGCTTGGAATTTTAGCTCACAGACTGGTCAACGTGTTAGAAATTAACAATTTTGTTAATTTAATGAAGTTTTAGTCCCTTTAATGATGTGTCAAATTCACAATAATTTGAATGTTTGGGATCATTTAAACTGATTTTGAAGATTTCCATTCAGCATCAGCTGACCAATTTAAAAGTTTAGTTTAACGTCGTTTTCATTTTAATTTATTTGCAGCTGCTTTACTGAAGTCATTTTGCCATGGCTCGCCAAATTTCAGTGTATTCTAAGTTTTTCCTTACTTTGAAATTATGACTTTTGGGAATGAGATTTTCTTGTGTATTTTTCTCTACAATTGTTGTGCAATGACTCAAGTGTACAAAATTTTATAAACAACCGGGGCAGGAGTTCTTCAAAAAATATTTTCAGTATAATTATTTGCCTTTTTCTTCACCACTTTCTCGGTGTGTAAAAAGATTGTCTTGTTTTTAATATTTATTTAAGAGAGAAAGGGGCTGGAGACATGGCTTAGTGGTTAAGGCGTATGCCTGTGAAGCCTAAGGATCCAGGTTTGATTCTCCAGGTCTCACGTAAGCAGATACACATGGTGGCGCATACATTTGGAGTTCATTTGCAGTGGCTGGAGGCCCTGGCATGCCCATTCTCACTCTCTCTTTCCCACTCTCTGTCTCTAATAAATAAATAATATATAAATAAAATAAAAATAAAATAAAGTCCTTTAATTCTTTAAAAAGAGAGAGAGAGAGAAAGAAGAGAGACAGTAGGAGAGAGTGGCAAAGAAAGAGTGAGAGAGGCAGAGAATAAGAAAGGGCAGCCAAACAAATTCCAGAAACAAGTACCACTGTGTGCATTTGGTGTTACATGGATACTGGAAATTGAACCCTGGATAGCAGGCTTTACAAGAAAGTGCCTTTAGCTGCCGAGTCATCTCCCTGGCCCTATTTTATTTTATTTTATTTTATTTTATTTTATTTTATTTTTGAGATAAAGTATATAGCCTAGTTGGACTTGAACTCATGATCCTCCTGCCTTGGCTTCCTTAGTGCTGGAATTACAGGTATGTACCATTGTGGCCAGTGCATGTACAATTTTGATAAGTTGGTAGATGAAAAAAATGGTCCCATTCTATTTTCATGCTGTTTGGTAAGCAGTATAATAGTTACTACGGGGCTGAAGAGATTGCTCAGTGGTTAAAGGTGATTGCTCACAAAGCATGGTGCTCAGGTTCAATTCCATAGTACACATGTAAAACCAGATGCAAGAGTGGTGCATGTATCTGGAGTTTGTTTGCAGTGGCAAAAGGTCCTGGTGACCCCATTCCCCCTCTCTCTTTCTGTCTCAAATAAATAAATGACATGCTCTTAAAAGTATCTACTGTAGTATGGGGTAGAATTAATGATATAAATTCTGTTGTAAAATTATTAGTTCAAAACAACTTTCCCATTGATAAGTGGATCTATCTATCTTTCTTTCTTTTTTAATTATTAATTTTTTATTGACACCTTTTATACTTACATACAAAAAACATATGATATTTCCCTCCCCTCTCCCCATTCCACTTTAGAACACCAATCTCCATCATATCCCCTCCCTCTCTCCATTAGTCTCTCTTTAATTTGATGTCATCATCTTTTTCTTCTATTTTGAGGGTCTTGCAAAGGTATTGCTAGGCACTGCAAGGTCATGGATATCGAGGCCAATTTCTGTCTGGGCAGTTGCATTGTAAGGAGTCATACCCTTCCTTTGGCTCTTCCATTCTATCTGCCCCCTCTTCCGCAATGGTCCCTGAGCCTTGGAGGGTGTGACAGAGGTGTTTCAGTGCTGGGCACTCCTCTATCCCTTCTTCTCAGCACTATGTTGCCTTTTGGGTGATCCCAGTGGTCATTGCCATCTGAAAAGAGAAGCTTTTTTAACCAGAAGTGAGAGTAGTGTTAATATGTGAATATGAACATTAAGTGTAGTGCCCCCAGGGTAGCTTGGTGGGAATAATATATACATTTAGCCAGACAAGAGCAGGCTTTATACCCCTAAGGCTCCTGACCTCACCTGCCATAGACTTTTGCTTAGTTTTTTTAGTACCAGGTATGTATTCCCTCCCGTAGAGAGGGCCTTCAGTCCAATTATGGAGCAGTTGGTTACCCCAAGAGTAGACATGCCACTATTCACCTGTTCAGTCATTGGGCCTGTATGGCCAAACTTGAATATTCAGTGTCCACTGTTTTCACTGCTGATGACTTCTGTCTCCCATACGGCTGCATGCAGTGCAGCTTTTCCAGCTTTCAGTTGGGTGGTCTACAGGGAGAAGGTTTTCTGCTCAGCATCAGCTTGCTTTCTCAGTGACCTTGCCTCTCAGGCAAGAGATGTCTTCAGCAATAGAGTCTTACTATCTGTTTCTCAAGGGAAACCAAGGGCTTTGGCAAAAGCCTTTAATGTTTTGGAGGCTACCAGGACCTCCTTGGCCAACAACTCACTGGAAGGTATCCCATCCCAGGCACTGAAAATTTTCTAGTAACAGTCTACAGCTTCTAGATGTGCCATTCTTCAAAAAAGTAGGTTTACATAAGTCTTATACACAATATCTTGAATTTAGATTGACCCTCCCCCTGCCCTTCTTTTATGCATTCTCTTCCCATGGCCTCGCTTAGGCCATTCCCCTCCCTGTAATCTGTTCTTCTACTTACATATGTGCAATACCATACACTTAATCAATCAATCTTTCTTTCTTTCTTTCTTTTTCTTTCTTTCTTTCTTTCTTTCTTTCTTTCTTTCTTTCCTTCCTTCTTCCTCTTCTTCTTCCTTCTCCTTCTCCTTCTTCTTCTTCTTTTTTTTCAAAGTAGGTCTCACACTAGCTCAGGCTGACCTGGAATTCACTATGTAGTCTCAGGGTGGCCTCACAGTGATCCTCCTACCTCTGCCTCCCAAGTGCTGGGATTAAAGGCATGTGCCACCATGCCCGGCTTGATAAGTGGATCTTCTGCCATCGTGACAGCTGACAAACATTTGTGCATTTTTTTCTAATTCCATTCAAACACAATAGGAAGATCCGACTTTAGGATGTTCATCCCTGTTTATTCTTATTGGTCATTATATAGTTGTTACTACTTCTAAATATTACATTTTCATTTTGGCTTTACTTTTTTTTGTTGTTGTTTGTTTTGTTTTGTTTTGTTTTGTTTTTCAAAGTATGGCCTCACTCTAGCTCAAGCTGACCTGGAATTCACTATGAAGCTTCAGGGTGGCCTCAAACTCATGGTGATCCTCCTACCTCTGCCTCCCCAGTGCTGGGATTAAAGGAGTGCGCCACCATGCCCGGCTTGGCTTTCCTTTTTTAACTGGCAGTTTTATTGAGACATCACTTACCATATAGTTCACTATTTTATAAATACATACCATAAAGGTAATTCTTTCTAAAATGTGTAATTTGCAATGGATTTTAGTATATTAATAGCATTATACATCTATCACCACAATCAATTTCCAGAATTTTCATGTTTCCCCAAAAGAAACCCCATGCCCCATACCAATATTGCCATTAGAGTTACTTCATTCTTTCCTTCCATCTCTCTGGCAACCAGTAATCCACTTTCTGTCTCTATGGATTTGCCTCTGGAAACATTTCATATAAATTCAGTCATACAGTATGTCGCCTTTTACACTCAACTTCTTTAAGTAGATTAATGCTTCTAGTACTAATCCATGTTATAACATGTATCAGTTCTTTTTGTAGCTCTATAACCTTTTGTCATTTGTTTATGGACATTTGAAGTGGCTTTACTTTGGGGTTATTTTAAATATTCCTGTTATGAACATTCACATATAAATTTTTGTGAATCTTTTCAGTTCCCTTGGGTATGTAATTAGGAGTTATCATTTGAAACTTTTTCCATAGAGTGACATCTATTCATTCCAGATAGGGCACAGCCAGCAGACCATAACACAATTATACAAAAAACAGTGAACCCAATGAGTTTATTGGGGTTACTTACAGAGCATGGGTGAGGGGTTACTTACAGGAATGTGGGTGAGGAGTTAATTACAGGAGCATGGGGGAAGGGTTATTGCTCACCTAAGAGCCCCAAAAGTCTCTAATATGCTCAAAGACACCTCAAAATTCTTGTATCAAACTCAGAGCCTAACACAGGCTAGGTAAACGCGCCATCACTAAGCTACCCAGCCCCTGAGCTTAGCTGTATACTTCTGGGTATTCTCTGAGCTTTTAGGATTTATGGCTTGATATCTTACTCATTTCAGACAATTCTCAACTCTCAGTCATTATTACTTCAAATATTTCTCCTGTTCCTTTTCTCCTCTTCTCTGATATTCCTGTTACATATATGTTAACTTTTGTTGTTGCCTCACAGTTCTTGGACATTCTTGCTTCATTTTTTCCATTCTTTTTTCCTCTGCTTTTCCTATCTTTGAGCCTACTCCTTATTTCCTAAGCCATGCCCACTTACTGATAAACCTATCAAAGACATTCTTTGTTTCCATTGCAATATTTTGAATTTCTAGAGTGAGGTAACTGGTGGCACAGACCTGTAGGCACAGCACTGAGGAGGTGGAAATAGGAAGCTTTCATGGTTGGGTCATATTTGAGGTCATCCTGGGCTTCATAGTAAGAGTTTGTCTCAAAAAAAAAAAAAAAAACCCAAAAACGTTTAATTTCCAACATTTCCTTTTGATTCTCTCTTAAGGTTTTTTTTTTCTATTTACATTATCCATCTTTTCTTCTATGTAGTTCCTGAAACTACTTACACAAGACCATCATAATAGGAGGAACAGATGATGACATCAAAATTAAAAGAGAGACTGATTGAGAGGGGGAGGGGATATGATGGAGAGTGGAATTTCAAAAGGAAAAATGGGGGGGGGGAGGGAAGGAAGTACCATGGGATATTGTCTACAATTAAGGACGTTGTCAATAAAAAATAAATAAATAATTTTTTTTTAATTTGTAAGTAGAGAGAGATAGAGAAAAAAGAGATAGAGAATGGGCATGCCAGGGTCTCCAGCCACTGAAAACGAACTCCAGATGCATGTGCCACTTTGTGCATCTGGCTTTATGTGGGTACTGTGGAATCAAACATGGATCTTTAGGCTTTGCAGGTAAGCACCTTAACTGCTGAGCCATCTCTCCAACCTCTGTCTACTTTTTAATGTGAACCCTTAGCACAGGATCATAGTTATTTTAGATTCCCAGTTTGATATTTATAAGATCTGTGTTATATTTATGCCTGGCTCTTTTCTCTTCAGTCTATTGTGTATGTGTGTGTGTTTTACTTTTTAGTGTGCCTTGTAATATTTTGTTGAAACTGGGCATAATATATCAGAACTGAGGTATATGTACCTTTAATGAGCTCAGTTTTATGTCTATTTGGGTGGCTGTTTACTGTAGCTGTGGTGATTGGGTTAATTATTTTTCTTGTTTTTGTTTTCTCTGTTGGCTGGGTCTTCCTAGAGATTTCTTAGTGTCTGAAGCTTACAGTTCTTTTATTTTAACCTCTTGTTAAACAAGAGCCCTATTATATGATGATAATGCATGAAGCATAAGGGTGAGTTCTATAGTTCTTGGTCTTTTAGGGGAGCCTATGTCTCTGAGCTATGACCTTCACTATTACTTCTCAGCTCTATTCATACCCTCTATATACTAGACAGAAAGGCTAAATGAGACTGAAGTTAGGTATTTCTCATCCTCCATATTGGTTAGGATTCAACACAACTTCTGGTAAAATAGTTTTTTTTTTTTTTTTTTTAAACTTTGGTCAAATAGTTTCCCTTGAGGGCAGGTCCTTTTTAAGGAGAACAGGGAGGTCCAGGCATATTTCAGATTCATTACTTTTTCTGTCCCCCTGCTGGAAGCAGGAGGGAATTTTCCCTTTGGTCTTCATAACCCCATGGGGCCTCCTGGTTCTTATTAGACTAGAAATTAGCTGTATGTCTTCTTTTAAAAACTATCTATTCAAATCTCTTGCTCATGTAAAAATTGAATTGTCTGACTTTTTTTTATTGTTGAGTTGTAAGGATCCTTTTTGTTCTTTTTTGAGACAGGGTCTCATGTATCCCACACTGGCCTCTGACTCCTGTGTAATTGAAGATGACCCTAAACTTCTGATCCTCCTGCTGAACCTCCCAAGTGCTGAGATTAAGACATCTCAGACAACCCCCAGGCCCAATTTATATGGGGCTGAGGGTCAAACCCAAGGCTTTATGCATGGTGGGCAAGCACTCAATAACTGAGCTATACCTCCAGCCCCAGTAGTCTTTATATTTATGATACAACTTTCTTATCAGATATGTGATTTGCAAATATTTTCTCCAGTTTTGTGAATTATCTTTTCATTTCTTTTGGAGGGTTTATTTATTTATTTATTTTTATTTTAGAGGTAGGGTCTTATGCTAGCTCAGGCTGACCTGGAATTCACTCTGTAGTCTCAAGGTGACCTCGAACTCATGGCCATCCTCCTACCTCTGCCTCATGAGTGCTGGGATTAAAGGCATGCTCCACCACACTCGGCTTCTTTTCATTTCTTTATGGTATTCATTGAAGCCCCAAATTACTTAATTTGATAAAATTTAACACATCTAATTTTTCTTTTGCTGTTTGTTTTTGATATACATAACAGACTGTTCCCGAATCCAAGATCATGAAGATTTATTCTTTGTACTTTTCCCTAAGAGTTAATAATTTCAACTCTTATATTTAGATCTATGAGAGGTTAGGTAAGGATCTGCTCATGGTTTGGATGATGGTCTCCCACAGATCCATATGGAAAGGTGTAAGTCTTATGATAGTGATGTTGGGAGGTGATGTGGACCTGAAAGATGTGATGGTCCATTGGGAGGTCCTTAATTCATTGAGTGCATGCCCTCAAAGGAGACTGTGGGACCCTCATCACCCTCCTGCTTTAGTTGAAGATGTGAAAATTTTGCACCAACATGTGATTCCCACTATTTCCATCCATACTAAGAGGTGATGCAGTTGGGGGTGAAAATCACCAAGCCTATAATATGCAGCATGAACTTCAAATCTCCCAAAGTATGGGTTAAGTAAAAATTTTCTCTTATAAAAATTTTCTCGGGTCTGGGTAAGATGGAGGCATAGGAGCCATGCCAAACCAGCCTAGGGAGGGATTTAAGCAAAACCACAGCAAAATGCACTCTTCTTCTGAAAAGTGAAGGAGTATAAGTTCTTCTTAGACACAGCAGAGAAGCAGGAGAAACCAAGATCCACCAGAAAGGAGGGAAACGGCAAGAATCACACTGAGGCGCTTGTGGTCTGCCAATCCATCTGAGGGATCCATGCACCTGCCAGGTGCTAGCGCCAAGTGGCAGCAGCAGAGACCAAATAAAGGGATTTTCCAACCTCATCAGCATCCTTGCAAAGTCAAGAAATCTGAAGGAAAGACAGCTGAGATCAGCTAAGGAGCTACTGAAAGGGATACAGGCAGGACTGTATGAGCAACTCCAGTCTTCCTGCACTCTCCCATCCCCCAACCTTCAGAACCATGAACCTCCTCAGCCCCCTTGGCAATGCATCCAGCACAGTTGATCAGAACTGCAGCTCCACAGCACAACATGGAGGGCTTGAGGTAGGCTCCCAGCATTGGTGAAATTGGAAGCCACACCAAAAGGTAACAACAACAACAACAAAAAGGTACATAGACCTACATTGGAAGTGCTAATCTCTCTTTCCATGTCAGAGCAGGTTATGGGTTGCATATTCTTGGTTGGCTTTATCATCTTCAAATAAGCTGTATTTGGGGTTGAATATTGTTGTCTTTGATGCTTTCAGATTTATAGGGCCTTTGTCTTTTGCTTCTGTAATTATTGGGGGCAGGGTTTGATTCAGATCCAGGCTGACCTGGAACACAATTCAGAACAGAATTCTCTACCTCCCAGCTGACAGGATTAAGGGTGTAGAGCAACACACACCCTTAGGGATTTGGGCTTTAGAAGACTATCTGTCTATTTTAATCCCCACACTTGCATACTCTGTGCTGGATTTATTGAATGTATATATTGCTCAGCTGAAATTTAGAATTTGTCAGTAAGTTGTTCTACCCAGTCCACTAGAATACTTGCTTAGCCAGCAAACATAACACCTAGGATTACTTCTGTGGTTGGATTAGGGTAGAAGAGCTACACTTGGCACCTTAAACTCATATCCTGAAAGTGTATAAAGGTGGATCGCCACATCTAAGAACACTGCAGATAAGTAGAAAACCCAAGCATCAAATCAATTCAGGATGCAAAAGTTGCTACATTATAATACAAGAAACACAAAGAATCAAGAAATACAATCCCACTAAAAATTACAAATCCATCAGAAATGATCACCAATAAGACTGTTTTAGATAAAATGTCTGACAAAGATTTCAAAAAATGATTTTATCTATACTCAAAGAAATCAAAGAAGAAATGAAAGGAATAAAAGAATAAAACAAAGGAATTAAAAAAGAAAGCAAACTCCTGAAAGAGAACACAGGAAACCAGCTTAATGAAATAAGAAGGCCATTGCAAGACATGAATAAGGAAATAGAAATAGTGAAGGAAAATCCAGGCTGAAATTCTAGCTCTGAAGAACACAGTCAGTCAAAGTTTCACCAGTAGAATTGATGAAGAAGAGAACAGAATATCTAAACTAGATCAGGTGTCAGACCTAATACAGTCCAACAAAGAGAAAAACAAGCTAACAGGAAGGTATGAATGGGAATTTCCAGATATCTGGGACACTATATAAAGATCAAACATAAGAATTAAGGGTATAGTAGAAGGAGAAGAATTTCAATCCAGAGGCTCAGGAATTTTCAACAAAATCATAGAAGAATATTTTCCCCAAATTAGGAAAGAAATGCCAATGCAGATACAAGAAAGTTTTAGAATACCAAACAGATAACACCTGGAAAGTACCTCTCCTTGCCATGTTATAATTAAACTACTAAACACACAAACCAAAGAAAAGATATTGAAAGCAGTTAGAGAGAAAAAGCAAGTCACCTACAAAGGCAAGCCCATCAGAATAACAGCCAATTACTCAACACAAACTTTAAAAGCCGGCCGGGCGTGGTGGCGCACGCCTTTAATCCCAGCACTCGGGAGGCAGAGGTAGGAGGATCGCTGAGAGTTCGAGGCCACCCTAAGACTACATAGTTAATTCCAGGTCAGCCTGGACCAGAGTGAGACCCTACCTTGCAAAACCAAAAAAAAAAAAAAAAAAAAAAACTTTAAAAGCCAGAAGGGCTTAGAATGATATATTCCAAGTTCTGAAAGATAACAACTGTCAACCAAGATTACTTTATCCTGCAAAGCTATCTACCCAAATTGATGGAGAAATAAGGACATTCTACAACAAAAATAGGCTAAAGGAATTTATGGCAACTAAACCAGCTCTACAGAAAATGCTCAAAGGAATACTTCACACTGAAGAAAAGCAAAACACACACAGGAAGAAATTGGAAAAAATAAACCACACTCAAATAATAATTAAAACAAGAGAGTAAAGGGAAAACAGGAAGCAGTACAAAACAAGAAGAATGGCGAGAATAAATACATACCGTTCAATAATAACTTAATATCAATGGCCTCAGTGACCCAACCAAAAGACAGAGGCTTGCAGACTGGATTAAAAGGTAGGATCCTGCCATTTGTTGCCTCCAGGAAACTCATCTCTTAATAAAAGTTAGGCACTGTCTTAGGGTGAAAGGATGGAAAATGGTATTTCAAGCAAATGGGTGTAGGAAACAAGCAGGGGTTGATATCCTAATATCTGACAGGATAGCCTTCAAACCAACATTAGTGAGGAAAATAAAGAAGGTCACTTTATACTGAATAAAGGAACACTCCAACAGGAGAACATTACATCCTAAATGTATATGAACCTAACACAGGGGCTCCCAGTTTCATCAGACAAACACTATTAGACTTAAGGTCACAGATAACACCAAACACAATTGTAGTGGGTGACTTCAATATCCCACTCTCATCAATTGACAGGTCATTCTGGCAAAAAATAAACAGAGAGATCTGAATTAAATGATGTCAAGGAACAAATGGACCTGACAGATATATACAGAACATTCCATCCAAATGCTGCAGAATATGCATTTTTCTCAGGAGCACATGGAACATTCTCTAAATTAGACCATGTATTAGGACACAAATCAAATCTTAACAAATATAGGAAAATTGAAATAATCCCTTCTACCCTATGTGACCACAATGAGATTAAACTGCAAATCAGCAACAAGGAAAACTACAGATCATACAGAAATTCATGGAGACTAAACAGTATACTATTGAATGATTAATAGTCATTGAAGAAATCACAAAGTAAATCAATAAATTCATAGAATCAAATGATGATGAGATTACAATATACCAAAACTTTTGGGACACAATGAAGGCAATCCTAAGAGGGAAATTTATAGTTCTAAATGCCTGTATTAAGAAATTAGAGAGTTCATAGGTAAACAATTTAATGCTTCACCTTAAGGCCTTGGAAAAAGAAGAATAAGGCAAACCAAAAATCAGTAGATGGGATGTAATAATAACTATTAGGGAAGAAATTAATGAAATAGAAACCAAAAATCAATCCAAGCGGGGCATGGTAGTGCACCTGTAATCCCAGCACTTGCGAGGCAGAGGTAGGAGGATCTCTGTGAGTTTGAGGCCAGCCTGAGACTACATAGTGAATTCCAGGTCAGCCTGGACTAGAGTGAGACCCTACCTCAAAAAAAAAAAAAAAGAAAAGAAAAGAAAAGAAAAGAAAAGAAACAACAACAACAACAACAACAACAAAAAACCAAAACAATCCAAAGAATCAATGAAACAATGATTTGGTTCTTTGAAAGGATAAACAAGATTGATAAACTCTTAGTAAATATGACCAGAAGAAAGAAAGAAGAGACAAAAATTAATAAAATTAGAAATGAAAAGGGCACCATTACAACAGATACCAAAGAAATTCAGAAAATCATAAGGACATACTTTAAGGATATATATTCCTGTAAGTTTGAAAATCTGAAAGAAATGGATGATTTCCTTGACTCATATGACCTACAGAAATTAAATCAAGATGAGATAAACCATTTAAATAGACCTATAACAAGTACAGAGATCCAAGCAGTTATAAAAAGGCTCCCAACTAAAAAATGTCCAGGCCCAGATGGATTCACTGGTGAATTTTACCAGACCTTCATGGAAGAACTAACACCACTGCTTCTCAAACTTTTCCATAAAATAGAAAAGAAAGGAATTCTACCAGACTCCTTCTATGAAGCCAGCATCACCCTGATACCAAAACCAGACAAAGACAGAACAAAAAAAGAAAATTACAGACCAATCTCCCTCATGAATATGGATGCAAAAATTCCAAATAAAATATTGGCAAACAGAATTACAAGAATATATCAGAATGATCATTCACACTGACCAAGTAGGCTTTATCCCAGAGAATCAGGGAAGGTTCAACATATGTAAGTCGTTGAATGTAATACACCATATAAATGGTCTGAAGAACAAAAATCACATGATCATCTCAATAGATGCAGAAAAGGCATTTGACAAAATCCAACATCCCTTCATGGTAAAAGTATCATAGAAACTAGGAATAGAAGGAACATATCTCAACATAATAAAAGCAATTTATGACAAACCTACAGCCAGCATAATACTAAATGGGGAAAAAGTTGAAGCTTTTCCACTAAATTCAGGAACAAGACAAGGGTGTCCACTATTCCCACTTTTATTAAGTATAGTACTGGAAGTCTTAGCTAAAGGCAATAAGACACATAAAAGGGATACAAATTGGAAAGGAAGAGACCAAATTAACATTATTTGAAGATGATATGATTCTATGCATAAAGGACCCTAAAGACTCTACCAGCAACCTGTAAGAGCTGATAAACACTTTTAGCAAAGTAGCAGGATACAAAATAAACACACAGAAATCAGTAGCCTTCCTATATACTAACAACAAACATGCAGAGGATGAAATCTGGGAATCTCTCCCATTCACAATTGCCTCAAAAAAAAGAAAGTACCTTGGAATAAACTTAACCAAGGAAGCGAAGGATCTCTACAATGAGAACTTTAAAACTCTCAAGAGAGAAACGGCAGAAGACAGAAGGAAATGAAAAGACATCCGTGTTCTTGGATTCAAAGAATCAATATTGTGAAATGGCAATCTTACCAAAAGCAATCTACACATTTAATGGAATCCCCTTTAAATTTCCAATGGCATTCTTCATAGAAATAGAAAAAAAAATTCCCAAATTCATTTGTAAGCACAAAAAAAAAAAAAAAAAAAAAAAAAAAAAAAACTCGGATAGCCAAAACAATGTTGAGCAACAAAAATAAGGTTGGTGGTATCACCATACCCAATTGTAAGCTATATTACAGAGTCATAGTAACAAAAACAGCATGGTACTGGCACAAAGACAGACATGTAGATCAATGGAACAGAAGACCCAGATGTTAATCCAGGCAGCTATAGCCAACTGATTTTTGACAAAGATGCCAAAAATATTCATTGGAGAAAAGATAGCCTCTTCAACAAGTGGTGCTGGGAAAACTAGATATCTGTATGTAGAAGGATGAAAATAGATTCTTGTCTTTCTCCATGCATAAGAATCAAGTCCAAGTGAATCAGGGACCTTAATATCAGACGTCAAACTCTGAAATTGCTAGAAGAAAAGGTAGGGGAAACCCTTCAACATATTGGCATAGGCAATAACTTTCTGAATATAACCCCAGTTGCTCACGAAATAAAAACAACTAATCAACCACTGGGATCTTATGAAATTACAAAGCTTTTGTACAGCAAAGAACACTGTGACTAGAGCAAAGAGACAACCTACAGAATGGGAGAAAATCTTTGCCAGGTACACATCTGACAGAGGATTAATATCCAGAATATACAAAGAACTAAAAAAAGAACAATAACCCAATTAAACAACCCAATTAAAAAATGGTCTATGGAACTAAATAGAAAGTTCTTATCAGAAGAAATACAGATGGTATATAAGCATCTAAAAAAGTGTTCTACATCCTTAGCCATCAGGGAAATGCAAATTAAAACTACTTTGAGATTCTATCTCAGTCCTATCAGAATGGCTACCATCAAGAAAACAAATAACAATAAATACTAGTGAGAATGCAGAAAAAGGGGAACCCTTCTACACTGTTGGTGGGAATGAAATCTGATACAGCCATTGTGGAAATCAGTGTGGAGGTTCTTGAGACAGCTAAAATTAGATTTACCACATGACCCAGCTATAGCACTCCTAGGCCTATATCCTAATGACTCTTCTCAATACCTTAGAGATACTTGCACAACCATGTTTATTGCTTCTCTATTCACAATAGCTAGGAAATGGAACCAGCCTAGATATTCCTCCACAGATGAATGGATAATAATGATACGGTACATTTACACAATGGAGTTCTATTCGTGGTAAAGAAAAATGAAATTATGAAATTTGCAGAAATTGATGGATCTGGAAATGATTATACTAAGTACAGTAACTCAGGCCCAAATGGTCAAAAGAATCAATGAAACAATGATTTGGTTCTTTGAAAGGATAAACAAGATTGATAAACTCTTAGTAAATATGACCAGAAGAAAGAAAGAAGAGACAAAAATTAATAAAATTAGAAATGAAAAGGGCACCATTACAACAGATACCAAAGAAATTCAGAAAATCATAAGGACATACTTTAAGGATATATATTCCTGTAAGTTTGAAAATCTGAAAGAAATGGATGATTTCCTTGACTCATATGACCTACAGAAATTAAATCAAGATGAGATAAACCATTTAAATAGACCTATAACAAGTACAGAGATCCAAGCAGTTATAAAAAGGCTCCCAACTAAAAAATGTCCAGGCCCAGATGGATTCACTGGTGAATTTTACCAGACCTTCATGGAAGAACTAACACCACTGCTTCTCAAACTTTTCCATAAAATAGAAAAGAAAGAATTCTACCAGACTCCTTCTATGAAGCCAGCATCACCCTGATACCAAAACCAGACAAAGACAGAACAAAAAAGAAAATTACAGACCAATCTCCCTCATGAATATGGATGCAAAAATTCCAAATAAAATATTGGCAAACAGATTACAAGAATATATCAGAATGATCATTCACACTGACCAAGTAGGCTTTATCCCAGAGAATCAGGAAGGTTCAACATATATGTAAGTCGTTGAATGTAATACACCATATAAATGGTCTGAAGAACAAAAATCACATGATCATCTCAATAGATGCAGAAAAGGCATTTGACAAAATCCAACATCCCTTCATGGTAAAAGTATCATAGAAACTAGGAATAGAAGGAACATATCTCAACATAATAAAAGCAATTTATGACAAACCTACAGCCAGCATAATACTAAATGGGGAAAAAGTTGAAGCTTTTCCACTAAATTCAGGAACAAGACAAGGGTGTCCACTATTCCCACTTTTATTAAGTATAGTACTGGAAGTCTTAGCTAAAGGCAATAAGACACATAAAAGGGATACAAATTGGAAAGGAAGAGACCAAATTAACATTATTTGAAGATGATATGATTCTATGCATAAAGGACCCTAAAGACTCTACCAGCAACCTGTAAGAGCTGATAAACACTTTTAGCAAAGTAGCAGGATACAAAATAAACACACAGAAATCAGTAGCCTTCCTATATACTAACAACAAACATGCAGAGGATGAAATCTGGGAATCTCTCCCATTCACAATTGCCTCAAAAAAAAAGTAGTACCTTGGAATAAACTTAACCAAGGAAGCGAAGGATCTCTACAATGAGAACTTTAAAACTCTCAAGAGAGAAACGGCAGAAGACAGAAGGAAATGAAAAGACATCCGTGTTCTTGGATTCAAAGAATCAATATTGTGAAATGGCAATCTTACCAAAAGCAATCTACACATTTAATGGAATCCCCTTTAAATTTCCAATGGCATTCTTCATAGAAATAGAAAAAAAAATTCCCAAATTCATTTGTAAGCACAAAAAAAAAAAAAAAAAAAAAAAAAAAAAAAAAACTCGGATAGCCAAAACAATGTTGAGCAACAAAAATAAGGTTGGTGGTATCACCATACCCAATTGTAAGCTATATTACAGAGTCATAGTAACAAAAACAGCATGGTACTGGCACAAAGACAGACATGTAGATCAATGGAACAGAAGACCCAGATGTTAATCCAGGCAGCTATAGCCAACTGATTTTTGACAAAGATGCCAAAAATATTCATTGGAGAAAAGATAGCCTCTTCAACAAGTGGTGCTGGGAAAACTAGATATCTGTATGTAGAAGGATGAAAATAGATTCTTGTCTTTCTCCATGCATAAGAATCAAGTCCAAGTGAATCAGGGACCTTAATATCAGACGTCAAACTCTGAAATTGCTAGAAGAAAAGGTAGGGGAAACCCTTCAACATATTGGCATAGGCAATAACTTTCTGAATATAACCCCAGTTGCTCACGAAATAAAACAACTAATCAACCACTGGGATCTTATGAAATTACAAAGCTTTTGTACAGCAAAGAACACTGTGACTAGAGCAAAGAGACAACCTACAGAATGGGAGAAAATCTTTGCCAGGTACACATCTGACAGAGGATTAATATCCAGAATATACAAAGAACTAAAAAAAAGAACAATAACCCAATTAAACAACCCAATTAAAAAATGGTCTATGGAACTAAATAGAAAGTTCTTATCAGAAGAAATACAGATGGTATATAAGCATCTAAAAAAGTGTTCTACATCCTTAGCCATCAGGGAAATGCAAATTAAAACTACTTTGAGATTCTATCTCAGTCCTATCAGAATGGCTACCATCAAGAAAACAAATAACAATAAATACTAGTGAGAATGCAGAAAAAGGGGAACCCTTCTACACTGTTGGTGGGAATGAAATCTGATACAGCCATTGTGGAAATCAGTGTGGAGGTTCTTGAGACAGCTAAAATTAGATTTACCACATGACCCAGCTATAGCACTCCTAGGCCTATATCCTAATGACTCTTCTCAATACCTTAGAGATACTTGCACAACCATGTTTATTGCTTCTCTATTCACAATAGCTAGGAAATGGAACCAGCCTAGATATTCCTCCACAGATGAATGGATAATAATGATACGGTACATTTACACAATGGAGTTCTATTCGGTGGTAAAGAAAAATGAAATTATGAAATTTGCAGGGAAATTGATGGATCTGGAAATGATTATACTAAGTACAGTAACTCAGGCCCAGAATCCAAACGTTGCATATGTTCTCTCTCATATGTGGATCCTAGTTACAAATGTATAGACTTGTGTGTGAGCTGGAACCAAAAATCAGTAGCAGAGACCAGTAAGATGGAAAAAGGCTATAAGGGAGGGAGGAGAGGGAAGGAATTAAGGGGATGGTATTGTATATATCTAGGTAGAAGAACAGATTACAGGGAGGGGAAAGGCCTAAGCAAAGCCAGGGGAAGAGATTGTGTAAAAGAAGGGTGGGTGGGATGGTCAATAAAAATTCAAGATATTCTGAATATGAAAACTTACTTTTTTGAGTAATGGCACGTCCAGAAGCTGTAGATTGTTACTAGAAAATTTTCAGTGCCAGGGATGAGTTGTTGGCCAGGGAGGTCCCTGTTGCCTCCAAAACATTAAAGGCTATTGCCAAGGCCCTTGGTTTCCCTTGAGAAACAGATGGTAAGACCTTATTGCTGAAGACTTCACTTGCCTGAGTGAGTGGCAAGGTCACTGAGAAATCAAATTGGTGCTGAGCAGAAAACCTTCTCTCTGTAGACCAGCCAACTAAAAGCTGGAAAAAGCTGCACTGCATGCAGCCCTATGGGAGACAGAAGTCATCAGTGTTAAAAATAGTGGACACTGGAAGCCTCAAGTTTGGACAGACAGGCCAAATGACCAAACGAGTGCAATAGTGACATGTCTGCTCTGGGGGAAACCAACTGCTCTCTAATTGAACTGAAAGCCCTCTCTATGGGAGGGCATACATGCCTGGTACTGAAAACCTAATCAAAAGCCTATGGCAGGGGAGGTCATGAGCCTTAGGGGTACAAAGCCTGCTCTTGTCTGGCTAAATGTATATATTATTCTCAGCAAACTGCCCTGAAAGCACTATACTTAATGTTCATATTCACATATTAATGCTACTCTCACTTCTGGTTGGAGAAGCTTCTCTTTTCAGATGGCGATGACCACTGGGATGACCCCAAAGGCAACATAGTGCTGAGAAGGAGGGACAAAGAAGTGTCCAGCACTGAAACATCTCTATCACACCCTCCAAGGCTCAGGGTCCATTGCGGAAGAGGTGGCAGAAAGAATGTAAGAGCCAAAGGAAGGGTCCCACTCCTTACAATGCCCAGGCAGAAATTGGCCTCGATACCCATGACCTTGTAGTGCCTAGTAATACCTTCACAAGTCCCTCATAATAGGAGAAAAAGATGATGACATCAAATTAAAAGAGAGACTAATGGAGAGAGGGAGAGGATATGAAGGAGAGCAGAGTTGTGAAGAGGAAAGTGGGGGAGGAGAGGGAAATTTCATGGTTTATTGTCTGTAAGTATAGAAGTTGTCGATAAAAAATAAAAATTAAAAAAAAATTCTTGGGGCTGGAGAGATGGCTTAGTGGTTAAGGCACATGCCTGCAAAGCCTAAGGACCCTGGTTCAATTCTCTAATTCCCATGTAAGCCAGATGCACATGGTGGCACATACATCTGGAATTCGTTTGCAGTGGCTAGAGGCCCTGGCATGCCCTTTCTCAATCTTTCTCTCTCTCTCCTCTCTAATAAATAAAAATAAAAAATCTTTAATTTTTTTTCTCAAGCATTTCATTGCAATAATGTGAAGCTGACTAGTACAAAGTCCAGCTTTATGGCCGGGCATGGTGGCGCATACCTTTAATCCCAGCACTCGGGAGGCAGAGGTAGGAGGATCACCGTGAGTTTGAGGCCACCCTGAGATTACATAGTGAATTCCAGGTCAGCCTGAGCTAGAGTGAGACCCACCTCAAAAAAAAAAAAAAAAAGTCTAGCTTTATTCTTTTGCATGTGAATGTGTCAGTGCCCCAGCATTATTTGTTGACAAACTTCCCTCTATCTAATTTTCTTGCCATATTTATCAAAAATTAGTTGACTATAAATGTAAGAGTTTATTTTTCTATCCTCTGTTGTGTTTAATTGATAGGTATTTCTGTCCATATGGTAGTACCACAGTCTTGATTGCTTTGTAGTAAGTTTGAAATTGGGAACTGTGAATCTTCAAACTTTATTCTTTTCCGGGAACATTTTGGCTATTCCTAGTCCCTTGAATTACCACAGGACCTTCATATTATTTGGCAATTTTTTGTAAAAAAAAAAAAAAAAAACTATGGTTTTGACCAGTGTGCCATCCACAGACAGGTGGCGAGACCCATATATTTAGTCCTTTTAAATTTTCTCTCCAAAATGCTTTGTAGTTTTCAGTGTATTAATTTTGTACTTTTTATTTTATTAAGTTGATTTATTAATTTATTTTTTGGTGCTACTGCAAGTAGAATTGTTTAATTTCCTTTTTGAGTTATTCCTTGCTACTGTGAAGAAATAAAACTGATTTTTGTATTCAGTAAGTTTTTGTACACTGGTCTTGTATCTTGTAACCTTGATTATGTTTATCTTTGGTGATTACTCAGGATTTTCTATTTATAAGATCTTGTGTGATCAAAAATAATGTGTTTCATTTCCAGTATCAATGTCTTTTATTATTTTTTTCTAAATTGCTCTAAGGAATCTCTAGTACAATATTAGATAGAAGTGGCAAAATGAACCTCCTTGTTTTGTTCATGATTGTAGGAGACAATGTCCAGTCTTTTAATGTTAAGCATGATGTCAGAGCCAGCTTTCATCGCAGTCATGTCTCCTAGTAAGTTAGAAAACTCACCTTTATTCCTAGTTTGAAAACGTGTGAGATTTCATAAAATGCTTTCTCTTTTTGTACTACTATAATCATGTGGTTTCATTCTTGATTGTTTTTTTTTTACATGCTTTATTTATTTATTTGCAAGAAAAGAGAGCTAGAGAGAGGGAGAAAGGAAGAGAGAGAGAATTATGAATGAATGGGTGTGCCAGAGCCTCCTGCCACTGCAAATGAACTCCAGACATAATCTGGATTCATGTGGATACTGGAGAATCAAACCCAGACCACCCCAGGCCAGTAGGCTTTGCAAGCAAGTGCCTTTAATCTCTGAGCCATGTCCTCAGCCCTTTATTTATTTATTTAGTGGTTTTTTGAGGTAGGGTCTCACTCTAGCCCAGGCTGACCTGACTATGTAGTCTCAGGGTGGCCTTGAACTCACAATAATCCTCCTACCTCTGCCTCCAAAGTGCTGGGATTAAAGGTGTGTGCCACCACAACTGGCTCCCTTTTTCATTTTCATATTTATATATATATATATATATATATATATATATATATATATATATATATATATATATATATAGAGAGAGAGAGAGAGAGAGAGAGAGAGAGAGAGAGAGAGAGAATGGGTGCACCAGGGCCTCTAGCCACTGCAAATGAACTCCAGATACATGCACTACCTTGGGCACCTGGCTTACGTGGGCACTAGGGAATTGAACCTGGCTGTTAAGCTTTGCAGGCAAGCGCCTTAACCACTAAGCCATCTCTCCAGCCCCCAGCCCCATTTTTATTTTTTATTTTTGGAGAGAGACACAGAGAGAGACAGACAGAGAGAGAGGGAGAGGGAGACAGATAGAGAATGGGCGCGCCAGCAGTCTCTCAGCTGCTGTGAATGAAATCCAGATGCGTGTGCCCCCTTGTGTGCAAGTGTGGCATTGTGCCCTTGTATCACTTTGCATCTAGCTAAACGTGGGATCTGGAGATTAGAACCGGGTTCTTAGGCTTAGCAGGCAGGCGCCCTAACTGCTAAGCCATCTCTCCAGCCCCCAGCCCCATTTTTTCATTCTTTTGATATAAGGATCAAGGGAGTTTATTTTAGGTAGCAAACCAACTTTGCATTCCTAGGGAAAATCCCACCTTACATAGTGCATATTTTTTCTAGATTTGTAGGATTTGTTAATATAATTAGCTTTTCCAATTTTCCTAAGCAATATTTTTGTTTTCATGTGTCTGGTTTTAATAGGAGGTAATAGTTACCTCATAGAGTGAGTTGGAAAGTGTTTGACTTATCTTAATTCATAGATATATGTATCAGGTTAATCAAATGAGCATTTCTGTTTGTTTCAGGCATCAGAGTATCTGAAATATGTAACATATACAAAACTGACTTCAAATGGAATTTGGCTTAAATATGTTACAAAATATATCTAATGAAAAGACCAAAATCTTTTCATTAAAACTAAAACTAGTAAAACTAAAACTAATTTAAGTTGAAGCTATTTGAAAATCTTGAAGAAGAAAATCCAAAAGCTAGCAAACCTTTCTCTGTAATTCAGTTCTTGTAAGCTTTAAAAATCACTGACTGAAACACTTTTTTGGTAAATTGAGTCTCAGCAAATTGGAATTTGGTGTCCAAGCTAAGTTTTTCAGAGTTAATTTTCTTTCTGGTTTTTTTTTTTTTTTTTTTGAGGTAGGGCCTCATTCTAGCTCAGGCTGACCTGGAATTCACTCTGTAGTCTCAGGGTACCCTTGAACTCATGGCAATCCTCCTATCTCTGCTTCCCGAGTGCTGGGATTAAAGGCGTGCACCACCACGCCCAGCTTCAAAGTTGGTAATTTTTGCAAAATTTGATACATTGGCATTTAGGTAACTTGATCATTGAATGAAATGTCTTCAATAAAAACATCTTCACAGGCTGAAGAGATGGCTCAGTGGTTAATCTCTGAGCCATGTCCTTAGCCCTTTATTTATTTATTCATTTATTTATTGGTTTTTTGAGGTAGGGTCTCACTCTAGCCCAGGCTGACCTGACTATGTAGTCTCAGGGTGGCCTTGAGCTCACAATGATCCTCCTACCTCTGCCAAGTGCTGGGATTAAAGGTGTGTGCTTGCTAGCCTGACAGACCAGGTTTGATTCCCCAGTACCCAAATAAAGCCAAATGCACAAAGGGGTGCAAGCATCTGGAGTTCCTTTATAGTGGCAAAAGACCCTGGTGTATCCATTCTCTCTTTCCTCTCTCTGTTTGCAAATAAATCAATAAAAAATATTGGGCACATGCCAGAAACCCCAGCACTGAGGAGATTGAGGCAGAAGGATCATGAGTTCTGAGTTAGCTTGGTATATCATGTAAGTTTGAGACCAGTCTGAGAAAAATAGTGAGATTTTTGCCTCAAAAAATAAAATAGATTTTGCCTATAGCCTTCACTAGCTTCCTGAAACATACTCAGTGAGACTGTATTATAAGAACTAAACATGGGGCTGGAGAGATGGCTCAGCAGTTAAGGCATTTGCCTTCAAGGATTAAAGATGACATGATATAAGGAGTTTTTAAGAAGCAGAGAAAGAAGGCTGGGCATATTCCCAGCTCAGGGGTAGAGGGTTTGCTTAGCATGTGCAAGGACGTAGGTCCAGTTCACACCAAGGGTGGGGGGAAACAGAAAGAATGAATGCAGGAGTACATGAGGGTACGGTATGGCTTGTATTCAGGACTTACCTCTGTCGGCACCATGTCCAGTGCTTGCGTGATGTTTATTTTGTTTCTATTAGTGCTCAGCTATGAGGACACATAAATAAAGAAACCTGGTGATCAGTGGGTGAGAGAGAAAGACAAGTGATTGAACTGGGCCAGCCATGAGAATGCTGAACTGACATGACATACTGGCTGGATGGAAAATAATAGAGGGCCCAGTATCGAAGGGAGAAAAACAGTCTGAAGAACTAAAGTTGCAACAGCTTGAAAGTTGGATATCTATGCATTTAGATAAGGGAATTGGAGACAAGAAGCTGGGTTCGCAGAATGAGATTTTTGGGGTAAAATGTCAGGAGTAAAGCAGATCTGCTTAGGAAAGGGTCAGAGGCCCTCATAAAAAAGTTTGATGAGTGGGGCGTGGTGGTGCACGCCTTTAATCCCAGCACTCGGGAGGCAGAGGTAGGAGGATTGCCGTGAGTTCAAGGCCACCCTGCGACTACACAGTGAGTTCCAGGTCAGCATGGACTAGAGTGAAACCCTACCTCGAAAAAACAAACAAACAAAAATGTTTGATGAGATGGGCTGGAGAGATGGCTTAGCAGTTAAAGCATTTGCCTGCAAAGCCAAAGGATCCAGGTTCGATTCCCCAGGACCCACGTACACAAGGTGGTGCATGCATCTGGAGTTCATTTGCAGTGGCTGAAGGCCCTCGTGCGCCCGATCTCTCTCTCTCTCTTTCTCTCTCTTTCTATCTGCTTCTTCCTCTCTCTCCCTCTCTTTCAAGTAAATAAAATTTTTTTAAAATTAAAAAAGTTTGATGAGTTATTGGAGGTGAGGACAACATAGAACTGTGGGATCAGTGTCTTATGATTAGGTGAGTATGCAGATGGACTGATGTGGGCCTAAGATTTGATTGGTTGGTTGAGAGATGAGAACTGTCTTCCTCAGCTCCCACCCTCTCCCAGCCCAGCAGGAATCGCACAGCACAGAACTTAGAAAGGGTGAGCTGCTTCCCAGTGCTAGCAAAACTTTTACAATGAGGCTCCTAAACTCTCCTGTCTTGCTTCTTTTTATCCTAACTCTATGTTGACTTTTCACTTTCTAAATTTTTACTTGTGTGTGTGTGTGTGCATCAGGATTACATGGGTGGCTTGGGAATTGAACTGGGACTGGCAGGCTTTGCAAGTAAGTGCCTTTAACCATTGAGCCATATCCTCAGCCCCTTTACTTTTCAGGTTTGAATCGATTATTTTCTCTTTGCTGTAAACCATCCTGTGAGGGCTTTGATTGAGTTTAGTAATTTATCTTATTTCTAGTTCTGGGCTACATACTATGTGTACTTTCTCCTCAAAGGTAGACTTGTTCCAGCTGTAAGCTTTCCAACTGACCTCCTAGATATTGTTCCAGCCAGCTCTAGACTCCACATTCCCTTGGCACCTAAGGCTATGAGCATAAGGAAGTGATATAACCAGTGTCTTAAATCCTAAAGAAAAGAGACTTTACATATAAGTGGAAGAGCTATGGAAGCTAAAGTGGAGAATGAGAAGTCCCCTTTCCCCCAAGATTTTGAGCTGTTCCCTCAATATACACATAGCCTTAAGTGCCTGTCTCTGCAAATACTCAGGCCTGATACAAATATTTACTATAAAGCAAATACACTCATCTTTAAAATTCACTCTTCAGGGTTGTAAAGATGGCTCCATGGTGAAAAGCATTTGCTTGCAAAGCCTGTTGGTCTGGGTTCAATTCTGTAGTACCCATAGAAAGCCAGATGCTCAAAGTGGCATATGCATCTGGAGTTCATTTGCAGTGGCAAGGGGCCTATCTTCCCTTTTCTATCTCTGTTCATAGATAAATAAATAAATGAAAAAATAAAATTCACTGTGTAAATGTGACTCCCTTTGGATTGTTTTTTGCTTTTTATTTTCACTAGAGTTCTTAAATGGTGTTTATTCCCTTTCAAAGGTAGCTCTGTTAGAGTTTAATAGTGAATGTTTAATTTTCTAAGTCCAACAGCTGCAGATACCCAGTAAGCTGCCATTCTAGAGCCTAGTCAACTTCAGTTCTGAGAATATAAAAATTAGTTAGTATTTGCTCCCAAGAACTCACACTCTACTGGCTAAGAGAGGCAGCAGTTGGCATGTTTAAATATACTCTTCTAGATCTTGAGACACCAATGTTCTACTTGCTCTCCTTCTTTTAAGCATCCTGAGAGCTCTTTCTCTCTGTTGTCTGCCCTTTCAGGTTGATTTTGTTCTAGCCCTTCTTTTCCTTTCTTTACATTTTCCATTCTGGAAACAACTAATTTGGTCCATTTAGATTAAATTTCCATTCTATGTGTATGACTCTCAAATCTGAGTTGCTAACATCTCTGAGCTCCAGAACAATGATTATCAGTCTGTTCCTTAACCTGAATATGCTGGCGGCAGAGTTTATCACATTAATCCCAGATCTGCTCCTACTCCACTAGCCTCATTGTCTGTGAATGGAGTTTTTCTAGCCAACTACTCAAGCAGAAACCTGGTTGTCATGCTGAACTTGAAATCACGTGCAATGTGTAGGTGATTCTATGTTTTCCATAGCTGTCTGATCATTCAACTTCTTTCTCACCCTCCTTCCTGTCTCTGGCCTTGTCTGGTTCTAACAACTCCCCTTAGATTTCTTAACTTGCCTCCTATTTGGTTTCTTTGCTTCTATTTTGTCCCTTTAACCTATCTTCTAATCTGATGCAGGAATGATCTTCCTAAAATGTAAATTCCTCTTTTCTCCATTTAAAAACCATTCAGTGGCTTCCCCTAGTCTTCAGGACTGTATCCAAATAGTTTATCATGTCTCTTGCAGGATCCTTTGTAACCTGATCTTGCCTGGCTTTCCAGCTTCATTTCCTCCACTTTTTTCCTGAAGTACTAAATCCCAGCTGAACCAAATTACTTATTTGGAATTTCTCAGCCACTCTATGCTGCTTCATAATTCAGCGCGTTTATACCTGCACATCTCGCTGCTTACCTTGTCCTTCCAATTGATTTCTTTCCTCCATTCTTGATGAATTTCCTATTCTGTTCTTTGAAATCTTGTCTTCCCATGGTTTCCTCTGAGAAGTTCTAACTTGACCTCCTCATTTCCTTTTTTTCTTTCGTTTATTTGTTTTTGTGGTTTTTCAAGGTAGGGTCCCACTGTAGCCCAGGCTGACCTGGAATTCACTATGTAGTCTCAGGATGGCCTTGAACTCTTGGGAACCCTCCTACCTCTGCCTCCCAAGTGCTGGGATTAAAGGTGTGCGCCACCACGACCAGTTTAGACTTCCTCTTTTCTTGATGCTCTGCTATAACCATTTTCATTCTATCTGTGTTCCTGCCTTGTTGTACTGAGTTGTTTATGATATGTCTCTTTAAGGGTTCATTGGGCCTTTGAAAGGATCATCTCTGTAGGAGTGTTTTGAAGGGCTCTGTTTGCCAAATTTGATAATTATGCTTTGGGTACCTCCTATGTGCCAAAGGACTATGCTAGATACTGTGATGATTTTCTTATTCACCTTTTTCTTTTTGGTTTTTTGAGGTAGGGTCTCACTCTAGCTCAGGCTGACCTGGAATTCACTATGTAGTCTCAGGGTGACCTCGAACTCATGAACTCATGGCGATCCTCCTACCTCTGCCTTCTGAGTGCTGGGATTAAAGGCATGCGCCCCAACGCCTGGCTTCCACTGTTTTATTTTATTTTATTTTTTCTTAAAGGCAGTTTCTCAGTCTCCTGCATAGGTCTGTATCCTGTTTGTCCTCCAAAGTCTGACCTCAGCCTCCTTTACTTCTGCATATGCACTCTGAGTCACTCCATCCATTTCCTTAGCTTTAATTGCTGACAACTCCCAAATCTGTTCTCCCAGCAAAGACCTCATTCCCATGCTCCAGATGGTCCCAGGCATCTCAAACTCAGCACGTACAAAACTGAACTATCTTCTCTTTCTTTTATTCTTTATGGGCTAAAAGGAGAAAAAAAAATTGTAGGAGAGTTTCTGAAACAATTTTAAGGGGAAAAAGTTCAAAATTAAGCCAGGACAATGGCATTCAGCTTCCAGTGATAAAACCAAGGGCAGCTTTTGTATTTTCTTTAAAATTTTATTTATTTATTCATTTATTTGTGAGGAGATAGAAACTGAGAGAGAGAGAGAGAGACAGAGACAGAGAAAATGAGATGTGTGTATGGTCTAGGTGCACTAGGCCCTCTTGTCACTGCAGAGGAACTCCAAATGTATGTGCCACTTTGTGCAACTGGCTTTATGTGGGTTCTGGGAAATTGAACCTGGCCCAGCATGCTTTGTAAGCAAGCACATTTAACCACTGAACCATCTCCCCAGCCTCTTCTCCCACTGGCATTTTTAAGGTGGGTATTAGGAATCTGAACTCAGCTCCTAATGTTTGTGTGCCACTTTACCTAATAAGCCATTTCCCTATACCTAAAAATACTTTTTTGAAAAAAAAAATTAAACAGATACATTATAGAACAGGATGCAAAATGTCAGAGAAATTGCAGCTCCTTTCCTGAAGTGTAAGCACACAGACCACTTTTCACAGTACAGCTTCTCAGATTTAGCTACCAAACTTATGCTCAAGAGTCAGAGGAGGTCGACACAGTGTCTATTCATTTAAGAGCATGGTGAGGAGAGCCTTCAGGGTACAAACATTACCCGGGGTGGACAATGGGAAATCAGCTCTGCAGGAAGTCTTTTTCAGGGGAAGTAGGAGGAAACAGGAGGAGGGAGGAGTTAGTGTGTATGAACTGCGGATCTACCCTGAGGTCTGTAAAACACATTGATTCATTCAATAGACACTTACTGATGCCAGTTTTGTCCTCTGTTCTTTGTTGTGTGGTGGAACAGATGAGTTAGATGTGTTCTCTGCCTTCAAGTAGCTCACTATGTGGTGATGGGTGCTAAGCAGTATAATTATTCTATTGCTGTGATAAAGGATGTACATTATGAAACTGGACCACTAGAAAAGAAATCAAAAAAGACCATCCCATTTATATGACTACATCATCCTGTTACATAATCCCGTTGGGGCTTGGGACATTGTTCAGTGGCAGAACCCTTGCTTGGCATATGCAAGGACCTGGGTTTTTTCCCTAGCATGGCAGAACAAATAATCAAACAAACCCAACCAAACAAAAACACAGAACAAGAAAAGCAATTACAATAGCAACATAAAGCACAAAACACATAGGAATAAATGTAACCGAGGAGGTGGAAGAACTCTATGGACAACCATGACACTAATGAAGGACACTGAAGAAGACACAGATAACAGGAACACACCTGGGATCATGGATTGGAAAATCAGTATTGTTAAAATCTCCACGAAATCCAAAGTGATCTACAGAGTCCATGTAATCCCTATCAAATTACCAAGGTTGTTTTTTTTGTTTTGTTTTGTTTTTACAGAAATGGGAAAATGATCATAAAGTTTGTAACCACAAAAGACTCCATAGTTAAAATACTGTTATAAAGAACGAAGCAGAGCTGGGCGTGCTGGCGCACGCCTTTAATCCCAGCACTTGGGAGGCAGAGGTAGGAGGACCGCCATGAGTTCGAGGCTACCCTGAGACTACATAGTGAATTCCAGGTCAGCCTGAGCTAGAGCTGAGACCCCCCAAAAAAAAAAAGAACCAAGCGAGGGCTGGAGAGATGGCTCAATGGTTAAGGCGCTTGCCTGTAAAGCCTAATGACCCAGGTTTGATTTGCTGATACCCATGTAAAGCCAGATTTCCAGTGGTTTATGCATCTGGAATTCACTTGCAAGGGTTGGAAGCTCTGGCACACCCATCCTTTCTCTGTCTCCTTTCTCTCTCTTTGCTTGCAAATAAATAAACAAACAAATAAATAAATAAATAAATAAATAAATAAATAAAATATTTAAAAAGGAACCATGCTAGAGGCATCATCTTCCCAGATTTCCAACTATATCACAAAGCTATAGTAACCAAATCACTATTGTGTTAGCATAAAAACAGAAATGCATAACTAATGGGACAATATAGAGAGCCCAGAAATAAATGCATACATATATGACCAGCTAATTTTTGATAAATGTGCCAAGACTACACAGGAGACAAAAGAAATTTCTCTTCATTAAATGGTATTGGGAAAATTAGCTATTCACATGCTAAAGAAACTGAACTCTCATTTTATGCTATACACAAAATTAACTTCAAGTGGATTAAAGACAAATAAAAGTCCTAGAACTCTTAGCTCCCAAAGACTAGCAAAACTCCTAGAAGAAACATAGGGAAAAATGCTTTTTTTGATATTGACCTTGGTAATGATTTTTGGACATAACAACAAAGAATCGAGAGAAAAAAATAAAAATAAGCTAGTTAGATTACATCAAGCCACAAAGCTTCTAAATATCAAACAGCCAATCATAAAATGTGAAAGCAATCTACAGAAGAGAGAAGATATTTGCCTACCATATATCAGACAAAAAGTTGTTATCCAAAATATCAACTTCTTATCAGGAGCTCAAACAACTCAATAAACAAAACAGCCCAAATACTTGACTCAAAAATGGGCAGAAGGGCTGGACAGATGGTGTAGCAGTTAAGGCACTTGCCTGTGAAGCCTAAGAACCCAGGTTTGATTCCCCAGTTACCCACAGATGCACAGGGTGGTGCATGGGTCTGGAGTTTGTTTGCAGTGGCTAGAGACCCTCATTCTCTCTCTCACTTTAGTAGATAAATAAATAAAATATTTAAAAACAATAAAAAATTAAAAAATGGGCAGAAGACCAGAAAGGTTATTTGTTTTCAAAGACATAAAAAACAGCTGTGAGGGCTGGAGAGATAGCTCAGCAGTTAAAGGCACTTGCTTGCAAAGCCTGATGCCCCAGGTTCAATTTCCTAGTACCCACATAAAGCCAGATGCACAAAGTGACACATGGACCTGGAGTTCGTTTCAAGTGGCAACAGGCCCTGGTGTGCTCATTCTTATCATCTGTCTGTCTATCTATCTACCTCTCTATCTATCATTTAATCTGTCTGTCATCTATATACCAATCATCTCTGCTTGCAAATAAATAAAAACAATAAAAGTAGCCATGAGCCGAGCGTGGTAGTACACGCCTTTAATCCCAGCACATGGGAGGGAGAGGTAGGAGGAGCACTGTGAGTTTGAGGTCACCCTGAGAATATAGAGCGAATTCCAGGTCAGCTTGGGATAGAGTCAGACCCTACCTCGAAAAAACAAACAAACAAACAAAAACAAACAAACAAAAGTAGCCATGAAACATATAAGAACTGTTAAGCACACTAATCTAGCTAGGTGTGGGGATGTATGCCTATAATCCCAGCAATCAGAAGGCCAGAGAACCACCTCAATTCAAGCCCAGGCTACATAGTGAATTCTAAGCCAGCCAGCTATAGTGAGACTATCTCAAGTAAATAAATAATAATAAAAACAAAATTATTAATCACTAGAAAATGCAAATGAAAACATGAGGTAATCCCCATGCTAGAATGGCTCTCATCAAAAAGGTGATGATAACAAGTGTTGGTAAGGGCATGGAGGAAGGAGAGCATTTGTTAGGAATGTAAATTGGTACAGCTATTATGAAAAATAAGTATGGGATTTCTTAAAAAATTAAAAATAGAACTGCTACATGATCTAGCAATTCCACTTAAGGATCTATATTTAAAGGAAATGGAATGAGTAAAGATTTATTTACATGTCAGTGCGTGCGCATGTGTGTGTGTGTGTGTGTGTGTGTGTGTGTGTATTTATGGGTGTGCCATGGTCTCTTGCAGCTGCAAATGAATGCCAGATGCATGTGGTACTTTAGTTCTGGTATTATGTGAGTGTGGAGAGTTGAAGCTGGAGTGGCAGGCTTTGCAAACAAATGCTTTAATCCGGTGGGCTATCTCTCCAGCCCAAAAGAAGTATCTGCAGCATTATTCACAATAGATATGCCTGTTGATACATGACTACAGAGAAAGGTATACATATATATGTATCATAGGATTTTATTCAGTCATAAATAAGGAAAGCCTGCTGGGCGTGGTGGCGCATGCCTTTAATCCCAGCTCTTGGGAGGCAGAGGTAGGAGGATTGCCGTGAGTTCAAGGCCACCCTGAGACTACATAGTGAGTTCTAGGTCAGCCTGGACTAGAGCAAAACCCTACCTTGAAACACCAAAAAAAAAAAAATAAATAAAAATAAATAAATAAATAAATAAAAAGGAAATCCTACTATTTATGACAAAATGGATGGTAAGTGAAATAAGCCAGTTACAGAAAGACAAATGCATCTCGAAATGTTGAATTCAGCAGGCCTGGTAGCATACTCATGTAATCCTACCACTTGGGAGGCAGAGTCTGTAGGATTGCTGTAAGTTCAAGGCCAGCCTGGTCTACATAGTGAGTTTCAGGCCAACCAGGACTACATCATGAGTCTTGTTTAAAAAAAAAAAAAACCAACAGAGAACAAAACAAAATAACTCAGAAATAGCAGAGCAGTGACTGCCAGGGTTTGAGGAGAGGAAATGGGGTGATACTGGTCTTTTTTCCTCTTTCCTTCCTTCCTTCTTTTTTCTTTCTTTCTTTCTTTCTTTCTTTCTTTCTTTCTTTCTTTCTCTTTCTCTCTTTCTCCCCCCTTTCTTCCTTCTTTTCTCTCTTTCTTTCTTTCTTTCTTTCTTTCTTTCTTTCTTTCTTTCTTTCTTTCTCTTTCTCTCTCTTTCTCCTTTCTTTCTTTCTTTCTTTCTTTCTTTCTTTCTTTCTTTCTTTCTTTCTCTTTATTTCTCTCTCTCTCTTTCTCCCCCCTTTCTTCTTTCTTTCTTTCTTTCTTTCTTTCTTTCTTTCTTTCTTTCTTTCTTTCTTTCTTTCTGCTGAGGATTATCTCAGGACTTTATGAATAAGCACACACATACCACTGAGCTACACCCCAGTCCTGTGTCCAAAGTTTCAGTTGTAATACGGAGATGTTCCGGGGATCTGTGATGCAGCATGGATGGTGATATATACACCAATAACGCTGAACTTCACAAGAGAGACAGCATTTCAGCTTTTGCTTGTGTGGAAAACGTATAGGTGTTTTCTGTCTGCGGCTTGGTTAGAAATATGCCAGGAAATTGGAATATGAAATGTGTGGGAAATTAATTACACACATGCTTACATTCTTGACAATCATGATCAGCATTTAAACCCCTGGAGAGGAAGGAAACCATTTCTTTTGTCTTGGATACTCAGCAGTGTAGCTTAGAGCTGTCCTTGCACATAGTACTGTTTATAGTTTTGCAGCCAGAGCTGATGGACATAGCTTATGCTTTATTTTTTTAAACTTATTTTATTTTACTTGAGAGAGAGAGAGAGAGAGAGAGAGAATGGGCACACCAAGGCCTCTAACCACTGCAAACAAACTCCAGACGCATGTGCCACCTTGTGTATCTGCCTTACATGGGTCCTGGGGAATCAAGCCTGGGTCCTTTGGCTTTGTAGGCAAGCACCTTAGCCATTAAGCCATCTCCCCAGCCCCTTACTCTTTACTGAATAAACATAAATTGAGTACCTAGTGTGTATCAGGATTTATAATAGTTACCAAGCAAGAATGAATCCATAGCCTCAGAAGCTTGGTTGAATGCAATTAACAGTTAAAACAGGGAACAACACAAAGGAGGGCACCTCCCTGCTTTTGAATGGTCATAGGAAGTTCTGAGGCTTCCAAAAAGTGACCTTTGAGAACAGATTTGTATGACAGGAGCTGATTTGAAAGAAGACAAGCATTGTACTAGAGGAATCAGCCTTGTGTACAGTATGATATATTCAGAGAATGTTTCCTATTAAGTGTGGAAGCAAAGTTGAGAAGTGGCTGGGGCCAGGCTATAGCAGGCCTTTGTGCCATGAAATATCTAGATTTTATGTCATGAAGGCAATGGTTAGTCACTGAAATGCTGACTGAAATCAGTAAGAGCAGGTTGTAGCCCATTAATGGGTTGCAAAACCAATTCAGTGAATTGGAACCAGCACTTTTAAAAGACGAACAACAATAGTAGAATTAGTGTGCTTATTTGTAAAGGAAAATATTTTATGAAGCATATGTAATTGTTTCAATTATATACGTGACTGTTGTGTTCTGAGGTAAAAATGTCTTCATCTGAGTCACAGTAAAACATTTCTTTGAGAAACACTGAAGGGTTAGTGGTTCAAAAGTTGATGTTTTAGATTCCCTTTGGTAGCAATTCACAAAAACCTCAGGCCCAGTGGCAGTGACCACTAAAAAGATTATTTCAGTGTAACTAGGACTGTAGTTTGGGAGCTCTATTATAATTTCTTTCAGTTGTTAATCTCCCATTCTCAGTTTCATCTGTAGATTAATGGCAGTACCCCTGAGTTATTCAGAAAAACATGCCAATTCCCCCATATCTAGGTCAGAGACTGAATTTCAGTGACTCAAATTAGTTTAGGCCTGTCCATGCTGAAGACATGGACAGGGGATGAAAGCATATACATGACTACCTTAAATTAATCTGAGTGGAGGTTATGGAGTCAGTCCACTGTAATGTCATGTGGTAATTTCAGTGTGACTACAGAAACATTGTAGATGCAGCTAGTTTGACAACATAATGAATTTAGGTATGGGGATGGTCAGAGGAGCCACCCCAAAATATGCCTACGTAAAAGTGGAGTCTTGGGCTGGAGAAATGGCTTAGTGTTTAAGGCACTTGCCTGCAAAGCCAAAGGACCCAGGTTCAATTCCCCAGGACCCATGTAAGCCAGATGCACAAGAGAGTGCACGCATCTGGAGTTTGTTTGTAGTGGCTGGAGGCTCTGGCGCGCCCATTATCTCTCTCTCTTTCCCTGCCTATTTCTCTCTCTCAAATAAATAAAGAAAAATTAAATATTAAAAAAAAAGTACAGTCTTGGGGTGCTAGGGAATGCCTGAACACAAAGTGATAAAGGGTACAACGGACAGGGAAACAACTAAAGTAATGATCCCTCTGTGCTTCTGAAGCCTGAAATCAGGAGCAAAAGATGTAGCTGGAGCAGCAAGCAGATGCTGGTCTTAGAAGGAAGACATTGCAAGGAATCTGGACTCTGTCCCATAGGAAATGAGCCACTGGGTATCAGCAGACAGTTAAGATGATCAGATTTCTATCACCACAGCTGCCACATTGTAGGAGGCAAGTTAAGGGGTTACTGGAGTAATCCTGGATAGAGATGTCTGGGATTTCACATCAGGGAGAAATAACTGCAGATCCGAGGCATAATTCCACTAAAGACAAACGCAAGGAAACAATTCCTGGCTTTTCTAATGATAAATTTTTGGGGGTGCACACTGTTATTTGCTAAAGTTAACAGCAAATTTGTTAGTTTTGGGGTAGGTGGGGGAGAGGCATTACATTGTCAATCTTACTGTAAAGAACTGGAGTCCAATTCGGAGAATCGTTCGTTCAAAATGGTAGGAGGGCATTTATTTTTGGGGGGCTCTCTGGTTTGGAATTTAAATAGTGCCTAGATAAGACTCGAAGGCATGTTCTACCCACTGAGGTGGCTATTTATAAATATAGGCCAGATTAGTCAAATTCCTGATACTGTTATTTGCCCCTACTGTACCCTGAGCTCATGTAGTAAATGATCTAGGATTCATATACTCTTTTTTGGGGGCCAGAGTGAATTAGACACAGGATCCCCTGAGGTCACTGTGACAGTGTCCCATTTCATGAGTTCCTTGATGCCAGAGCTTTCTTCTTATCTCTGTATTCCTTGTATTTGGCCCAGGGCCGGATTTATGACAAACATTTGATAAATACGGCATCTCCAGTGTCTAAAATGATGCTGGGGACTAACAGATGTTTAGTAAAACACTCGGGAAAGCATTAAGCTCCAAATGGAGATCTATTTCTGGTAGCCAAGAGGAAAGCTCTGGAAGTCCAGCCATAATTCACCTGTTCTGAAGACTTAAAAAGATGTTTTAAGGGAAAGGGCTTTTCCTAGGTGTTGGGGTGACTTGGAGTATCTAGCTGGGGTGAATGTTTGGAAAGAAATGTGTTGAGTATCAAAATAAGCTTTCCAGCAGTACTAAGGACAGACTGGAGGGGGAGCTCTGTTGGCATGAGTCTGATTAGGGCAGCTGTAAAGAAACAGCACCACAGAAGTTGTCCCTGAAGTTCATGTCTTTCTGCTAGGCCACTGAGCCATGCCACTTTCTTCCTTACTATGTCAATGTGTTCAGGGGAACAAATAGACTTTTTTTTTTTGGTTTTTCAAGGTAGGGTCTCACTCTAGCCAGCTAGCCCAGGCTGACGAGGAATTCACTATGGAGTCTTCTCAGGGTGGCCTTGAACTCACAGCTATCCTCCTACCTCTGCCTCCCAGGTGCTGGGATTAAAGGCATGCGCCACCACGCCCAGCTTCAAATAGACTCTTAAAGTGAAGCTCTAAATTAAAAATTCTTTCCTCCCAGTCTCCAGGGCTGTAGCTATCAGGCCTTGCCCTCAAGTGTTCAGCACATGCGTGATAGCTTCGCTGGGTTTTATCTGTTATCCTTAGTGGATACAAATGGGCTCCTTGCTTCTCACAAGCCGACATTCTGAAACCGGATTTCCTTTTTCCACATCCCCAGAGGCTCACTTTTGACAATAAAAGCTTCCAGGAAATTCCCAGCCAGCTCAAACTTTCTAAAGCTCCTCCCCCTTCAGCCCTCCTCTTTACACCCTCTCCCCACCCCCAAAGAGAAAGTTTCTGGGGAAGGCCAACATCCTCTCACATCAACCCTTCTGGTCAGGGGTTAGGTCCTCATTGAAAACCCATTCAGAGGTTGAGGGATGCCTGGAAATAGCAATGCTTTAGTGTTCTTTTAGTTTCAGGGGGAGCAGATTAAGGAAGCTTTATTTGCAGATGTTCACACCTCTACTTATCAGGAACTAATCCCCCCCCACACACTTGGAAATCCCAGGGGCTCAGTCCCTTATACCGGATGTCAAAACCCAATCATTTTAGAAAGCCAGTTTGGAATCAACAGATGCATGCCCCATCTAAGTTAGTATTAAGAAAAGCAAAAAGGTACTCTCACTTTTGGTTAGAGAAGCTTCTTTTCAGATGGTGGTGACCACTGGGGTGACTCAAAACTCACTAAAAGTGCTAAGAAGTGACAGTAGAGTGTTCAAAACTACATGAGACATTATTATCACAACACCCAAGGCTCGGGGGGCCACTGTGGAAGAGGTGGCATTATGAATATTTTTAAGAGCTGAAGCCAGGTGTGGTGGCATATGCCTTTAATCCCAGTACTGGGGAGGTAGAGGTAGGATTGCTGTGAGTTCAAGGCCACTCTGAGACTATATAGTGAATTCCACGTCAGACTGGGCTACAGTGAGATGCTGCCTCAAAGAAAAAAAAAAAAAATAAATAAATAAATAAATAAATAAATAAAGTTAAGAGCCGGTCCGCAGAGATGGCTTAGCAGTTAAGGCACTTGGCCTACAGGACCCAGGTTTGATTTCCCAGGATCACGTAAAACAGATGTACAAGGTGGCATATGCATCTGGAGTTCACTTGCAGTAGCTAGAGGACCTAGTGTGCCCATTCTCTCTATTTCAAATAATAATTAAAAAAATAGTAAAGAGCCAAGCCAGGCATGGTAGTGCATGCCTTTGCTTTTAATCCCAGCATCTGGGAGTTCAAGGCCACCCTGAGACTACATAGTGAATTCCAGGTCAGCCCAGGCTAGATAGATCAAGACCCTACCTTGAAAAACAAACAACAACAACAAAAATGTAAGAGCCAAAGGAAGGTGAGGAGTGCTTACAATAATCTTCCAGACACAACGTGGCCTTGATATTTATGACCTCACAGTGGCTGATGCTATACAAGACCTGCATAATAGGGAAAAAATTAAATCAAAATAGGAGAGCTGGGCATGGCAGTGCACGCCTTTAATTCCAGCACTCCAGAGGCAGAGGACTGAAGTGAGTTTTCGGTCATCCTGGGCAAGGGTAAGACCCTACCTTGAAACCCCCTCCTTTAAAAAAAATAAACCCAAATAGAAGAGAGACTAGTTGGAGAGAAGATTTTGTGGAGGGGAGATTTGAGAGGGTTGTGGGAGGGGATTACGATCCTGGAATATCTTTTATATTTATGGAAATTTCCAATATTAGTTAAAAAAAAGCAAAGCAAAAGGTCAGGCATGGTGGTATACACCTGCAATCCAAGCACCCAGGAGGCAGAGGCACAAGGATTAAAGCATGTCTGAGGGAAGCCTGGGCTACAAAGCAAGATCCGCCCCCTTCCCCGCAGCAAAACAACAAAAACTGTGCCGACCAAATGAAACCCAGATGTAAGAACAAGAAATGTGCTATGAATTTACTATCTTAGGTAGACAGGACATTTGGATGGTTCTCATGTTCCAGAAATCATAGGGGAAGAAAAGAAAATTTATATACACATATATTCACATAAGAAATCTTATCTATTGTACAGAGAGGGCCATCTGCCTTTGCAGAAAGCTCTGGGCCCCATTATGAATGTTCATTTTACAATTCTAGTCCGTTTTTCTCATACATTAAAAACACTCCCAAGGCCTGTGATCACGGGCACTAATGAGAGCCATCCAGTCCTCAGCTCCAGTTAAGTCTTTGGCGTTTGAAACGTGTGGGAGCTGTGGAGGCTCGCTTCCTGGTTCTGATGGAGGTCTTGCCGCAGACCTTGCAGCAGCTGGTTTAGGAGCGTAAGGTTGCTGTCTCTGCGAGGAAGAGGCAGGGGTGGAAGACAGTTGCCTTTATATTCGATCACTGCCATCTTGGCCCGATCCTGCTCCCTCCGATTTGGAATCTGCAACATTCTCGTATAGCCCCCATTCTGACCCTGGAACCGAGGGGCCAGTACTTTAAACAGCTTTGGGATCAAGTCTTTCTCCTAGACGGGAAGAGTTAGCCAGAAGTGAGGGTGGTTACACACAACTGCAGAGGCATTTTTTTAACTTTAGATCCCTCCAGACATAGGGTCCAACCCTCCCACCTTACAGTAGGCTTCTCCCAGGCCCCTAATGAGGTAAGTTACAAAGAGGAATCACAGGCAGCTGTACAGGTACATACTGACATTCAGTTTTGCTAAGTTAACCGTTCTCATGTCGTTGACAACACTGGTCCATAAAGGAGAGCTCTGGCTTCCATCTGCCTCCCCACCCCCGTCCTCCCCCACGGGCAGAGGCTGCCATTTGGGAAACAGACCAAGAAGGAGCACTCACCGTGAGCCAGAAGTCAGCCATGCGCATGGCTCGTTCGTTGGTGTCCCCCAGCTTTCCATAGTCGATGAGCTGTCAGGACAAAACATCACAGATGCAGCATGAGCAAGAACCCTGGCGCCCATCTTGCCTGTCTTTAATTTTCAAAATATTTTATTTATTTGCTTAAGAGCGCAAGAGCGAGAGAGCGAGAGAGCGAGAGAGAGAGAGAGAGAGAGAGAGGGAGGAGGTGCACCAGGGCCTCCAGTCACTGCAAACGAACTCCAGACGCATGCACCACCTTGTGCATTTGGCTTTACGTGGGTGCCGGGGAATCGAACCTGGGTCCTTCGGCTTCACAGGCCAGCGCCTTACCCGCCAAGCCGTATCTCCAGGCCCCCTCTTGCTCTTCTCATATGCTCGCTGCCCAAGCTAAGGATCGACCTCGACCTCGGGACGCCCTTCACTCCGCCTGGCTCCCTCCCTCGGGGCCACCCTCACCTTCTCGGCGTAGCCCCTCATCTCGTCCACGCGTGCCCATGACGCCTCGATGCGCTCGTGTCGCACCAGTCCCGTGAGCAAATTCCGCAGCAGGTGGATGCGGGACTCGGGACCGAGGCCCAGGCGACGGAACACACGGCCGTGGGACACGGCGGCGACCCACGACAGCCGCATGTCGCCACCACTTTCCGCCGCGCCTCTCGGAGGCCGGAAGTGGACGCTCCGGAGCCCGGCGGGGAGGGGGCGGAGCCATCGCAGAGCACGCATGCGCCTTAGCTTGGTGCGTGGCAGACGTGTTTGCGCATGAGTGTCGGAGCCTGCTTCGTTGGCAATCCCAGGGAGGGCGGAGAAGGGGCGTGGACGCTTCCGGAGGCGGTGCGGCCTCAGGTACGGCGGGTGCTCGGCGGCGGCGGTGGCCGGCGGAGCGAGCGCCCCCTAGCGCCGCGTCCGCGAGTGTCCGGGTGTCGCGGGCGCCGCGGCGTGGGCTGGGGACGGGCGCGCGGGCGGGGTGCCGCGGGGCACGCCGGGAAAGCGAGTGCCGAGGAGGCCGCGCGGGCCGGGGGCAGGCCGGGGCTGGGTGCCCGCTGCCCTTGGCCTTGGCCTTCAGACGTCCTGAAAATGTCATTTTAGAAAATAATATTCACTGGCCATAGTGAAATGAATTAATGGCTGGGAAAGACGCAGACAAGAAACATTTTTTTTTCTATGACTGACGTAAATTAAAATTTAAAATGGAGCCGGGCGTGGCGGCGGCGCATGCTCTTGGGAGGCTGAGGTAGGAGGTTCGTCGTGAGTTCGAGTCCAGCCTGGGGCTACAGAATGAGGTCCAGGTCAGCCTGGGCTAGAGTGAGACTCTGGATCAAAAAGTAAACAAGAAACCACCACCACCAACAACAAATCAGTTAATAGGTTAATTTGTTAAAAAAAAATTAAAGGACAAAAATTTAGCACTAAAAGGAAAAGTAATGTATTAATACTTTTTTTTTTTTTTTTTGGAGAGAGACAAAGAGAGAGAGAGAGGAAGACAGAGATGGGCGCACCAGCAGTCTCTCAGCTGCTGCAAACGAAATCCAGATGTGTGCGCCCCCTTGTGGTCAAGTGTGGCATTGCGCCCTTGCGTCACTTTGCATCTGGCTAAATGTGGGACCTGGAGATTGGAACCGCTGGAGATTGGAACCAGCGTTCTTAGCCTTAGGAGGCAGGCGCCTTAACCCTTAAGCCATCTCTCCAGCCCTGTATTAATAAGTTGGTGTTTTTCCTTTTTTTTTTTTTTTTTTAAGATGAAAATGAGCCTGGAGATGTGGCTCAGTTGGTAGAGAGCTTGTTTGGCATGCAGGAAGTCTTGAGGTCTAGCCTCAGTACCTCATAAAATTGAGTGTGGGACTCAAGCATGTAATCTAGCATGGAAAAGGTGGAGACTTGGTTACACAACTAGTTTGAGTATAGCCTTGGCTACATGAGATCCTGTCTCAATTTTTTTTTAAAGGAAGAGGTGTTCATATTTATGTGTTAAAGGGCTGCTAACATCCTAGTTTGTCATATATATATATATATATTTTTTTTGGTTTTTCGAGGTAGGGTTTCACTCTAGTCCAGGCTGACCTGGAATTCACTATGTAGTCTCAGGCTGGCCTTGAACTCTTGGCAGTCCTCCCACCTCTGCCTCCCAAGTGCTGGGATTAAAGGCGTGCGCCACCACGTCCAGCCTCCAACCATATAATTTTTAACCTTCAGTACCTCAGAAGATGATTGTGGTTAGAAATAAGGTTGTAACAGGGAAATTGGGGTTCTGGGGTGCTTTCTGGAACCCCAAACCCTGAGTTCCTAGCTGCAAACTAACCAAAGAATTAGCAATTCCAGATTCAAGAAAATGATTTTTTTTTTTCGAGGTAGGGTCTCGCTCTAGCCCAGGCTGACCTGGAATTCACTCTTTAGTCTCAGGGTAGCTTCGAACTCATGTCGATCCTCCTACCTCTGCCTCTTGAGTGCTGGGATTAAAGGCATGTGCCACCGTGCCCAGTTTAGAAAATGATTTTTAAAATACCACATTTTATTCAGATTATACAAAGCAGTGCAGAAAGGGGAAGGCTGGGAGGTAAGGACCAGCTAGTTGGTCAGGGCTAGGAGCTATCTCAGGAAGAGATTATCTCTGGCACTGTCTTCTAGGGGCTGAACTTGACCAACCACAATGCTTAAATCCTATGAAAGACCTCCCTCCCTGGAGGGGTCCTGACTGTTTGTAGACAAACAGTCTATGGAACTAGGCAAGAGAGATATGATCATCTTTGATTTCTAGCAAGTGCAAACTTTCCTGTCCTTTTTACCTTCAGGGGTCCAGTCACCCTAGCTCTACCCCTCCAAGGTGTCTACACATAAAATTAAGATGATATCATACCAGGGTAGGGTGGGCAGCTAACTGAGAATATTAGTGTCCTTATCCACAGAAGTCATAAGGGAGATGGAGCACGACACACAAGGTGATGATGACCAGGTAAGACAGAGACATGTAAGAACACTTTGTGACCACCAAAGTCTCACATTGCTCAGTGGCAAGTCAGTGAACAGGTACACAATGAAAGCTGAGAAAGGTTTAGTCATGGATCCTCTCCGAAATTCTTTAATTAATTGTTTTTTTTATTTTTCAAGGTTGGGTCTCACTCTAGCCCAGGCTTACCTGGAATTCACTGTGTAGTCTCAGGCTGGCCTCAAACTCACAGCTATCCTCCTACCTCTGCCTCCCGAGTGCGAGTGCTGGGATTCAAGGCATGAACTACCACACTCGACTTTTTATTTTACTTTAAAATTTTTATTTGTTTGCAAGCAGAGAGAGAGGTAGAGAGAAGAGGGCCAGACAGGATGGGCATGCCAGGGCTTCTAATCACTGCAAATTGAACTCCAGATGCATGTGCCACTTTGTGCATCTAGCTTTATGTGGGGACTAGGGAATAGAACCCAGGTTGTTAGGTTTTGCAGGCAAGTGCCTTAACTGCTGAGCCATCTCTTGCTCCCTTTCCGAGATTATTTAGAGTGTGAGCCACAATAACTTCTTACTTTCAACCTCCAGAGCTGTGAAACAATATATTTGTTGTTTTAAGTGTTATAGCAGCCTTAGGAAATCAGTGGAGTCCTCTTATATATTCACATGCAGTTGTTTATCAGTGACCAAAGACTATGTCTTGCTAATTTTATCTGTTTATTTACTTTGATTATTTTTGATAATTTTATATATGTGTACAATGTATTTTGATCTTATTCACCTCCATTAACTTCTCTTCTCTCCTACCTATTTCTGCTGAACCTCTTCTTCCCAACTAGTCCCTCTTCTACTTTTGTGTCCTTTTTTGGTGGGGGTGAGGTGTGTGTTTGTGTGTATGAGAACTTCTGAGTTTAATTAGGGTTAATTGCATTAGCATGGGCATGAGGTGTTATTTACTGAAGCATGGGCAAGCTTATCAGAGTCTACCTCACTGAAGAACTTACTTTAGTTCTGAAAAACGTTTGTCATAGTCAGCTCCATGATGCAGGGATGAACCTCCAAACCAGACACAGTTCATGGGAGGAATAGCATTTATTTCAGGTTTACAGATCCAGGGGAAGTTCCATAATAGCAGAAGAAGCTGGCCCCCTTTACCAAATCCATGCAGAAAGGTACACCAGCACCAGCACTGCAAGCAAGCACACTCTGGGAACCCCAGGCAGAGCTCAAGCACTCTGCATATATTAGGCTGGAATTCAGATCTGCCCCAGTAACACCTTAGGGGTGGACCTCAGGATCCACCCATAGTGACACCTCCTCCAGCTAGGCAGCTGGAAATCCAAGTTACAAGCTTTAATAAACTCCTGAGTCTATTGGGGGGACATAAATTCAAACTACTGAAGAACTACTTTTAATTCTCAACAACATTTTTCCACATGAAGCAACAGATAATATAAAAAAGAAAAGTTATATGCATATGTTTGTGCTTGTACAAATTCCCATCTCTTCACAGCAAATTCCACAATTTACAATACTATCTGTATCTTGTTTCTTTGGCAAATTCTTTCAGCTTTGAATGATCTCTGCAACTAAGAAATGTTACTAAGGTATTGTCATCAAAAGAAAAAAACACATAATAAATTTCTGTTGGCAAAAATTTGTGAAGATTTTCTTCTGCAAAATGAACAATGATACTGATATATTTTTTTCCCCCTGAGGTAGGCTGACCTGGAATTCACTATGTAGTCTCAGGGTGGCCTAGAATTCACAGCAGTCCTTTTACCTCTGCCTCCCAAGTACAAATGCTGAGAGTAAAGGCATACGCCACCACACACTGTTTTGTAAGGAATATGTCTTCTTGGTAAAAATCAATTAAACAATCATACATTGTCCTTTTGGCTTTTTTTTTCTTTTGGTTTTGCATGTGTGGTGTGTGTTGTACTTGCATGTTTGTTATGTGTGTGGGTGTGTGGGGAGCTCCTGTGTGTGGTGGGTGTTGCAGTCATTGCTGGCAGAAATCACCTGACCAAGAGCAGCTTGTGGGTAAAAAGGTTTATTTTGGCTTACAGACTCAAGGGGAAGCTCCATGATGGTGGGGAAAATGATGGCATGAGCAGAGGGTGGACATCACCCCCTAGTCAAGATAAGGTAGACAATAGCAACAGGAGAGTGTGCCAAACATTGGCATGGAGAAACTAGCTATAACACCCATAAGCCTGCCCCTAATAACACAACACCTACAGGAGGCATTAATTCTCAAATCTCCATCAGCTGGGAACCTAACATTCAGAACACCTAAGTTTATGGGGTCACCTGAATCAAACACCACATTCTGCCCCTGGCCCCCATAAACTGCTAACCATACATGATATACAATGCATTGACCCAACTTTAAAAGTCCCCATAATTTTTATCAATCCCAATGATGTTCAAACATCCCCATAATCCAAGATCTTTTAACTGAGCCATAATACCAAAACAAAACAAAACAAAACAAAACAAAACAAAACAAAACAAAAAAACCCCATAATGGCACAGAATAAACATTCACACTGCAAAAGATGGCATTGGGTATAGCAAAAAAACAAATTCAACCAATACAATATTTAAACAGAGCAAATATCAACTCTGTAGCTACAAGTCCAACAATTCTAGCCAATAACAAGTCTCCATGTCCTACAATTCTAACCACTGACAAGTCTCTGGAGTTCCAATTCCGCCCCTTCAGCTAGGCTACTCACAGTCCTGGAAAACTTCATCAGGGCTGGCAGCTCTCCTTAGCAGCCATCTTGTGGTCCCGGCATCTCCACTGGGTCTCCACTGCAATCCACGGTTCATCCTCAGCTCCATCGGGTCTCCATGTAGGCATCCAGCAAACCTGTTTCACATTGCCCATGGATGTTTCCAAAACACAAGACCATATTGCAAATTCAATGACCCTCTCTTTCCTGCATTTCTTATACTCCACAATATCAGGTGGGGTGCCAATTTGTTAATGAAGTGGGGGGATAAAGTACACTTTGAAGAACAGGACACCGTTAGCATTCAGGCCCCTTCAAAAGAGTCTACAGTCTTCCTTTTGCCCCAATGCAGGTCAGCTGGCTCAATCCCAGTGGTTATTATCTCTCATATAATTATAGCTGAACAAGCAGCAGTTTCGGCCCAGAGATTTCATTTTTTCTGTGCTATATCCCTCTGCTCATACCAGTGCACTTCTATGCACTGCAACCCTGCACAAGTTCTCAGGACACAGGTATAACAAACAGCAAGCCTCTCACACAAACTGCTTCTAGTGCAGTCCAGACAAAGCTCCTTTTCACCCTCATAAGCCAAACCTCAAAGTGCTTAGTTCTTATTGCATTCAGGTCTTCAACTCTGACCAGAACAGCCCATCAAGCTGTACTTACAGCATTGCAAGGCATCTCTTAGGCCAAGGTTTCAAATCCTTCCACATTCCTCTTGAAAATCAGCTCCAAAAGGCCAAAGCCATACAGTCAGGTATCTAGCAGCAAATGACCCCACTCAGTACCAACATTACTGTTGCAGTCAGGTTCACATTGCTGGCAGAAATCACCCGACCGAGAGCCCCTTGTGGGAAAAAAAGGGTTTGTTTTGGCTTACAGACTCTAGGGGAAGCTCCACAATGGCAGGGGAAAATGATTCATCCTCAGTGCTAGGATTATAGGTGCATGCCAGCACACCTGGCTTTTACAGGAGTGCTGAGGATTGAGACTCAGGTCTTCATGGAAAGACCAACTGACCCATCTTCCCAGCCTTGTTCATTTGACTTTTTATGGCAATGTAATACCATCATCTTTTTTTTTTCCTGGCAGTTTTCTAAATTTGATACTTTTTTCTATGTTGGTTTTATTTATTTAGATTATTTATTTTTTAGAGAGCAAGAGCGATAGAGAGAGAGAGAGAGAGAGAGAGAGAATTAGTGTGCCAGGGTTTCAGCCACTGCACTCCAGGCACTTGTGCTACTTAGTGGGCATATGTGACCTTGCACTTGCCTCACCTTTGTGTGTCTGGCTTATGTGGGACTTGGAGAGTCCAACATGGGTCCTTAGGCTTTGCAGGCAAGTACCTTAACCATTAACCCATCTCTCCAGCCCAATATTGGTTTTATTACTGGAGTTTCTGCTTTTTCCATAGTTTGTATAGACTGATAGTTAAGAGACAAAATTTTGAAAAGTTTTATTTATTATTTGAGATGGAGGGAGGGAAGGAAGAAGGGAAAGATGTGTGTGTGGGGAGAGAGAGAGAGAGAGAGAGAGAGAGAGAGAGAGAAAGTGACAAGAATGGGTGTGCCAGGGACTCTTGCTACAGCAAACAAACACCAGATGCATGCACCACTTTGTGCTTCTGGCTTTATGTGAGTACTGGAGAATCAAACCTGGGCCTGTAGGCTTTGCAAGTAAGTGCTTTAATCACCGAGTCTCAAGTTTAAAAATCCTAGAAAAGAAAGATACCACAGAATGAAGACTGTGCTAAGTGTACTGTTTTACAGCAAGGAGATAGTTAGTATACCACAGTTGTTGGTGTCATGAAATACACTAGAGGTGAGGTTAAAAGATGATAAATTTGGCCAGGTGTGGTGGTGCATGCTTTTTAATCCCAGTACTTGGGAGGCAGAGGTAGGAAGATTGCAGTGAGTTCGAGGCCACAGTAAGACTACATAGTGAATTCCAGGCCAGCCTGAGCTAGAGTGATAAAAAATAAATATGATAAACGCATATGAATTTACTATTAAAACTAATATGTGTAGAAGACTGGTAACTGGTAGTTCTCCAAACTCACTTCCAAGTGGTATAAAATATTTTTTAGCTGAGTTTGAAACAGTAATAATTTGAAGCCTGTATCTTTTTGCAAAGCTTATTGTATCACTAACATAGTCTAAATTACTGTACAAGGTAATAACAGAAAAGGGACTGATGTTTTAGTTTTTTTGTTTGTTTGTTTGTTTTTTGAGGTAGGGTCTCACTCTGGCTCAGGCTGACCTGGAATTCACTATGTAGTCTCAGGGTGGCCTTGAACTCTCGGCGATCCTCCTACCTCTGCCTCCCGAGTGCTGGGATTAAAGGCATGTGCCACCATGCCCGGCCTGATCTTTTAGTTTTACTGCTACTCAGACTCTACCTGCTTCTTCCTGCATCCAGGACAAAATGCTCTTCTCTCTCAAACCTTGGTCTATGTGCATTGGTTCAAGCAACTGAACCCTCAAGAGAAGGTGCTCAGGATTGGTGGGTGATCCTGGTTGATCCATACTAACTGAGCCGCAGGCTGAGGCCCTGGTAAAGTGTTGGTATGACTTAAGTCAGTCTGGCCGCAGTCAGGAAAGTGGCCCCCAGCAAAGTTTTGGGCATCAGCTGAAGAAGAATGGTCCCAGCATTTGTAATAATATTTTTTTTGTCCATAACTGATGCTGGACAGGGTGATTGGATCTGTCCACACCACTGAAGAGAAGCTCTAAATGCCTACATCCTATTCTGTGGAAGCTTCCCCCAGGAGCTTTCTTGGGGTCAGTACAGGGAGCTCTGCAAGCATTCCATTAGAGATTTTTTTTGTTTTTTAAAATATTTTTATTTATTAGCAAGCACAGTGTGATAGAGAGAAAAGAGTCAGAGTGTGCTAGGGCCTCTAGATAGATCTCCAGTTCATGTGCAGATGAACTCCAGATGCATGCACCACTGTGCATCTGGCTTTACATGGGTACTGGGAAATCAAACTTGGGTCATCAGGCTTTGCAGGCATTAGCTGCTGAGCCATCTCTCCAACTCTTTTTTTTTTTTTTTTTTTTTTTGAGGCAGGATCTCACTCTAGCCCAGGCTGACTGGAACTCAGTCTGTAGCTCAGGCTGGCCTCAAACTCATGACACTCCTTTTAGGATTAATGGTGTGAACGACCACACCCAACTTCTGTCAAAGAGTTAATGATGATGGGAAGCTTTTGTTGATTGGACCCTAAGCCAAGTTATTTTATTGCTGCACTAGATGTGTATAGATGCACTATAGGGGCTGCCTGAGTGGCTGTGTGTGTGTGTGTGTGTGTGTGTGTGTGTGTGTGTTCTTCCATATGCCAATCCAGGACAATCTCCTAACCCTTCTCTGAATCTAGTGTTCTGGGAGGAATTGGATAAAGACACAGCCTATCTCTAGTATTTACCAGAATGATGCATATATTTTGCTTATTTTTAAGAGAGGTTTTCACAATTAGAGTTACTTAGAATATTGAACATATCAACAAATCTAAACACATTTTGTATGGAAAGGAATAATTGTATAAGCAGCTTGAGAGTTTTAGAATAATAAGTTCCTGATCATATGCAGCATGACAGTAAGGTGGTCCAGGGCTTTAGAGTGACACAGAGTTTGATAGAATCAACGTAACTCTTTCTGATGATGTTTCATTCTGGAAACAGTGACTAGCTATTTTCAACTTGGCTTACCCACTCTATGTGGTGTATTTCCTCTTCCCTGCTTCATTTCCTTATATTATTAGTGAGGTGAACAGCCTGTTGCTGAAATTATAAGGTCCTTTGAGGTCAGAGAGGGCCTTTGATTCATGCATTTCATCTTCTTTCTCTTGCCCCTACCCTCAAGCTAGCACTCTGCTTTTCTGTGTTTAAGTTGGCTTACAAATTTGTTTAAAAGAGTAAAAAACAAATATTTGACTTTTTATCTGTGCCCTTAATAATTTCACATTTACTTAGAATGATTATTTATCTTCTCCTCTTTCACTTGAAAGAGAATATAATTTTTTGACCGGGCTCAGTTTTAGGTAGCTTTCATCATACCTCAATACCAACTGTCTCATTCATTGTGCCTTTGTGTGGTACATTCTTTCTCTGTGATCTTTTACTTCTGGGCCTGAATTATTAATAAGACCTTTTCAGCTCATTTCTCTTTCATTCTTTTTTTTTTTTTTTGATTTTTTGAGGTAGAGTCTTGCTCTAGTCCAGGCTGACCTGGACTTCACTCTGTAGTCTCAGGGCCTTGAACTCATTCCATCCTCCTACCTTTGCCTCCCAAGTGCTGGGATGAAAGGTGTGTGCCACCAGGCCCAGCTCTCTTTATTTTTTAAAATTATTTATTTGTGGGGTAGGGGAGGAGAGAAAGAGGCAGATAGAGAAAAAGAGAATGGGTGTTCCTGGGCCTTCAGACACTGCAAATAAATTCCAGATGCACACATTAAACGCTAAGCCATCTTTCCAGCCCTCATTTCTCTTTCTATGTGAGCCTGAAATCAGAGCTGTCACTGATGGACTATTTGAAAAGTATCTGATTTGCTTTGGTTTCTGTTCATTCTTTCACCCTAGCTGACTTAAAAAAAAAATTTAATTTAAACACACATACATACACAGGTCATACTCTTTTATCCCCTTGACCCTGCTTCTGTTACCTTGGGGCTCCTCATTGGGGTTATGATATTCACTGTGGGGTCATGAAGACCTCAGTCAGTCCATGTGAGATAGTGGGGGTGGGTAAGGAAGGGCACCATATCTGAGGATATTCCTACCCACTCTGTGGCTCTTAACAATCTTCCCACCCCCTCTTCCAAATGTTCTCTGAGCCATGGCAGGCTTATTGGCAGTCTGATTTACTGTTGAGTTCTCTGTAGCCTCTGGATTTATGCTTTGATGGGTTTTGATTGATTACTGCATCTGTCACCTTCACCCTGGGGCTGGTTGCTAGCTGACATATTTCTTTACCACTAGAAGTTGGTTCTTTCCTTTATCCCTTAACTATTTGAGAAGTCCGGGAGTCAGATAAAAGTTAGACAATAGGAAAATCAGAAGAAAGAATAGCTATTATGTTTTCTTTTCACATATATAATTTATTTTCAAGGAGAGAGAGAGAGAGGGAAAGAGAGAAAAATGAATATGAATTGGGTGTTCCAGGGCCTCTAGCCACTGCAAATGAACTCCACTTACATGTACCACTTTGTGCATCTGGCTTTATAGGGTACTAGGGAATGAAACCTAGGTCTTCAGGTGTTGCAGGCAAGCACCTTAACCACTGATCAATCTCTCCAGCCCAGCTGTAATATTTTTTGAGTGAGTTTTGCCTTTGTAGCCCAGGCTTGTCTGAAATTCAGTATGTAGCCAGACTGCCTTTGAATTGATGGTAGTTTTTCAACCTCAGCCTCCTGCATGCTGGGATTGGGGAGTGAGCCACCATGCCCAAAGAACTGTGGCTGATCATCTAGTCCCAAAGGTCTTTTTTGTGCTTTTTGAGTTATATAAATTTTATTTTTTAGTAATAAACTAAAGTAAACTATAAAGAATTGGAAAGGAAACAAATTATACTATTTTCAAAATACTTTCAAAAACTTTCCAAGTTGGTGCAATTTTACTAATACATTAAATAAAAACCCACTAGTAGCTCTTTTTTATTGAATATATTATTATTATTATTATTATTATTATTATTGTTATTATTGGTTTTTCGAGGTAGTGTTTCACTCTGGCCCAGGCTGACCTGGAATTCACTATGGAGTCTCAGGGTGGCCTTGAACTTATGGTGATCCTCTTACCTCTGCCTCCCGAGTGCTGGGATTAAAGGTGTGTGCTACCATGCCTAGGTTATTATTAGTTTTTGAAGTAGGGTCTCACTCTAGCCCAGGCTGACCTGGAATTCACTCTGCAGTCTCAGGGTGGCCAAACTCACAGTCATCTTCCCACCTCTGCTTCTTAAGTTCTGGGACTAAAGGAGTGCACCACCATGCTCACCTTACTGAACATATTTTTCAAAGTAGTTATGAACATTAGTGATTATTTTAAAGCACTTATCACAACTATAATGTGATAGAAAAATAACTCTGATATTGGCTGGCAAAGATTCATTCCTAGTAGTATTATTGTTTGTTGTCCATATACACATTGAAGAAAATAGTACATTTCAGTAACAGGGACTTTTTGAATTTTATCCATTGACCCCTTGGGTGTCTGTGGCTTCCTGGTTAAAGGCACCTGAGTTATGTGTAGGTGAGAGAACTGAGGAAGATCGCTGTGGAAAAAAGTTAAATTATTTCTGAAAAGTGAAGAATTATATTTAAGTTCTAATATAGCTCAGTAATGCATATCAACTGTATACCTTTACCCCTACCAATTTCTTTGATTCATTCAATAAATGCATATTGAAATGTGTTATGTGCCTTGGGGCACACCAAACAACTGCTTTTATAAGGTTTTATAATCTTATGAGACATTAAGTATTAACCAAACAGTGACTGCTTTACAGGCCTAGAAAGGGACAGTATGGGTTTTTGTGAAAATGTATAATGGGGGAATTTAAACTAGTTTAGTAGGTAAGGGAAGGCAATCTCTGAGTGATGGCCAAGATAGAGACTGAAGATATATTTTTAGGAGTTAGCTCAGTGAAAAAGTGGAGAAAAGTTCTAAGTAAAAGAAATTCTGCTGTAAGTAATACTTTTACTAATTATACGTGTGTGTGTGTGTGTGTGTGTGTGTGTGTGTGTGTGTATAGGCCAGAGTTGACACCGATTGTCTTCAGTTGCTCTTCATCTTATTTTGAGATAGAATTTCTCAGTGAACCTGATTGGCCTCGACTAGGCAGCAATGGGCCCTGGGAGTCCTGTCGTCTCTACCCCCCAGCACTGGGATGACAAGGCACCACCTTACTTATCATTTTACGTGGGTGTTGGCAATCTAAACTCAAGTCCTCATGCTTGTGCAGCCAGCACTTTTACTGACTGAGCCATCTCCACAGCCCTTAAGTACACTTTTAAAGTCTTATATTTCTAAGCAGACTTGACTTTTGCTGTCAATGTACACTGAACCTGGCTTCATTTTACTGTTGGTCATTATATTCATCTAAGGATAAATAAAATACTTTAAGAAAACTTGCTCTGCAGGCTGGAGAGATGACTCAGCAGTTAAGATGCTTGCCTGCAAAGCCTAAAGATCTGGGTTCGATTCTCCAGTACCCCTGTAAAGTCAGATGCAAAAAGTGATGCATGCATCTGGAGTTCATTTGCAGTGGCTAGAGGCCCTGGTACACCCATTTTCTCTCTTGGTATTTCTTCTCTCTCTCTGCACATAAACAAACAAACAAACAAACAAACAAACAAACAAACAAACAAACAAATATAAACTTGCCCTGTCCATGACTTTAGGAGATGTGTTTTTCAATGAAAAAATTATCTTCTTTTGGACTGGAGAGATGACTTACCAGTTAAGACACTTGTCTACACAGCCTAGGGATCCAGGTTTGATTCTCCAGGTTCTACATAAGCCAGATGTACAAGGTGGTGCATGTGTTTGGAGTTTGTTTGCAGTGGCTAGAGGCTCTGGCATGCTCTCTTTCTCTCCTTCTTTTCCTCCCTCTCTCTACCTCTAATAAATAAAAAAATAAAAAAATAATAATTATTTTTTGTTTCTGAGGTAGGGTCTCACTCTAGCTTAGGCTGACCTGGCATTCACTCTGTAGTCTCAGGTTGGCCTAGAATTCTCTTAGTGATTCTCCTACCTCTGCCTCCCGAGAGCTGGGATTAAAGGTGTGTGCCACCATGCCCAGTTTAAAAAATTACCTTTTTTAAAATTAACTATGTACTTTGTATGGATATATCATATGTTGGTACCATCCTTTACTTCCTCCCTGCCCCCATTCCTCTGAGGGCCCTACTTAGTGGGATTGCTGGTATTCTCCATGAGGTTGTGGGTTATGAGATGTGAGAACGGCAGTTAGTCATAGTATATGTGGGGACAATGCCCCTGGATATGCCCTCCCAACCTGTAGCTCTTATAATCTTTCTGCCCCCTCTTCCACAAAATTCCCTGAGCCATGGTGGGTGTGTTAAGTCTACCTTAGTGTTGTGCTCTCAGGAGCTTCTGGATTTCTACTTTGGTATGTGTTGAGTATCCTCAGTGTCGGTCTCCTTCACCCTGGCACAGGTTGTCAGGCTCGCCATGGAAACAGCACACTTGCTCATCTCGCCAGTTCCTCTGTGGTTTCACCTGGGCTGTGGCTAAAATGTGAGGTGTGGGGGATGGTTTGTCTCCTCAGGATTTGCTACCTTCTGAAAAAGAAAAACAGATTCTCCAACAGAGAATGAAGTCGGCATAGGTTAAATGGGATAAGCATTGTTAATTTAGAGAGATTTTGATGGATGTAGCCCCTCTTTTGGTCAAAGACTAGTGGGAGTTTGTTATTGGAGGCCATAATCTTGGTCGCCATAGGATTCTGACCTGGTTCCCAGTTTCAGCTAAGGGTTACTTTTCACTGAGCGGACCTCTTAGCTGATCAAAAAGCCATTGGTAGCTGGGTGCGGTGGCGTGTGCCTCTAATCCCAGCACTTGAGAGGCAGAGGTAGGAGGATCACAGCCAGCCTGAGACTACATAGTGAATTCCATTCCAGGTCAGCCTGGGCTAGAGTGAGACCCCACCTTGAAAAACAAAACAAAACAAAACAAAACAAAACAAGCCATTGGTTACCCACCAAGGCTGGGTGCCACCATTGCACAGGTGTGTATGTCTTGTCAGCTGGCTGCTTTTGAATAGCAGTGCCCCCTGCTTGCTCATAACATTGTTGGCCACTTTCCCCCAGTAGCTCATGTAGTGCTTTCCAGCAATATAGGACTAACCATCTGGGAACTGGCTCCCTTACAGATTCCAGCCCGATCTCTCAGTGTTCTGTGTTGGCAGCATATGGTGTCTTCAGCAGTAGCGTCTTTTTTACCTCAGGCAAGGAATCACATGCTTTGACAGAAGCCTGTCTTGTTTTGTAGGTCTGTCCAATCAACAGCTCAATGTGGGTAGCAACCAATTTCTGGTACTGGGAGTTACAGGCCAGAGCCATATGTTTTAAGGTTAGGCTATGTCCCATCCTTTCCAAGGCCCCCTTTAATTGTTACCATAATTTGTAAAATCCTTTGTTTTGCTCCATTTGTACTGACACAATTTGGATAACTGAACCAAGAAATCATTTGACATTTAAATTTTAATATATACACATTTTTGTGGTGGAGAAATAATGTATATGACACATAAAACCAACAAAGGGATTTCAAGAGTAATATGTAGAGAACTATAAATTAATACAAAATTAAAATGAACAAAAGACTTGAGGCACTTTATTAAAAATGAATATCCAATAAAATATGCTTAAATTCTTTATTAGTAAGGTAAATGAGCTGGGCATAATGGCGCATGCCTTTTTTCCTAGCACTCAGGAGGCAGAGGTAGGAGGATCACCATGAGTGTGAGGCCACACTGAGACTACATAGTGAATTCCAGGTCAGCTTGGGTTAGAGTGAGACCCTACCTCAAAAAACCAAGACAAACAAACAAACAAAACCCAAAAAACAAAAAAGGTAAATGAAATTAAAACTATATTGAAATAGTACTATATTCTCCAGAATGGTTAAAATTAAAAAGATGAGGGTAAAAGAGACAACTGTGGGCTGGAGAGATGGATCAAAGGTTAAAGGCACTTGCTTGTATAAAGCCTGCCGGCCTAGGTTCAGTTTCTCAGTACCCACTTAAAGCCAGATGCACAAAATGAAACATGCATTTGGAGTTCATTTTCATTGGTAAGAGGTCCTGGCAAGCCTTCTCCCTCTCTCTTTCTGTGTCTATCACCCTGCAAATAAATAAAAATTAAAAAAAGAAACAACTGAAACTTTCATATATTCCTGAGCAGAACTTGGTATAACTTTAAAGATAAGTAATCTCTTTTTAAAAAAATACTTATTTGTAAGGAAGAGAGAGAGAGAGAGAGAGAGAGAAAGAAAGAAAGGGTGTGCCAGGGTCTCCAGCTGCTGCATACAAACTCCAGGCACCTGTGCCACCTTCTTCATCTGGCTTTAGGTGGGTAATGGAGAATCAAGCTCAGGTTGTTAGGCTTTGCAGGCAAGCTCCTTAACTGTTAAGCCAGTTCTCCAGCCCAAGATGGGTATTAGTGTGTATGTGTGTGCCTGTGCATGTAGATGCAACTACTCAGTGCATATGCAGGTGGAGCCCAGAGAAGAATGTCAGGTGTCCTTCTCTCTCAATTTTCTACCTTATTTCTTTGGGACACTCTCTCATTGTACCCAGAGCTTGCCATTTTTTTTTTTTTTTTTTTTTTTAGCCAAACTGGCTGACAAGTGAGCCCCAGAGAGCCGCCTGTGTCCACTGTCCACAATGTTGTTGTTACAGGCATGCATCTGGTTTTAAACAAAAATTGGAATGATACAGTATTATGTTTTGCATCTGACTTCCTTCATTAGATATTATGAGATTTATTCATGTTGCAAGAGGGCTGTATTCATTTTCATGTGTGCTAGTGATTGTACTCAGATCCTAATACTTGCATGCTAAGTGTTTCTAATCCATTGAGCCATCTTCCCAGCTCCCCCAAAAACCTGGTATTTTTAAAAAAGGTAATTAAGTTATTTGAGAGATAGAGACAGACAGACAATGAGAGTGGGTGTGCCAGGGCCTCCTGCCACTGCAAACAAACTCCAGAAGCATGTGCCACTTTATGCATCTGGCTTTATGTGGGTACTGGGGAATCAAACTCAGGTCCTTAGGCTTTTCAGGCAAATACCTAACTGCTGAGCCATCTCTCCAGCCCCCAAACTGGTATTCTTTTTTTTTGGAGAGAGACACACAGAGAGAGAGAGGGAGAGGAAGACAGAGATGAGTGCGCCAGCAGCGTCTCAGCTGCTGCTAACGAAATCCAGATGCGTGGCCCCCCTTGTGGTCAAGTCTGGCATTGTGCCCTTGCGTCACTTTGCATCTGGCTAAACGTGGGACCTGGAGATTGGAACCGCTGGAGATTGGAACCAGCGTTCTTAGGCTTAGGAGGCAGGTGCCTTAACCGCTAAGCCATCTCTCCAGCCCCAAACTGGTATTTTTTATTGGAGTTGAAAATATGTGTATACTATGACCTAGGAATTTTACTCCTAGCATATTCCTAATGGAAATGTATATGTATGTGTACCAAAAGATATATGCAAAGATTATTATAGAGACGTTATTTAAAACACTTCTGAGCTGAGCTGGACACAACCCAACAATTCACTAGTAGTACAAATTAATAAAAATAAGTTGTGGGGCTGGGGAGATATCTCAGAGATTAAAGGTGCTTGCTTGCAAAGCTTGCAAGCTTGGGTTCAGTTCTCCAGTACTCACATAAAGCCAAATGTAGAAAGTGGCCATATTCTGGAGTTTGTTTGCAGGTCCTGGAGCATCCATATTCTCTCTCTTTCTTTCCCACAAGTAAATAAATAAAAATAAGTTGTGATATGATCATAAATACAAAAGCATTTTTTTTTGCAGTCTAGTTTGCATTGCTGGCAGAAATCACCTGACCAAGAGCAGCTTTTGGGAAAAGAGGGTTTATTTTGGCTTACAGACTCTAGGGGAAGCTCCATGATGGCAGGGGAAAACGATAGCATGAGCAAAGGTGGACATCACCCCTTGGCCAACATAAAGTGGACAATAGCAACAGGAGTGTGCCAAACACTGGCAAGGGGAAACTGGCTATAATACCCATAAACCTGCCCCCAACTATACACTGCCTCCAGGAGGTATTAATTCCCAAATCTCCATCAGCTAGGAACCTAGCATCCAGAACACCTAGGTTTATGCGACACCTGAATCAAACCACCACAGTATTCAACAATGAAAATGAATTATTGCAGCTCCCATGTAATGAGGATAAATCTCATAATATCCAGTGAAGGAAGTCAGATGCAAAAAAAAATACTGTATCATTCCAGTTTCTGTTTAAAACCATATCTGTGGTTGGTGTTAAGATCCCTTTGGGATGTAAAGAGAAGGCAAAATGATTAGAAGGAAGTGTGTGAGAGGAGCTTGTGGGCATTGGTAATGTTGTATACCTTGATCTGGATGGTGATTCCTGGAATGTTTGTGACACATTAATTCAGCACTTCAGATATAATCTGTGCAGTACTTTTAGTATAAAACTGCTCTATTTTAGTGTTAAAAATAATAGCAAAGATTGGCTACGACTTTTACAGTCCTTGGCTCAAGGAGGGTTATGCTGAGTGTGGTATTGATGAATAAAGGTGCCTAAAGATTCTACTCCCCAGGACCCATCCATATGTTATGTAGGAAGACTTCTCAGTTGTCATTAAGTTAATGATCTTGAGATGGGGAAAGTATCCTGGATTATCCAGATGGGGGCAGCATAGTCACAATTGTCCTTCTAAAAGGGAGGCTGCAGGGTTAGAGCTGGGATGTGCAGCATGCACTACAGGACCAGGAAGTAACAAGAAGTAGGCCTGTGCCTGGTGATTCTAGAAGGTAGAAAAGGCAGGGAAACGGATTTCCCTTTGGGGTCTCCAGAAGGAGCAAAGACTGCCACCAATACCTTTGTTTTTGCTCTATTAGATCCAATTTTGAACTTTGGCTTCAATAACTGTAAGATAAATATAAATATGTTCTTTCCTCCAACAAGCTGTGACAATAGTTTGTTAGAGCAGGGATAGGAAACTGTCAATCACACACTGTCTGTCAGAGCACAGTGCACACGGTAGACACTCTGAATGGATAGCCACACTTTCAGAATATCTGAATCTTAATTGTGATGGAAATAAGTAAGTGTTTTTTTGTGAGAATTCAAAATCAGCGCCATATTCTGTGACCATGGAGTTTTCTTCCAGGTTCTCCTTGTAATCCTCCAACCTTGAACTTTTCAGACCAAAGGCCTGGAGATGAACTGACTAGAGCACAGATTAAGGTTTCTTCTTAGTATATCTGAGGTATTCATTCATCTAGAGAGAGATAAGACTTTAAAAAAAATTTAATTTTCCATCAAAGTTGCTTATAGCTCAGGCTGACCTTCCAACTCGCTGTGTTGTTGAGGATGACCTTGAACTCCTAATCCTCTAGCCTCTGCTTCCCACATGCTGAGATTACAGGCGTGCGCCACTACCAGACCCAGTTTTGTTTGTTTTAGAGGCAGGGTCTCACTCTAGTTAAGGCTGGCCTGGAGCTCACAGCAGTCCTCCTGCCCTGTACTAGGATTATAGATGCAAGCACCCATGTCGGGTGAGATAAGGAGTTCTGTAGAAAACAAGAGATGGTGTGAAAAAAGACTGAAGAAATATTAGTCATTTGATATGTAGAATGGATCATGTCATGGATCAGCTTTAGGATTCGGTCACAGAAATGTAAACATCATGGTCAGGTGGAGGGAGGCAGGCCCAGGGGTTAGATTTTACAAAGATTCTGTGAGTTTTCATGTGATGTGGATGTCAAGTTGAAATACCGTGGAATACTATTGGCCTATCATAGCAGTAGTGAGTGGACGCAAGTACAATGTGTTTGCATGGATTGTTGGACCCATTTGCAGGATGGAGGATGTACAATAAAGTCAGGAGAGTTGTTTTTGCCAAAGGTTTAGACCCATTACAGCAGTGGTGTTCTCCAGAATGTTTAACTGGGTGCACAAAGAACTTGCTCCAATGTCCAGCAGATGGCGCCAACGCAGTAGTGTAAAAAGCCCAGAGAAGGCTTATGCCTCTTGATGCCAGGAGATTGCATATTCTACCTGGTGAAAGGACTAGGGAAAGGAGAGGTTATGAGTGATCAAATATTAGTCCTAATATATATATTCAAGCTGTCAGTGTAAACTATATTGAACAATTAATATTTTCCCTATCCAGTGGATGGGGATTTGAGAGGGATATCAGATTATAGATAAAACTAAAGAGAGTAAAATGTTTCTGTCCACCATTGCCACGTGTAAGCTTTAGGATTCATCCCAGATTGTCCCTTTTAAAAGTCCATAAAGTTGTTTTTCTTTGATAGGGTTTCAGAAGGATCAGAGAATTCCATACCAACGTACCTTTCCCTCTTCTTTTTTATCCATGTTTACTGTTTTGCCTTTGGGTATTGGAAGTTGGGGGAATTTGAATTTTAACTATAAGTCTCATCCCTTCACATGATTCTCTTTCTAAGAATGCTCTTCAGGCATGAGGGCTTCTAACAAATACCCACTAAGCATGGAGTTTATTAACTGTGAGGACCTATAAAAAGAGGACACAGAAAGAGAAAAAGCAGGCATGTGCTGCACACAAGATCAAGAAAAATAGGTGACAAAAGCACCTAGAACACGTTTGTTGTGGATACTGTCACTGAAGAAAAAGTTTCTGAGAATCCTTTTCAAATTGCCCTTTTCTAGGCTCATATTTGTGAAGGCCTCCCTAACTTTTAATCTGTTATTTCTTCATCTTTTGGCAACATTTGTATGTCCCTAGCCACATTTTATTCTGTCCTTCATGTGTATTCTTGCCATCACTTGGATGGCATCTCTGGAAGAAGATCTAGGTTGAATTCACTCTTACAGAGTCCTGGCCAAATTATCCATACATAAGCCATGTTGAGTGTGAGATAGTGTCAGTCTCAGCTGTGCAAGTGTGAGTTCAAAGATGTTAACAGAAGTTCTAGTTATACTTTTTAAAAATTATTATTATTTTTATTGACAACTTCTATACTTACATACAAAAAACACATGATATTTCCCTCCCCTCCCCCCATTCCACTTTAGAACTCCAATCCCCATCATATCCCCTCCCTCTCTCCATTAGTCTCTCCTTTGATTTGATGTCATCATCTTTTTCTTCTATTTTGAGGGTCTTGTGAAGGTATTGCTAGGCACTGCAAGGTGATGGAGAGATTTCTGTCTGGGCAGTTGCATTGTAAGAAGTCATACCCTTCCTTTGGCTCTTCCATTCTATCCGCCCCCTCTTCCGCAATGGTCTCTGAGCCTTGGAGGTGTGTGTGACAGAGATGTTTCAGTGCTGGGCACTCCTCCATCTCTTTTTTTCAGCACTATGTTGCCTTTTGGGTCATCCCAGTTTAAGCAATGCAAATGTTTCAGAGATGTGGCAATGTCTGGAGACATTTTTGATTACCATGACTTCTGTGTTAATTGCCATTAACATCTGGAGTGTGTAGTCCAACTACCAAGCATCCTATAACGCACAGGACAGCTCTACGCAACAGAATTATTTGGCCTTATTCATAGTGCTAAGTTTGAAGTATCTTGGAATTTTTTTATTTTTTATTTTTTTATTTTATTTATTTTTTTCGAGGTAGGGTCTCACTCTAGCTCAGGCTGACCTGGAATTCACTCTGTAGTCTCAGGGTGGCCTCAAACTCATGGCGATCCTCCTACCTCTGCCTCCGGAATGCTGGGATTAAAGGCGTGCGCCAGCACGCCCGGCTGGAATTTTTTTTTTTAATACTGACAAAGCTCATGACCACCACCTGGTGGTAAAATATGGGCATGCACCTTCCATGTATCTAGCCAGAAACTGGATGAAGATTTTTAGAAATAAATTGGAAGCTGGGCGTGGTGGCGCGTGCCTTTAATCCCAGCACTGGGGAGGCAGAGGTAGGAGGATCGCTGTGAGTTCGAGACCACCCTGAGACTCTATAGTGAATTCCAGATCAGCCTGGGGCCAGAGTGAGACCCTATCTCAACCCTCCCCCTACCAAAAAAAAAAAAAAAAAAAAAAAGAAGTTGGAAAGGGTTGGAGAGATGACTTAGCAGTTAAGGCACTTGCCTGCAAAACAAAAGGACCCAAGTTTGATTCTCCAGGTCCCACGTAAGCCAGATGGATATGGTGGCACATACGCCTGGAGTTCGTTTGCAGTGGCTAGAGGCCGTGGCATGCCCATTCTCTCTCTCTGTCTCCAAAAAATAAATAAAATTAATTTAAAAAAGAAATCAGTTGGAAGGAAGGCCCTAAGAATAGCTACAGCTAGAATATGAGATGGGTAAAGAGCAGCAGAAATTCATAGTTGGCAGGATCTGTGATGCCAGTAATTTCTCCTGAGGCTATCATTCTGTCTTTAAAAGTTAAACCACACTTTCCATTTTCTATTGTCATTGGGATTACAGAGACCAAGAATAAATAGCTGCTTAGGCAAGAGAGTCTTTGGGTAAATGTCATAGATTTAACTTGTGGCTGGATGGAGAGACTCTCTATTGCATCAGTAGGTATCTCCCCAGCACATAGCATGGTAGAGCTTATTTGGATGAAATAGGTTGCAAGGGGCAGCATTTAAAGGATACATTAATTTTATCCTTGAACCCTTCTGGCTCTCACTCTGCTTCCTGGTCACCACTGGATGAACAGCTTTGTTCTGTCATGCCCTCCCTGCCATGAGGTTCTGCCTCACCACAGGCCCCAGTCACCATGGACTGAAACCTCTGAAAATGTGAGCCAAAAATACATCTTTTCTCCTTCTAGGCTATTTTCTCAGGGATATTGATTACTTTCCTGCCTTCTGGTCACTTTTGGAAGGTGTTGGGAAGAGAATGTTAGGTAGCCTGTATTTTCCATTTGAGTCATTTCTTTTTCAATTTTTTCACTTATTTATTTGAGGAGAGAGAGAGAGAGAGAGAGAGAGAGAGAGAGAGAGAGAGAGAGAGAGAGAGAGAGAAGAAGAAGAAGGAGGAGGAGGAGGAGGAGGAGGAGGAGGAGGAGGAGGAGGAGGAGGAGGAGGAGGAGAAGAGAGAAAGAGGCAGATAGAGAATGGACATATCAGGGCCTCCAGTCACTGCAAGAGAACTCCAGACGCATGTGCCCCCTTGTGCATCTGGCTTACTTGGGTCCTGGGGAGTTGAACCTGGATCCTTTGGCTTTGCAAACAAATGCTTTAACAGCTAAGCCATCCCTCCAGCCCTTGAGTCATTTCTTTTTATTTATTTATTTATTTTATTATTTTATTTTATTTATTTTTGGAGAGAGATGCAGAGAGAGACAGACAGAGAGGGAGAGGGAGACAGAGAGGGAGACAGAGATGGGCGCGCCAGCAGTCTCTCAGCTGCTGTGAACAAACTCCAGATGTGTGTGCCCCCTTGTGGGCAAGTGCGGCATTGTGCCCTTGCGTCACTTTGCATCTGGCTAAAAGTGGGACCTGGAGATTGGAACCGCTGGAGATCGGAACCAGCGTCCTTAGGCTTAGGAGGCAGGCGCCTTAACCGCTAAGACATCTCTCCAGCCCCGCTTGAGTCATTTCTTTGATCTGCAACCATTATTTAATTTAATTTGAATTTTTAAATTATTTTATTTATTTTTGGAGAGAGACACAGAGACAGACAGACAGAGCGGGAGAGAGAGAGAGAGATAGAGAATGGGCACGTGCCATCAGTCTCAGCTGCTGTGAACGAAATCCAGATGTGTGCACCCCCTGTGGGCAAGTGCATTGCAACCTTGCGTCACTTTGCATCTGGCTAAATGTGGGACCTGGAGATTGGAACCCGGTTCTTAGGCTTAGCAGGCAGGCACCTTAACTGCTAAGCCATTTCTCCAGCCCTGCAACCATTGTTTAACTCTGTGTGGATATGGCTTTGAAGGATGTTGTAAGGTGGTTTCTCCAGAGGCAGATGCTGAACTAGTATGCGAGACATCTGATAGGGGCAGGAGGAGGAGTTAGTGGAGGAAGAAATAAACTGTGATGCAGGCTAAACAAACCTTGAACCTGGGGGAAGCTCTGGGGTGGGTGAAGACCACTAGGAATATGGCTGGGTCTTTGCGTCTCAGTTATTAGATGCAGACTGCCCTAGGAAGGGCATCAGTTGGACTTGTCCTGTGTATCTAGGCAGCTTTGAATGATGTGACAGCTAAAGAGTAAGTGCTTAGGTGCCTTCCCGTCAGCTGGGCAGCATGTCCTCCCTTGATGGATTTAGGGAAAACAGTTCTGTTCTAGTATGGGTGAGTTGATGGGAGTCACAACATAAACTGTGAGGTGAACATAACTGTTCAAAAGGAAGGCACCAAAAAGCTATTAGGAAACACCCCAGGAGAACATGTCCTGGGTAATATCTTTTCTAATTTAGAATAAGTACAAATCCCTCCAATTGCACATTGATAATAGAGATTTGTCAAAGGAATCTAATGCTTTGATTCTGTCTTTTGTCTCTCCATCTCTCAACCCTATTTTGAGTTTTACAGTTTTATTTTTATGAAAAAAATCCCATTTAGAGAAAATTAAGCCGGGTGTGGTGGTGCACACCTTTAATCCCAGGACTTGGGTGGCAGAGGTAGGAGGATCGCCATGAGTTCAAGGCCACCCTGAGACTACATAGAGAATCCCATGTCAGCCTGGGCCAGAGTGGACCCTACCTCAGAAAACAACAACAACAACAACAACAACAAAAATCCTATTTAGAGAAAATTAATAAAAAAGCAGAAGACAGGGCTGGAGAGATGGCTTGGTGCTTAAGGCATTTGGCTGCAAAGCCAAAGGATCCCGGTTCAACTCTCCAGGACCCATGTAAGCCAGATGCACAAGGGGGTGCATGCATTTGGAGTTCGTTTGCAGTAGCTGGAGGCCCTAGCATGCCCATTCGCTCTCTCTTTCACAAACAAACAAACAAACAAACAAATAAAATATATTTTTTTAAAAAGCAGAAGACAATAGGACAAAAATACTTGTGACCACAACTTGTTTTTTTTTTTTTTTTTTTTTTTTTTTTAGGTAGGGTCTCACTATATCCCAGGTTGACCTGGAATTCACTCTGTAGTCTTAGGGTAGTCTTGAACTCACTGCAATCCTCCTACCTCTGCCTCCCAAGTGCTGGCATTAAAGGTGTGTACCACCATGCCCAGCTTGGTGACCTGCTTTTTCATGAACTTCCAATTGAGTATGTGTGTAGGCATAGATACAATCAAATATAATAGCAGTAATAATTATAATGTTAACCACATCTATACTTACTCCTGTCAACATGACTCTTGCTGCTCTTGTTGCTATAGCTTGCTACTAGTAACACATGTGCCAGACATATGCCCTATTTCAAGGTAGGGTCTCACTCTAGCTCAGGCTGACCTGGAATTCACTCTCTATTCTCAAGGTTGCCTCGAACTCATGGCGATCCTCCTACCTCTGCCTCCCGAGTGCCGGGATTAAAGGCTTGTGCCACCACACCCGGCTTTCAAGTCATTCTTACACCTCTGTGAGATGACACCATTTTATAGATGAAGAAAATGAAGCAGAGACGATAAATTTATCCAGTCATTGTGGTAGTTTGAATGTATGTGCCCCAATAGACTCAGGTGTTTTGATTAAAAAGCTTGTCTCCAGGTACCTGGATGGAGGAGGTGACGCTGGGGTTGGACCCTGAGGTGTCACTGTGGGCAGATCTGATTTCTAGCCTAAGGTATGTGGAAGGAGTTCTGCCTGGGCTCCCTGCTGTTTGGCTGCCAGTGCGTTTTTTTGCTCTTGCTTGTGGCTCTGGTGGTGGTTTTTCTTTATGTGTGGATCTGTGAAAGGGGACCAACTTCTGCCATTATGGATCTTATCCTGGATGTGTAAGCCTGAAATACATCCTCATTCCTCCCATAAACTGTGTCTGATTTGGAGGTTCATCCCAGGAGTGAGGAGCTGACTATACCAGTCATGTATCTAGTAAATAGTGGAGGTCTCCTCCACAGCTAAGCAGTCTGACTTGGTAGTTTGTGCTCTTAACTACAACTAAAGAGTAGCTCTGCTGGCCCTCAACACGGGTTATAGCCACCACGTTACAACAGGAATCCATCCCTTTCTTCTTTTCTCCTCCTCCTCTTTCTTTTTTTTTTAAATTTGAGACAGATTCTCATTGTGTAGTCCAAGTTGTACTCAAACTTCTTTTTTTTTTTGAAGAGAGTCAGAGAGAGAGAGAGAGAGAGAGAGAGAGAGAGAGAGAGAGAGAGAGAGAGTGGGTGTGCCAGCAGCCTCTCAGCCGCTGTGAACGAACTCAACATGTGCACCTCCTTGTGGGCAAGTGCACCATTGCACCCTTGCATCACTTTGCATCTGGCTAAACATGGGACCTGGAGAATCGAGCGGGCATTCTTAGGCCTTAACCCCTAAGCCATCTCTCCAGCCCTCAAACTCTTTTTTAAGACTATTTTTATTTATTTGCAAGCAGAGAGAGAGAGAGAGAGAGAGACAAGGGGGGGGGTAAGTAGAGGGAGAGGAAGGGAGGGAGAGAGAGAGAGGAAGAGAGAGAGAGAGAATGGGTGCACTAGGGTCTCCAGCCTCTACAATCAAACTCCAGATGCATGCATCTCTTTGTGCATCTGGCTTTATGTGGGGCATCGAACCCAGGTCGTAGGCTTTTCAGGCAAGTGTCTTATTTGCTGAGCCATCTCCACAGTCCTGTACTCAAATTCTTGATTTTCCTGCCTCTGCTTCCTGAGTGCTGGGATTACAGTCATGCACATATCACTCCCATTCCCCTCCCTCTTTTCCTTCCTTCCTTCCCTTCCCTTCCTTCCTTCCTTCCTTCCTTCCTTCCTTCCTTCCTTCCTTCCTTCCTTCCTTCCTTCCTTCCTTCCTCCCTCCCTCCCTCCCTCCCTCCCTCCCTCCTTCCTTTTTTTCTTTCTTTGACAGAGAGAGACAGAGAAAGGGGCAGATAGAGAGAGAATGGGCAGGCTAGGGCCTCTAGCCACTGCAGATGAACTCCAGATGTATGTACCACCTTGTGCATCTGGCTTATGTGGGTACTAGAGCATTGATCCTGGGTCCTTAGGCTTCGCAGGCAAGTGTCTTAACTGCTAAGCCATCTCTCCAGCCCCCCTTTCCTTCTTGCTTCCTCTTTCCTTCATTAATTTTTAAAATATGTTCCTTAATAAATCACTTATGTACAAAATCTGTGCTTCTGAGAAACCTAAGATAGTATCTTCCACACTGGAATTGTAGCAGTGAGTCTTTGGTTAATATTTGAAATAGCTGTAACTACTAATTAATTACCATAAGACTCCAATATTCTGACATGCATTTGAGCTATTAAGTTATGGTCACATTTAGTGAGGGGCAGCTGTATGGTTGCTTTTTATTGTGCTTTTTCAAGGAGAGATTAAGCCCACTAATGTGTTTTAATAAAATGTTTTTTGAAAGCAAATTTTAAAAGTATAATGTAATCACTTACACTTGCAGAGTACTTACTCTCTGTGTGGCACTGTCCTAAATATTTTATATGTAGATGCTAGTTTTATCCTTCTCAGAAAAGAACATGAGAAATCTACTGCTTCAGCATGAGGGTCCCTGCCTGCCTGCCTGCCAGTGATTAGATTATGTGTTCATAGTCTCACAGGCACTACTACAATGACAGTGTCAGAGAGAATGTCACGTTGTCTTTTACTCCCTTCTCCACTAATATACCATAGCACTAATGCAAGATATTGAATGTTGTTTTCAGACATCACTGAAGTGTTAGAATAAAGAGAATTCTAATTTTGAGGGATAGGAGAAATAACTATCATATATTTTACACGTTTCCATAATCCAAGTGGAAAGCACACCCAAATTTTTGGGGGTCAGTTTTTAGATACATCTCAGTCCCTAGCCTGTAGTTTTGTTGGGTGTGTTGTGTGTATGTATGGGTGATGACGACTATGTTTGTGTTTGTTGATGGGTGCTGTGGTATGTGTATGGAGGTCAGAGCACAACTTCAGTGTTGGTCCTCTCTTCCCCCTTCATTGAGACAGGTTCTTGTGTTATTCTTGCTTCTGGGAAGGCCAGACTAGCTGTCCCTGAACACTTTAAGATTCTCCCGATTCCACTGCTGTATGCACACTGGGATTCTAGATGTGTGTGCCAGTTTTGAGTTTGGCTTTCCTCAGGTGCTAGCACTCTGACTCCAGTCATTAGGCTTATTGAGCAAGTACCTCTAAGCCATCTCCTCAGTCTGATGCCTGGACTTTGTTATACCTATATTCCCTCTAAGAACAAGACTCTTCTCACTCGGATGGCCCTATGACAATCTAAGGCCATCTGTCTGGGTCCCCTCAGTCACCTTGCAGGGCATGAAAATAAATAAGAATGGGAACCCTGAAGAGCTCCTATTTACTCAATGCCCACTTCTCTGTAATGCCTTGCTTTTGTTCTTTCTTCCCAACATTTTCTTCTAGGACTGCCTTCCTGCACTCTATCCATGCACTTTTGGGGTCCCTTAGATAGACCCACTGGAGAAGTTTCCCAGTTGCCACACCAGATGACCCCACTCAGCTTGAAGAAGCCAGATCATTCATTGTCCCAGTCCCCTAATGACAGGGTTACTTCTTCAGAGTGAGGACTGAAGCATTTTAGGGTGACTGGGCCCTGAAAATTAAAGTGAGGAATGTCCTTGAGCTTGCCCTTGCAGTCGCTACTTTGCTAGAGGTCTGTTGGGCCCTGCCCAGTGTGAGGCCTAGTGGTTCTGGGCCCAGCCAGAGTTTACCTGTACTTGGCTCCCGGTGAGGCCTGGTTGAGCTTCCAGAGCCTGAGTAGAGTTTCCTGACCTGTCCTTGGAGTGACTCAGCACCTAAACTGCCTCCGAGTTTGGCCCTTACTGCCTCCGCCCAGCTGCTGCTGATGTGTGAAATAAACCCTTAACTTTCTCTCATCCTCTCTTCCCGCCCCTTCCTCAAAATATATAAATACCTCCCCATGACAATAAAGTTCCGCCTTAGTTCTCCCGGCTCAATGTGGTTTTCTTTTCCCGTGGTTTGGGAGGTTTTTTGAGCTCAGCTCCAGAGGTCAGAACTCTTCCTGCCTAAGGAGTTCCCTAGATGTGTATAAACAACTTGGGCCTCTCCCTAGAAAGGAGTTCCCTTGTGGTTGGTTAGCTCAGCTCCAAAACTTGGCATCAGGGATAGTTGCCTTAGCCCCCATTCAAAACCTATAAAATGATTCCAATTTTAGTTTCTAGGTGGACTTTACCTTCTCCTACCTTCATGGGCAGGAGCTCTTCATACTCTCTCCTCTTTCCTTCTTTTAATCTAATAAAAGCTTAAAAAAAACCTTAAAAAAGTAAAAACTAAATGCTCTGGATAAATGGCTCTGTGGATAAAGATACTTGCTTGCAAAGCCTGATGGCTTAGGTTCAGTTACCCAGTATGTATGTAAAGCCAGACGCATAAGTGGTGTGTGCATCTGGAGTTTGTTTGCAGTGGGAGGAGGCCCTGGCATGCTCATTTTCTTTCAAAAAAATAAATACATAAAAATATTTATAAATAAACTTACATATTTATTTATAAAATTTAATGGTTTTATTGACAGGATTGTATATATGGATGTATTCAATGTGATACTTTTGTATACATCATGGAATGAGTAAATCAGATTCATAAACATACCCATAATCTCATATGCTTATTATTTTTTGGAGTAAAAATGATTACAATTCACTATTTTAGCAATTTCAAAATGTACATCATTTACCACAATCACCTTGTTTTGCAATAATTCACCAGAATTATTCCTCCTAACTGAGACTCTTTGACCAACATTTCCCCTGATCCTTTCCCTCAGCCTCTGGGAACCACCATTCTATTCTCCACTATAAATTATAACTCAGAGTTCACTTATAAGCATTTCACATCTTACAAGATTTGGTGCTGTAGAATCCATTGTTGACTAGCCTCATACTTGTAGGCCTTGTGGTTATTTTTCCCTCTTCTTGGTATCTCTGCCTTAACTGACCAGAATGTCCCTAACTATACTATTATGGTTGTGTCTGACTGCTATTTCTCTGTTCCCCTCTTTCAGTGAACGCCTTTCTACTGACCTTGGAAACCCTATCCCTTGCTGGCTTGTAATTCTGACCACCTCTAATTTTGTGATCTGCATTTGGATCTAGTGTCTTCCATCTTGGTGATCTCATCCTTACTGACTCCATCCTTGTTCTTGAGGCATTCTTCGCCAGTAACGCCAAACCTACTGATCCTTCCCAATTACGACCAGCTGTAATGGTAGCATTGTTTTCTCTATTCTTGTCATAGAAGCCTTGTATTATCAAAGGGAGTCATATTCTTCATCTCCGGTTACCTTTCTGAGGGAGGGGTGTGTGTGTGTGTGTGTGTGTGTGTGTGAGAGAGAGAGAGAGAGAGAGAGAGAGAGAGAGAGGGAGAGGGAGATATTTCTGGAGGACAGCCTTTCATGTAACATTCACACTATGTGCAATGAATATTTAGAAAAATAGGGAAATGCAAATTAAAACCACTTTGAGATTCTGTCTCACTCCAGTCAGAATGTGTATCATCAAGAAAACAAATGAGGGCTGGAGGGATGGCTTAGTGGTTAATGCATTTGCCTGCAAAGCCAAAGGACCCAGGTTCGATTCCCCGGACCCACATAAGCCAGCTGCCCATGGTGGCGCATGCATCTGGAGTTCGTCTGCGGTGGCTGGAGGCCCTGGTGCACCCATTCTCTCTCTCTCTGCCTGCCTATTTCTGTATCTCTCTCTCTCTCTCTCTCTCAAATAAATAAATAAAAATATTAAATAAAAAGAAAACAAATGACATCAAATGCTGGTGAAGATGTGGAGAAGGAGGAATATTTACTCATTGCTGGTGGGAGTGCAAACTGGTACAGGTCATTATGAAAATCAGTATGGAGGTTAAAGTTAAAATTAAAACTAGAACTTCCATATGACCCAGCTATACCACCATGGGCCTATACGCACAGGACTATATCCTACCCTAGAGGTACTTGCACTTCCATGTTGTTTCCATCACCATTCTAATTTTATTTGTATTAAGACATCTTATCAATTCTCACCAAGCATATTTTTCAGAGAACAAAGGGTGAAGTGAATCATACAAGTCAAGAACACCTATGTCCTTTATAATTTTCCTGTTCCCAAACTTCTGGAGCCAGGGATCATTTGATCTGAAACAGAGATATTGAGGAGACAAAGGGAACAGTGTCACCATTCATGTCTCCCATCTCTGAAGATCCAAGTTGCTTGGCTTTATGTTTCCCTGGGCTGTATGTTTTCACTGTGGAGGGTAGAGACTCTGCAAACAGAAGCCACTGCATTACCCTTATATCCAACATGAAGACATCTTTTTTTGTTTGTTTGTCTTTTTACATCTGGATTCCTGAAAATTGCCAGCTTTAAGAAACAAACAAAAAATAGCTTCCCTTCTCAGGCTTGGTTGTCTTCATTTTCTTCTATTTTTATTCTGATTTTGACCTTTGGCTTAAATGGTAATGAAGTGCCACAAATGTGTAGGTTGGGTCTCACTCTTTTTTTTTTTTTTTAATTTTCTGAGGTAGGGTCTCACTGTAGCCCAGGCTGACCTGGAATTCACTATGTAATCTTAGGGTGGCCTCAAACTCTTGGCAATCCTTCTACCTCTGCCTCCCAAGTACTGGGATTAAAGGCGTGTGCCACCTTGCCCAGCTGGGTCTCACTCTTGTCCAGGCTGACCTGGAACTCACTCTGTAGTTCCAGGCTGGCCTTGAACTTACAGTGATTCTCCTATCTCTGCCTCCCTAGTGCTGGGATTAAAGGCATATGACACTGTGGTAGTTTGAATATATGTTCCCCAATATATTCAGTATTTTATTAGTTATAGTTTGCATCTGCAATCACCTTGCTAGAGGCAATGTCACTGGGGGCTGGTCTTAAGGTGTGGTGATGGGTTTTGAGATTCCATTGTAAAGATATGCAGTGTGCCTAGCAGGAATTCCTGAAGTGTGCTGTGTGACTTTTTGGCAGTAGTTTTGCTCTGTGTGCTGTGTGGCTGGTTGGCTTTTTCTCTCTTGCTTGGATCTGTGGAAGCAGGCCGCTTCTTCTGCCATTATGGAACTTCCCCTGGATCTGTAAGCTTCAATAAATAACATCCCTTCCTCCATAACTGTGTCTGGTCTGGAAGTTCATCTCAGCGAACCTGAAGCTGTCTGCTACAGACACCATGCCTGGCTCTCTATATTTTTAAATGTAAGAAAGAATGTTCATTGATGTATTAGAACATTAAGGGTTTAGTTTTTGTTTTTTAATTAGTTAATTAATTTTATTTTTTATTTTTTTAGAGAGAGACACAGAAAGACAGAGAGAGAGGGAGAAGAAGACAGATAGAGAATGGGCGTGCCAGCAGTCTCTCAGCTGCTGTGAATGGAATCCAGATGTGTCCACCCCCTTGTGGGAAAGTGTGGCATTGTGCCCTTGCGTCACTTTGCATCTGGCTAAACGTGGCACCTGGAGATTGGAACTGCTGGACGTTGGAACCAGCATTCTTAGGCTTAGGAGGCAAGTGCCTTAACTGCTAAGCCATCTCTCCAGCCCAGTTTTTTTTTTTTTTGAGTATGTGTGGTATGTGTTGTATGCATATATGTGTGTGCAGATACGCATGCTCTGTGTGTGTGTGTGTGTGTGCACGCACACGTGCCAGAGGCAAATATCAGTGTCCTCTCATGGCTCATCTGTGTATTGCTTGAGACAGGGCCTCTCCCTAAACTGGAGCTGCTATCAATCTATTAATGAACCCCAGTGATTCTGTCTCCGCCCCCTCACTCCCCAAGGATTGGGATCTAGATGTGTGTGGACACACCCAGCTTTTCTCATTGGTATTAGTCTGGGGAGTTGAACTTGGTGGTTTCTGGCCCAGGAGCCCTCCTTCATAAGCACCAAGTGCTCTTAATCACTGAGCCATTTCTCCAACCCTTGTTATTTAATTGTTTAATTTAATTTAATTTATTTGCCAGGAGAGAGAGGGGGAAACAGAGAAAGAGAGAGAGAGAGAGAGAGAGAGAGAGAGAGAGAGAGAGAAAGCACCAGTGCGTGCCAGGACCTCTAGCCACTGCAAACGAACTCCAGATGCATGTGCCACTTTGTGCTTCTGGCTTTATGTGGGTACTAGGGAATCAAACATGGGTTCTTAGGCTTTGTTAGCAAGTGCCTTAACTGCTGAGCCATCTCTCCAGCCCCAATTTTAATTATGTATTTATTTATTTGTAAGCAGAGAGAGGGAGGGAAAGAGAGAGAGAGAGAGAGAGAGAGAGAGAGAGGGAGAGAGAGAAAATGGGCATGCCAGGGCCTCTGGCCACAGCAAATGAACGCTACGGGCATATACAACTTTGTGCATCTGGCTTTTACGTCAGTATGGGGATTCAAACCCAGGCTACCAGGCTTTGCAAGCAAACACCTTTAACCATTGAGTTATCTCTCCAGCCCCTTCCATTTGTATTTTTTTGAGATGGGGGGATCTCACTATGTAGCCCAGGTTGGTATTGAACTTATGGTCTTGCTCAGTCACCTGAATGCTGGGACTGCAGATGTGTGCGAATACTTCCTGCTTATAGTTAGTTATTAGGAGATTTAAAAATATTATTTATTTATTTATGAGGGAGAGAGAGAGACAGACAGAGAGACAGAGAGAATGGGCATGCTAGGGCCTCCAGCCACGGCAAATGAATTCCAGATGCATGTGCCACCTTGTGCATCTGGCTTATATGAGTCCTGGGGAATTGAACCTGGGTCCTTTGGCTTTGCAATCAAGCACCTTAACCTCCAACCATCCCTCCAGCCCTATTAGGAGATTTTTGAAAAGTGTATATGGGACGAAGGTGCATCTCAGTTGGTAGAGTGCTTACCTAAGATGCATGAGGCCCTGTGTTCTATCTGTACCATCACATAAGCCAGGTATGGTGGCACATGACTGTAATCTTACATCCCAACACTTAGAAATGGAGGCAGGAGGATCAGGAGTTTAGGATCATTTTTGGCTTCTTATTGAGTTTAAGGCTAGTCTGTACATGAGACCTTGTAATAAAATAAAATGGGACAGTGTATATGCTTTTGTGTTTGTGTGTGAAGTGTGTGCATGTGGAGGGTAGAGGTTGACATTAGGTGCTTTTCTCAATTGCTCTCTACCTTACTCTTTGAGAAAGTAACTGAACCTGGAGCTCACTCATGCAGTTAGATTAGCAGGCCTCAGAGATCCTTCTGTCCCAGTGAAAAATGAAATTACAAAATTTACAGGAAAATGTGTGGAACCAGAAACCATAATGTTAAGCAGAGTAAACCAGACTCAGGAAAACAAATATATTTTCTATCATATTCAGACCCTTGATTTTAATTTTTTTTTGTGTGCATGAATGCATGTATGTATGGATGTCATGAAACTAGAAAGGAGACCATGATAGGGGAAGAAGAGATCTTAAGAGAAGGGGAAGGGGGAAGAGAAAAAAAAGAGAGGATAATCAAAGACAAGCAGCTTGAAACAGAAGTGGGGCTATTGGGAAGAAGAGGGAAGGAGATGGGAGAGATTAGAAGAGGAAGCACACTGGCTAAAGGATGCCTGAAAATGCCGTGATGGAGCTATTACATTTTTCCTGACTTAAAAAGAAACAGTAAAAGGGCAGCTTTCTCTGAGACCTTATGTATATTAAAAATATCCAGAATAATATTTTAAATTGTGAACAAGGTCTCTTAAATGGATTTTACTTAATTTTATCATATGGTCATACATTTTACTTGGCTTTAAACCAGAAGAAATGGAAGTCAGAGGGTTAAAATCCTTTTACAAGACACTGTCAAGCTTTACATGTTTCATTTAAAAAATGGTATTATTAAAGGTTTTTATCTTTGTAAGAGATGTTTTAGAATTATTTAGGTCCCATGTGACTCATTTTGTCAGATACTGGGGCTCTTTTGTGGTCAGTGAATATTATTGTTCTTTCAAGTCATTAAGGACATCCTCCTTTGTGATTTTGGACCATGCATCTGGTATTTTACCTGTTCCTACAAATTTTTTCTGATATATTTCTTCAAGCTTTGATCTGAAGTGTGAGATAAACCATTTCCAGTATGGCTGAGTGGATGAATCTGGGGTGATGTTCCATGTGGCGTAATCCCCTCCTGCCAGCCGATAGTTCTTATATGGGATTTCCCGATTGTTTCCCAAAAGCATGAAGCGGTCACTTGCCACTGAACTAGTGCAGCAGTCAATCACAAAGTGTTCTGTTTTGTTCTGATACCATCCACTGACAGCCTGGGGACGGTGGAATGGAACACTGTGGTCTCCGTCATGTGCAGGAATTGTGTTTGTACAAATTGCCTTGCATAAGGGACATTGTTTCCAGCAGCCACAGAGGTGTTCAGATAGGATCTTCTCAATTTCAGGAACCATTTCTTCAATGGGCATGCTTGAACAATTCTCTTCCACTTTCCTCATGGCGGGATCCAAAGCTGCACTCATGGCTTCTTTGAGAAACTCCATATCACTTATCTCCTGGTGTTCAATGCTTATCAGATCTCTTCGTGGGAAGATCACATTGCCCCCTAGGTGGTCACAGAACAGATCCAGCCACCGGGATGCAGTGCTGCTTCCATCTTGAGCTACTGCTGTGGACTCGTGAATGGCAGAAAGGACGGCATGCCTGATGTCATCTAGACTCATTTTTATAAAAGTCTTTATTTTTTCACTTCTTTCATCTGAACAGTATCTCTTAATATGTTTTTCAATGTAGCTGCTAAAAAACAATTTTGTGTAATGAAGGTATTGCCAGTAATTATCAAAATTTTCTTCTTCTGCCAGAGAAATGAGAATGTGTTTCTCCAGGTTAGCCCTGTTTCCATTGAATGCAGGACAGGTAGCTCGCATGTCCCCAGCTATTTTAATGATCATTTTCCCCTTTATGTTAGCAGAGATAGCAGGAATGAGCTTGTTCCACAGAAAATCAACAAATGATGTGACAGAGGTGGCACCTTGGCAGGAGATCTTGAAACTCATGAAGAAATCACCTTTCTTGCTTTCCAGATAGTTCACAGGATCATTTGCTCTCTTGAATACTCTGTGCATTTCCTTAAAACTCTTTGATGCTCTTTGGAATAAACACAAAGATAGATCAATGCTATATTTGCTTGTAAATGTGTATCTTCCCTCAGTGTGTGCAGATTTGATTTCTTTTCTATTATTCTCAGGATTTCATGGAAGTAACTTGCATTGTAGTCACACTGTTGCCTATGAAGATTGTTGATAGTTTCACTAAATCTTGAAACAATGTGGTTAGTAGTGATGTCAATGGACTCCCTATCGCAAGGCTTTAATGTCCTTGTCATGAAGTTATATTTTTTACTCATTTTTATATGTTCATCATAATTGATTTGAAACTTCTCTGTAGAATTTCTCTTTAATATGTCTACCATGTTTATCTCCTTTTGGAAATACTCCCAAAGGATGTTTTCCGAATCCACATCAATGTCAGGTTCTATGATTAGAGGGAGATCCGAGGACACATCACAGACCCATTTTTTCCAAAGTAGATTAAACTTTTCATGTAATTCTCCTTCACTTAGTTCTTTACCTTTTACTGTTAAAGCCAGCTTTCTACTTCTTTCCAATAACTCATTTTCGTAACCTGTCTTTTTCTTATCCAGCCTTTCTTGATTTTTTTTTAAATGAATAAGTTCTTTGGCTTTCCTTCTGGTGTCAGAAATAAGTGCCTCTTTAAGGACTATTAGTTTATTTTCAAAGTTTGATTTCCACTGAACCAGTATTTCACTATCTGAATCTTCAGTAAAATATTTTTCAAGTTCTTGCTTAATTGCTATATATTTTTCTGTAACTGGCACATCACATATGCTTGTTTTGAGTTCTTGGATTTTTCCATTCTGAATCTTGTTGTTAAGCTGATTCTGCAAGTCTAGCATGTGACTCCTCAGCTCCCAGGACCACTGGTTGTACATGGTTTCCAGTTTGTTCATTGCCATGACCTCTCTGGTATTCCTGAAACTGAAAATAAAGTTCTCATTTACCAGAGCTTGCCACAAATCTTTAACTCGGAATTTTAAATCGGATATCTTCATAATGCTTCTCTTGGACTCTTGTTGGGCAGTCACAAGAATTCTACTTTTCAGTTCCTGCACATTGTGGCTGTAGCGAGGATTGGGAGGCGCCATTGGGGGATTGCCATCCCAAAGGTGAGCAAAGTAGTGGACCTGAGTATTGATGTCAAACTTAATGACATCACTGAAGCGGGTTACATTTGGGCACTCCTCCTGTTCAGCAGCTAATGCTGTCATTTCGTCTAGCCTCTGCTCTAGCCGCCGTCGGCCTTCCATAGTTTGGTCTTTAGCTGTGACTTCTCCCACATTCTGATGGACAAAGAGGCAACTGGGGGAGATTTTGACTTGTTTCATCCGCAGAAAAGCTTGGACTGCTATTTGTAGGATGTCTTGCATCTCTGAAGGATTCTCTCCCAAAATGTTGATCAGAGTCAAGTTTCCAAATCCAATGACAAAGGTTGCTAACTCATTGTCCCAATTCTGGGATTTGTTGTTGAGTTCTGGGGCCCGAAGTCCTTCTGTGTCCACAACCAGCACAAAGTCAAAGCCAAGTTCCTTTGTGAAGGTCTCCTCCACCTTCAGGAGCTGCATGTAGGCTCCCCTGGTACACCTGCCAGCACTGACAGTGAACTGGAGGCCAAAAAGGGCATTCAGCAGGGTGGACTTCCCTGAGCTCTGCAGGCCAAGGACAGAGAGAACAAATAGCCTTTTGTCCCCAAGCTTCTCAGAGACCTTGTCAAAAACAGCTGCCACCCACTTCAGAGGCACATAGGAAGCATCTCCGTCCATGAGCTCAATGGGGACACCACATATCATCAGGTCTGCAGCAATTTCCGGGAGGGAGAGGAAGAGGGGATCTCTTTGAGAGGAAATTTCTTCGAGAGCTTCATAGATCTGGGCAATTTCTCTGAGAAGTTGCTCGATTCCCAAGGTGCAGTTGCAGATCTCTATGGAGATGGCATCTATCTGGTTTTCCCAGAGCTTCCTGGAGTCACTTTTTTGTGTCTTCTCATTTTCTGTGTGTATCATTGACCACAGAGATCGTTGCTTCTCATGCAAGTTTTCCAAGTTTGCTGTGGTCAGGTTGTCCAAAAACACACTGAGCCACTGCAAGAAGTAGAGTTTGGCATGTGTTTCTGAATCTTCTTGAAGGAGTTCAAGGACAGAGCGCATTAAGTCATTGAGAGGAAAGGCCTTTTGCAACTGCTGGGACCTAATTATTCTTTTATCTGTCTCAATCTCACTCTTGTGTTGTTCAATGCTCCGATTCCCTTTTTCTCTCAGGTGATAGAATTCTTTGTCCTTTTTACACCAAAGGTGCCACAGTTGTCCCTGAAGGGGAAGTAAGCTTTCCTTTATCTGAGAGAGCTCCAACTCTGTCAGGAGGGCCATTATGGTCTGTGCCTTTGCCTTGGCGTCCTGGCAGTCACTCTGGTCTTCATCAATAAGGAATCCATATTTGTGAGCAATCAGGGAACACTCCTCTAAGCTGAGGGCAGTGTCAGATTGCTCTAGCAGATATTTGATTGCAGCTGTGACCTCCTCTGTTAATTCTGCCTCATTTCTATTTTTGATACCAATTCTCACCTTTCCTGTATTTTTAGCCATGGTCTTTTCTTTGTCATCAAGCAAGCAGATCACAGGTCGGGATGCCTGCCACAGATCACGGACAATTTTTTGGTTGTCTTTATTGTCATCAGAGGCTGACATGAGGACTACGATGAGAGAAGAGACCTCCTGCAGGAAGGTGAGCTGCTGCTCATGGTCCTTTGCATCTCCGTGAAGGTTGGTGAAGGTCACACACTGCTCAAATCTGTCTTCATCCTCCCCACCAGGACAGAACCAGCAGAGCTCCACCACTCCACCCATCAAGAGACAGTTCTTGCTGCTTCCCCTGCAGTGTCTGTGAAAAAACACATCATGTTTTCGCTTACTGAGAAGAGAGTTCATGATCTGAGACTTGGAAGCAGAGAGGCCATGTCCAACTCTAATGAAGGACACGATGGGGGTGGACACATGACACATGTGCTGGTTCTTTCGACTGCTGCTCTTGTGTTGTGGTGATTTACTTGATTCTTGCCAGCTTCTCCTAATTTGTCTGAGAGGCCAGAGAGAGAATTCAATCTGAGAAGTGGTTGGAGATGGCACCAGAAGAGGGAGGGCATATTGGCAAATGGAAAGTTTACCCACAATATATTGTCTGGCAAAATGATCTGCACAGTGAAAAATGGCCATCTGAATATCCATTGGGTGGATGTGGGGCTGGGATGTTGCGCTGAAAGGGTTAGTGAGATCATCACTGTTTTCAAACACGTCTTCATATGGATCCAAAGCCTCATCTTCCTGGTGGGAGGAACCTGTGCGGACCTGGTTTTCTATGTCTGCACTGTTTTTGAAGACCAGGTGTCTCACCCCATAATCCAGCATCAGTAGCTTTTGCAGGAAATAGAAGGGAAGCTCCCGTTCAGATGTGGGCTGAGTATTGAACACAGAAGTCTTGTAGATCAGATGGAAGTCAGCTCTGCTCATCCTTTTCGGGTAGTAATGTTCTAGACCTACACGCTGCAGCAAGTCCAGGAACGGTCCACTTTCTATCACCTCCTGTTTGCTGTTTTTATTTTTCCTTGGTTTGCAAGGCTCATGGCTTTCATGGCGGAGACTTTGCAGTTGTTTCTTTACCTCATCCATTTGTACAGGAGAGATGGTGGCTTCATAATCCCCAACAGTGAGTGATCTCAAGTCTTTTTCTAGGTTTTCCCAATCATGGTCTGTTCCAGATTTTGAAAGGACACATGCAACTTCTGTATACAACAATTCTCCCATATGCTGTCTCATGAATGCCAAACGCTGTGTTTTCTCTTCTGGAGAAATGGCTGTAACTCTGACTGTGGTTGTCAGAGCTGTGAGCACCAGGAAGGCCTGTGCCCTGGAGCTGCAAAGACTTTTGAGTTCCTGGTATTTATGGTGAACACTTTGCATTTCATCCAATAGGAAATTTAACTCAAAACACCCCAGGAGAGGCTGAAAGATCTTGTTGTCCAGCTGGTATCCTGCCCCAGCTGCAATGGAAAGAAGCAGGAGCTGCGTGTCTTGCTGCTCTGTTTCTTGCAGATGATTCAAGAAGCAGCTGAGAGCTGTGGTCACCTCATATGTGGCCTTTCTTTGAGCTTCTTCCATTGCCTCTGGGGACTCTGATTTGAGGTTCACGTCCATGAGGTTGTTTTGGGTTTCTTTTAAGGCTTTAATGAAGTCAGAAAATTGTGTGATACTGACTTGCTCTTCCTCTGCCTCTGACTGGTGGATCCACTGCATGATGGAGTGAGCCTGAGGAAAGGTGGTCACTTTGTGCACATGAGGGTCTAGAAGGCTGCGTAACTGAGATTTAATAAACCCTGTGCTCTGGGTGGATGAGTTTTTGCAAAAGTCGACAGTGTGGATTATAAATGTCTGCAGACCCAAATCTGTGAGGCACATGCTGGTCCAAATGTCATAACCTTTTACTTTTTGAGTCAACATTTGCCTGAAATGTATCAGCTTCTTAAGCTGGTTTTCAGGATCAGAAACCTCCCAGGATTTCACTTCCTCTAGGAAAAGCCTGGCTTCCTTTTCAGCACTCAATACTTCCTCTCCATGCAGGATCTGTGCAGGGAGGCCTGTCAGAGCAGTGTAGTTGTCTTTCAGGCAGGCAGCCACCCTCAGGGGGTCTTGAAAGTCACTTCTGTGCCTGCATAGGATGATGTCCCAAATGGGTACCAGCTGAAGTCCTCGGTCAATGACAGACCAGGTTTGATTGCTGGCCACAAGGCCAGCTTTCCACTGGGCAATTCCATCTGCTTCTGGTGGGCCACCTGTTTGGGCCACAGATAATTGAACTTGGGTTTGGAGATTTTGAAAAGCTGTGTTCTGAGAAGTTGTGTTTGAATGTGAATCTGACATAGTCATACCTGTCAGCCACTTTCACTCCAAAGCCACTGTAGCTGCCCCTTATGTAAGTATCCAGGGCCTCTGCTGCCTGCCGCCTCACATCAGCCAGCTGCTCACTTTTGAAACCCTCGGCAATGGCCTTCCACCAGTAGATCCCTCCTAGGTGAAGAGGGCCTTTGTTAGCATGAGATCCAAACCTGTGGAAGAAGTTTTCAGTCCTGTGTCTCAGTAAAGAGAATCTATCTGGATCAGAAGTGTGATCCAGGAGATCTTCAATACTTTTCAGTTCCTGAAGAGCAGCCTTGGAGAGCTGGAGCTGATCCATGGGAAAATTGCAGGTGGCCAGGGGGACATAACTGAACTTGCATGAGCAGAAAAATAAGTTCTCTGAATGTGATTTGTTGGTCTTCTTGGTTTCTGAATTCTTGCTTCGATCCATTCCACCTTCTAAACTGAATCCCCACCCTCCACCCTTAGCTGACATTGTGACCCCAAAGCCCAACTTCTCTATAGTCTGGGTGAACTGGGCTTCAGCTCGAGAAGAGGTGAATTCTATCGTTTCCATCCTCGTACCCTGCTCAGGTCCCAGGAGTGAGAATTCTTTGGGGACACTGAGTAGCTCTTCTCGCTTCCCTGTCAGGTCCTTTTGGTGGCTGGTCTTGTAAATTCCCTGCAGGGCCAGGCCTCCAGATGCCCATCTAATCAGATCCCTGTCTGGCAGGCTTTGCCTGAGGCTAAGTGCGTTCTCCAGGTGATTGAGATGTCTCTGCATGTTCTCCATGACTTCTTTTAGGGGAACTCCAGGCTTTGGCCAGTACTGTTCAGGGATGTCCATCGCTTGCCTCAGCTCTGCTTCTGTCCTCCTCACTGCCTCCTCCTGTCTCTGCTTCCCTTCTGCCTGCAGCTCCCTCAGCTCCCGCAGTGCCTCTTCTGCCTGCTTCTGCCTTTTCTTCATGGTCTCCACTGGAGACTCCTGGGACTCTGGATGGCTCTTTGACTGTGAGAGTTCAAGCAGCTTCTCCAGGGCCCTTTTCTCCCATGGGTGTTGTGCCTGGGACTTGAGCTCCTGAAGGTCGTTTTCTTTTAAGGATTGTAAGGCCTGGGCAGAGGTCACACCCACCTGCTCCTGAAATTTAGGTATCCAGTACTCAACACTTAATCCCACTTCTGTCAGCATGTCTTGGAAGTCTTTCCTTCTTTTGTCTTTGGCCTGAGGTTCACCAGGGGTGCACTCTGCTGTGCCCATGGCTGTTGAAAAACAGATGCCCAGTTAGTCTTTATTTTTTTCAAAATAGGGTCTTGCTGTAGCCCAGGATGATCTGGATTTTACTATGTAGTCTCAGGGTGGCCTTGAACTAACAATGAACCTCCTACCCCTGCCTCCTGATTGCTGGGATCAAAGCCATGTGTCACCATGCCTGGCATGATCTAACATATTTTTAAACAAGTTTTTCTGTATGTAGTATATCATTGCCTTTTTTGATGCTAAGTTGAGTTTGTCATCTGTCCTGACATTTGTGCACTTCCTCATGGTCAGAATTTATTGCTTAGAGGCTGTTACATGAGGCATGATGCTTGATAATATTCATGAGTTTGGTTGATAATTTTATTTTTATTTATTTATTTATTAGAGTAAAACAGAGCTAGATAGATAGATTGACAGACAGACAGACAGACAGACAGACAGACAGACAGACAGACAGAATGGGTACTCTAGGGCCTCTAGCCACTGCAAATAACTCCAGACACTTATGTAGGTACTGGAGAGTCAAACCTAGGTCCTTAGGCTTTGCAGGCAAGAGCTTTAACCACTAAGGAATCTCTCCAGTCTGGGTTGATGATTTGTTAAAAAATATCATATTTATTTATTTGAGAGGGGTGGGGGAAAGGAGGAAGAAGGAGGCATGCCAGGGTCTCTAGCCACTGCAAACTAACTGCAGATACATAAGCCATCTTGTGATCTGGCTTTATGTGGGTATTGGGGAACTGAATCTGGTCCTTTGGCTTTGTAGGCAAGTCCCTTAATGGCTAAGCCATCTTTCCAGCCCACTTGATGATTTTTTTAAACACATGATATAATCATTAATTATCTTTTGTCTATTAGTTTCTGTCTGTTGTGTTGGATTAGTTCATTCCTCTCTGTCTCCTCCCTCGGGTCTTGCTGTGTGTCTTCGGCTGTCCTGGATCTTGCTATGTAGCTCATGATCCTTTGCTTTGGCTTCCTGAGAGTTGCAATTACAGGTGTTCACCACCATGCCTGACTCTGTTACTTATTTGTAGTTCATTTCATGATATTTATTTGTTCTTCTGCCATTTAGCTACACTATCCCCTCTTATGTTACCCAGTCTTCATCTTCCCCCTGTGAATGTCATCTTTCTGTTAAATAAAAAACTGTTTTCTGATGCCATTAATTCCTGTATATGTAGATTCAAGTGCTCTTCAGTATTCAGTATTTCACTGATTTTATGTAACTTTCTCCACTGACTTCAGGACAGCCAATTAGATAAGTGTTTATATTTTTCCATCCATAGTGGTTCATGCCTGTAATCTCAGCACTTGGGAGGTAGAAGTTGGAGGATCATTGCAGGTTGAAGGCAACTTGGTCTACATAGTGAGTTCTAGGACAGCTATGGTTATATAGTGAGACTATTTCAAAAAGACAAAGGAAACCAAACAAGATTTTGTATTTCAATTTCATACCTTTTCCAGGTTTTCTTTCCTACTGAATGGTACTACTACATATCAAGACTAATGAGTATCCTATTTATTTCTTCTCTCTCTTTTTAAAATATTTTACTTTTATTTATTTATTTGAGAGAGAAAGAGAGAGATAGATAGAAACGAGACAGTGAGTGAGCTGGGGCTTCCAGCCACTGCAAACAAACTCCAGACACATGTGCCACCATGTGCATCTGGCCTACATGGGTCCTGGGGAATTGAACCTTGGTCCTTTGGCTTTGCAGGCAAGTGCCTTAGCCACAAGCCAACTCTCCAGCCCTATTTCTTCTCTTTTGAACATTAACCTAGTAGAATATTCATTTTCAGTTTACGCTTTTAAATCTCTCTCCAATATCACTTAATTTTGATCCTCCCTGGTAGAAAAAATATTTAGCCAGAAAAGCATTCAAAATGCTACTTTTTAACTCCCTGTAGTAAATGCAAGGAAAGTATTTAAAGACACAATTTATAATTAAAAGGGAAACACAAATATTTAGAAATTTATCATTCTGTTGTGTGTGAGGCAGCCATTATATAGTGATTAGTCTGATAGAAGGGAGCAATGTAGTATTTTTCAGAACAGTGGTGAATGACTCCAAAGGTATTGTAGATATATTTGAGGCTGCCATTCTCATAACAGGCCCATCATACTAGGCCCTTGAGGGCAGAAAGACTTTTAGAATTGGACCTTAGAGAGCCTATGGGACCTTATCATTCACCCCTGTTCTGCTTTAAGCATTAACTTCTAGTATTCTTTCATAGTGTCCTTTTTATTGCTTCAGTTGTGGCTCAAGAAGACTCAGGTGTACCGGCTCTGGTTTTCTGCCTGGGATAATCCAGGCAAAGATCTTGATGATTCTCACGTGTGATGAATTCTGCAGGTAGAGGGCATGAGCTGTAGCAGCATGGCTTCCTCCATTTAAATTCCAGAGGATACTGCAGAAACCTGTCACAGGGTCAGCACTGTCATAAAGTTTAGGCGTCATTGAAACTGATGTTCTGGACAGTGCAGAACTGTAGAGCCATCAGCATGCAGTGCCAATATGGGAAAGCTGCAGACTTCAGACTCTATCCTGTTAGAGCTGCTGTGTGAACTAAGACCAGAAGAGCATACAGGTGGGGCTTCCTGAAGCCGTAGCCTCTACCCTAGAATACCTAGAAGGGAAATCATGGAACCAAAGGAGGTCGTTCTCAAGCCTGACGATTTAGTGTTGCTCAGATGCTGAATAAAACCATCCAACCAGTCTTGGACTTGTTAGTACTTTCTCCTTTTATGATGCTCTGTTTGGAATGAAAAGTCTCTCCTGTATCTCTCTCTCTCTCTCTCTCTATTTTTTTCGAGGTAGGGTCTCCCTCTACCCCAGGCTGACCTGGAATTCACTATGTAATCTCAGGGTGGCCTCGAACTCACGGTGATCCTCTTACCTCTGCCTCCTGAGTGCTGGGATTAAAGACGTGTGCCACCATGCCCGGCTCTGTATCTCTTTGGAAAGTGGATAACTTATTTGATTTCAGAGACTCAAAGCAGGAAGTTCTTCATTAGGTACCAGAATTGCAAGCCAATATTTTATGCTCATTATAAATTAAAAGGCTAAAGACACAGTCATATTTTCATTTGGTGCTTTCCATAGTCTCCATGTGACTAAAATTTGACTTCTGTTTTTTTTTTTTTTTTTGAGGTAGGGTCTCACTCTAGCTCAGGCTCACCTGGAGTTCACTATGTAATCTCAGGGTGGCCCAGACTCATGATGATCCTCTTACCACTGCCTCCCAAGTGCTGGGATTAAAGGTGTGTGCCACCACATCTGGCTAAAATTTGAATTTGTACTTTAGTGGTGGACTCAGCCATTGAGACCACACTTTAGTGAAGACACAAAATAACTATATAAAATTATAAAATAAAGTCTCAAAGAGTTTACTAGGCAGTGAAGAATATCTGAGAGAAGAGGTAAATAACACGAAAAATAGCTGAAACATTTTTGTAAATGCCCTGGTAGGAGTGCAGATGTTCTAAATAGATACCTACATCTCCCTTCAACTATCAGACTATTTAAATAATGAACCCCAAACAATAAAAATTTCCCTAGAAATCCCATGTTAGGAGAAGAGAACAGCTGAAGTCCTTGCCTTAAGAGGGGGAATTGCCACCAACTCCAAGGAAGAGATTTCACAAGGTTCTGTCAATTTATTAGCCCGTCTTGCAGGAGCTTAGATAATGATGGGTCAATGAAGGGTGGGATGGTACCTTGACCAGCACTGCTTAATTACTCATACCTGCCATCCTATATTTAAACCCAAGCCTCATGCCAGTACTCAAAAGACACACTTAAGTTACTGGGCACTTTTATTTCCTCCTCTTCCCAGTGTAGTCATATTGCATTAATCTTTCTCTGCTCTTCACTATTACTTGCCCCTTTAATATGCCCCTTTGGCATATAGGGAACAGATGGCTGAGTCTAACTTGTTGGCTTCTATGGTCCAGGCTTTTACTCTAAAAACTCTCCTAACACTTTCATTACCCACTAAGGATAAAATTTAAGGCATTGACAAACACCAACTAATTGAAAAAAAAATTCATGCTCAAATATATCAGAATAAAACTGCAGAAAAATAAAATAACGAAGCATTCTGAGGGGAAAAAAAAGAGTTTACCTTTGAAAAACTAACAGGACTTGGTTCTCAGCAGGAAACTAAGAGGAAACTAAGATGGGGACAAGGGGAGGGAAGGACAGACTGGAGAATTGCTGGGGCTCTCTGACCAAAAACTGGCAGCTATGGTTGAGGGAGAGATCCCATCTCAGGGAAGTTTGTGGATGATCAATAGAGAGGATACCCAAAGTTCTTTTCTGGCCACTGCACACACATGCACAATGTGCACATCTATACACATACGTGCACAAACAACACCCCTACCCACTGACACAACATGGGAGGTAGAGGTAGGAGGATTACTCTGAGTTTGAGGCCAGTCTGGGACTACAGATGCATGTGCTCCCTTGTGGCATATGTGCGACATTGTGTGTTTGTGTTACTGTGTGTCTGACTTTTAAGTGGGACCTGGAGATTTGAACATGAGTTCCTAAGATTTCAGGCAAGTGCCTTAACTGCTAAGCCATCTCTCCAGCCTGGTTAGGTTCTTAAATTTTTTTTTTTTTAATTTTTTGGCTTTTCGAGGTAGGGTCTCACTCTAGTTCAGGCTGACCTGGAATTCACTATGAAGTCTCAGGATGGCCTTGAACTCTCAGAGATCCCAAGTGCTGGGATTAAAGGCGTGCGCCACCACGCCTGGCTTAAAAATTTATTTATTTATTTATTTGCAAGCAGAGATAGAAGAGAGACAGAGAAATGAGCACACCAGGGCCTCCAGCCACTGCAAACTAACTACAGATGCACGTGTCTCTTTGTGCATCTGGCTTTATGTGGGTATTGGGGAATTGAGCTAGGGTTATCAGGCATTTTGGGCAAGTGCTTTAACAGCTGAGTCATTTTTCTAGTCCCCTAAGTTTTTTTTTTTTTTAATGAATTATGGGCACGGAAGAAGGGGGATGAACTCCAGCATGAAAGACATAGAAAATATTTTCAATAAAATCAGAGAAGAAAAAAATTTAAATCTATGGAAAAGAGGACCATTCAAGTACAAGAGGCACACAGAACACAAAATAGGACCTTAAAAGAATCTCCTTTTGCCACATTATAGTCAAACACTAAATGTATAGAGAAGAGAACTGAAAGCTGCAAAAGAGAAGGACCGAGTCACATACAAAAGCAAGCTTATTAGAATAACAGCTGATTTTCAGTGGAAAAATCTACAAGTGAGAAGGGCTTGAATGTGTTAAAGGTTTTGAAAGACCAGTTGTCAACTTAGACTACAATACCTTATACAGACTAGCAGGTTGGATTAGAAAACAGGATCTGACCTTTTGAAAGACAAGTTGTCAACTTAGACTATAATACCTTATACAGACTAGCAGGTTGAATTAGAAAACAGGATCTGTCCTTTTAATTTAATTTTTTTTTTTTTGTAGGCAGTGTTCCCACTCTAGTCCAGGCTGCCCTTGAACTCCCAGTGATCCTTTTACCTCAGCCTTCAGAGTGCTAGGACTAAAGGATTATGCCATCATGTCCAGGATCCATCTTTTTGCAGTCTCCCAGAAACTTACTTTACCATGAAGGACAGATAATACCTTAGGGTAAAAGGATGCAAGAAAGGTTTTCCAAGCAATTACAACTAGGAAAAAGGTAGGCATTGCTATTTTAATACCTGATAAAATAGAACTCAAACCAAAACTGATCAGAATAGATAAAGAAGGGCACATCATCCTTAGCAGTTTAGCAAGAGGGCATTGCAGTTCTAGATATACATACTCTGAACACAGGAGCACCCACCTTCACAAAACAAATATTGACAATTAATTACTATTATTATTTTTTTTTGTTCTCTCGAGGCAGGGTCTCACTGTATCTCAGGCTGACCTGGAATTCACTATGTAGTCTCAGGCTGGCCTCAAACTCACAGTGATCCTTCTACCTCTGCCTCCTGAGTGCTTGGATTAATTTGCTGAACACAGCAAAAAAAAGTGGATATATATATATATATGGCACTTAATACATATAGGAGAAAAGAAAAAGTGTCTGAAATCAGTAAGTTCCTACATTAGCAAATGAATAAAAAATTAACTCCAAAGAAGATAAGAAATAAAAATAAAAGCAGAAATAAATGCATTGCAAATAGGACATCAATAGAGAAAAATACATGAAACCAAAGTTTGATTCTTTGAATAGATTTTTTTTAAAGAAGGGCAATACAGGCTAATAAACAGGTGATGGTTCATATTACTACTATGATCAATAAAATAGGGGCCATTAGTATGGATCACATAGATGTTAAGAGGATAACAAAAGACTATGTCAATAAATGTATATCCCCAAATATGATTAACTAGATAAGTTGGACCACTTACTTAAAAGACATGATCTATCAACTTTTACACAAGAAGAAATAAATCCGAATAGGATTTATGTTAGCTTTCAGTAACTGTGACAGAATATGTGAGATAATAACTGGGAAGGAGGAAAGGTTTATTTTTGGCTTATGGGTTCAGAGACTTTAGTACATGGTTGTTTGGTGCTATTGCTTGGAGCCAGTGGCAACATGGTACATCATGTTGAGCATGTGGCCAGCACAACCATAATATCAAAACCGGCCAAAGATCCTATGAGAAAGGAAAGCAATATAGATACAAACCAGTATCTCTTATGAAGAGATTATATCTTGGAAGGCAGCTATGCTCACTATTGTCCCACAAGTACATGCTCAGTTATTCCTTGGCATTCAAGGGGAATTGGTTCTTAGACCCCTTCCCCACAGATCTATGGATGCTCATGTCATATAAAATGACATAATATGTGCAGATGGTCTGTGCACATCTTCATGTATGCTGTAAGTTTTTTCGAAGTTAGTTTTAATATGTAATACAATGTACAGGCTATGTAAGTAGTTGTTATACTTTATTAGCTAGAGAATAATGACAAGAGCAAGTCGGTATGTGTTCAGTAAAACCACTATCAGGCTAGGTGAAAAGGGAATACATCTATATGTGAATTATTCATGCATTCACAACAAATTATGCAAGGGAAGGCGGTTTCTTTGGGTTTTACAGAGGTTTGATTCTTACTATATTAGGAATGGCTCCACATGTAGGTTTTTTTTTTTTTTTTTTAACCTTTGTACCTTAAACAGTGTTAGGCTTTCCTATGCTTTTACTCATCTTGGCTCACATTCATTGGAAAGTATGTTTTAGTTTTGAAAACTCACAAACTTTGTGGTGGTACTGCTGGAGCAGTAGCAGACAATATCAGATAGGCATTTTACATCTATTATAGAATCCAAAATATACTTAAATATAATATACTTCTATAATTTTTTTATGAGTCTATTTATTGAAAGGCTCCGAAAACAGTAATAAGGGCTTCATCAATAACTAATAAATTTTCAAGATATTAAAGTATGGAACACTAAGAATGTATGTCAGGACTAGTGCTTAGCACCAAAACATCTCTATCACACCTTCTAAGGCTCAGGGACCATTGTAGAAGAGGTGGTGGAAAGAATGTAAGAGCCAAAGGAAGGGTAGGACTCCTTACAATGCTCTCTTTCAGACACAAAATGGGCTGGATATCCATGACCTTGCAGTTCCTGGCAGCACCTACACAAGACCCTCATAATAGGAGGAAAAGATGACATCAAAATAAAAGAGAAACTGATTAAGAGGGGGAGGGGATATGATGGATAGTGGAGTTGTGAAGGAGAAAGTGGGGGGAGGGAATTATGGTTTATTGTCTATAATTATGGAAGTTGTCAATAATAAAAATAAAATAAAATAAAATAAAGAATTTATGTCAGAACTTCATGTGTTCTATATCAGTCTGGCAGTAGCTGGTTTGGGACCTGTCAGCACTTGCTTTTGTTTAGATGCATAGCCCACTCTCCTCTGGACTCGGCAGGGCCCTGCTGAGTTTATGGTCACAGACCTTGGGGACAGGTCATCTCAAGTTGATGGCTCTGGAGCCAGATCACATGCAGGGCTACACAGTTGCTGGGGAGCCAACAAGGGCCAGAGGAGACAGTAGGCCCTGACTTTAAGAGGCAGACAGAAACTCAGGGGGTCAGCTCTGCAGCTTCCTACCAGGCTGAGATAGGAGCCCAGGTTCCCTCTGGAAGCCAGTGTAAGAACTGGTGGCCTCTCCTTGCTGCTGCCAATCTAACAGGTGAGGACAAAACTCAAGGCCATACCTGACTTTGAGATGACTTATGTAGGACCATGTTGAGCCATGACTGACCACAGATTCCACATAGGCTCAGCGCCTGTGTGGCACCCATGTACACTCACACACAGGCCTTGCATGGCTGCTGTTGAGCTACAACCCAAGACTCTTGGGGAAAGGGTGAAGGCCTGCAGACTGGGTATTCTCAATAGTCACTTTATCTCAAAATCCTTGTGGCCTGTGCTGAGTGAGAGTGCAGAAGCATGGAGCCCTGGCCAGGATCCTCTGTACTGGGTTGGATACAATGTAAACACTGGACATTAGGAAGTCCTCCTAGGTGTTCTCAAAGTGTAAACAAGAAAATATGTACATAAACACTTCAGAAAGTTTCACATAGTTTCTAAAAAGTATGCACAGAATTTAAAATGTCCCAGAGCTGCTGCCCTGCTGTGTGAGGAATGCTTTGAAAGAGGAGCCAGAGGCTTTGGGCCAGATTGAGGTACCAGGCCATCTCCAGAAGTCAGAGCAAAATGGCCCACAGCAAAGCTGCTAGGTGACCCTGAGGACTGAGGGGGGAGAAGGTACAGGCCCCAAGGCAAAGCACTGGACAGAAGGAACATTTTTGGCTGAGATGTTTATTTCACTATTAAAAGACAGATCAATTCATTCTGATCCCTCAGGATTTCAGCAGACTGATTGTGGGCATTCCTAACTTGGATCTTGAGGGGCCTGGTAGGGGAGGTGCCCCAGTTCTCACTTTGTTTCTTTAGAAATGAACAAAAAAGTCAGTCCTAAAAACATTTGGAAGCTGATATGGGGAGATAGAGAGATGCTTGCTTTCAAAGCCTACTGGCCAGGTTCAATTACCCAGCACCCACATAAAGCCAGATGCACAAAGTGGCACATGTGTCTGTATTTCATATGTAGTGGCAGGAGTCCCTGCTTTGTCCATTCTCTCTCTCTCTCTCTCTTACACAAACACATACACACATAAATAAATGAAAATATTTAAAATAATGTTCTGTTCTCCCAAAGGCAGACCCAGGCTTTCCACTAGGTAGGCAGGATGTGGACAGCCCTCTGAGGCACAGCCAAGACAGCCAAAGGGAGGGTAGAGAAGGCCCCAGCAGCTGCTAAGAACAGCTTAGCTGTCCTCGTTTTCAGCCTAGTCTTCTGGGAAGTGAGCTTCTTTTGAACATTCCAGTGTGGACACTGGGCAAAGCTCTCAAACCAGTCTCTCTTGGGGTCTTGGACACAGAGGGAAGGGAGTGGGTAGCAAGAGGTACTGATGCTGATGCTGTCTCCATGGCAGAGCTCCTGCCTCCTCCTTCTGTCCAAAGACAACTGGCTTCTGCTGATAGTGTAATCTTCAGTTGGATCATGATAGGCTAGAATGACAGTTAGTGGGGGTGGATGGGCAGGACCATGGTGGCTGGCATGTTGGGGCAAACCATGAAGGTCTGTCTGCATATGCTGTGCTGCCAGTTGGAGTGGGCACAAACACTCCAGATCACCCTGTGCACGGTGATGAGGTTCCACCTTGTTGATGTTCACATTGGACAGGTATGGGGAGGGGCCTTTGTCAGTCACTGCCCCATTCAAGACCTGGTACTGCATGGCATGGCCTACTTCTCACCCTCAGTGTCTAGGCTGTTTTTGCTGAGGCCACTGTGAACATTTGTCTTCATGTTTCTGAGCTCCTCCACCACCTTAACCTTGAGGCGGCTCCTCAAGATAACAGCTATGTTCTCCTATGTGACCTGTTTCACTTGGGACTGGAAGTTCTCAAAGTTGAAAGCAGTCAGGAAACCCAGGGAGGCTGGGTGGAAGGCCAGGACTAGAGGCATACAGCCAGAAAAGTGAGGAGGCACACAGCATGGTGCCATCTCCTTCCAGGCAAGTCATGAAGTCTGTTTGGATGGAAATGTCATAATCTTCACAGAAAGTACAGAGCTGGTCCAAAGTTTTCATCACTTGCTATGCCAGTTCTTTCCAAACACACAATCATGTTCTCCATGAGGCACATGCACAGCTCATTGAAGGGCCGCAGCAGGCTGGCATTGTGGATCTTGTTTATTTTATTCTTTTAACATTTACCTATTTGAGAGAATGAGCAAGAAAGGGAGAGAGAATGGGTGCACCAGGACCTCCTGCTGCTGCAAACAAACTCCAGATGCCTGTGTCACTTGTGCATCTGGCTGCATGTGGATCTTGAGAAATCAAATCCAAGGGCTGTCAGGCTTTACATGTAATTAACATTAACCACTGAGCAATCTAATCTCTTGATCACCAAGGATCTTTTTTTTTTTTTTTTTAAATTTTTTATTTTTTTAGAGAGAGACACAGAGAGAGACAGAGGGAGAGGGAGACAGATAGAGAATGGGCGCGCCAGCAGTCTATCAGCTGCTGTGAACGAAATCCAGATGTGTGCGCCCCCTTGTTGGCAAGTGCGGCATTGTGCCCTTGTGTCACTTTGCATCTGGCTAACCATGGGACCTGGAGATTGGAACTGCTGGAGATTGGAACCAGCGTTCTTAGGCTTAGGAGTCAGGTGCCTTAACCACTAAGCCATCTCTCCAGCCCTCTTTTAAAAAAAATTCTTATTTATTTATTTTCAAGCAGAGAGAGAGAGAGAGAGAGAGATAGAAGAGAGGCAGACACAGAGAGAATGGGCGTGCCAGGGCCTCCAGCCACTTCAAACAAACTCCAGATGTATGTGCCCCTCATGCATCTGGCTTACATGGGTCCTGGAGAATTGAACCAGGATTCTTTGGCTTTGCAGGCAAACACCTTAACTGCTAAGCCATTTCTTTTTTTTTTTTAATTTAATTTTTAAATTTTTATTATTCTGATTTTACATTCATAGTATTGGTTCCATTATCCTCCTCCCTGTCCTCCCTCTTCCAAAGGGACCCTCATCAATGGGGAATGTTGGTTGTGCATTGTGGGGGTCGTCAAGAGTGCTGGGGGTAGGCCCCAGTCTCTGTGCTTAATGCCCCAACTTGTGACTCTAACAATCTTTCTTGCAACTTCTTCCGCGAGTTTCCCTGAGCCACATTGGGGTCATTTTAGTTCGGCTTCAGTGATGAGGTTTTGGGAGCCTCTGTGTCTCTGGGTATCTGGCTTAGTTGGAGTTGGATGTTCTCTGTGTTTATCTCCTTCAGCCTTTTTCTGGTGTTGTGATCACCGTGAACGCTGTATTCTTGCCCTTTCCCAAGGATCTTTTTGATAACAAGGTTGCTGTTGGGAGACGTGTTCCACATCAACTGCTGGCTTGCAGGGTCCTGATGATTGGTGGGTTCTGTATCACACAGGCCCTTGGTCCAAAGGTGGTCACTGGCATGGCCCATGGAGAGAGAGCACATCCTTCTGAACTCCTGGATGGTGCCCAGGGCCAGACAGGCCCACATGTGTGGATGCTGGGCCCTGACCCCAGATTGGGTGATGGTAGCTTCAAGTCTCATCCCTATTACAGGCTGAGTGGTGGTACGAGGCTAAGTCTGGACTTGACTCCTTACACATGTCCATCTTTTCTTGTTCCATTTCTATAGTTGACAGACAAGGAAAGCACAGATACTGTCTGCTGCCATACTTGTGCAATGTCTACAGGCTGGGCTGAGCCTGCAGCACCTTCCTGCCAATGTCTCAGCTAGCAGTTCCATGGCCTCTCCACCCCGTGCCTAGCAGCATGGCTAATATATATATATATATATATTATTCTTGGAAAAAACCAATGTAGCAAGGATGTAGGATATAAGGTAACTTTTTATTTTCATAAGCATATTTTATTTTTTTGCACTTTAACAATTCAAGTAAAAGTCAGCTAGTTAACATAAATACAGAATAAATGCACACAATTTACAGCCATGTACAAAAATGCAAGAACAGCAAAACTCACCTGAATGGGCAAAAGTTAAAGTTGATTCCTTAGCTATGGATGATTAATGAAGTTCACATACATGGGGTACATTCAGTTTACTAACATAAAAACTTACTAGAACTAGAATTTTCAAATTACAATAAAAAAAGTCAAGGTATAGATTAACAGGAAATGTAACAGAATGATGGAGAAGAGATGTGAGGGGCAGAAAGCACATTGTAGTTTATTAAAGTTCTTTTTCATTTAAATCAGAACCGTCTGTCTTTTTAGGAATTTTAAAAGTCATGATCCACATTAGAGTATAAAACAGCTGACTGCACGATCAGCCCAGTGGGGTCCCCACACTGCTAACAGTTTGGACAGAGAGCATGTAAATGAGTGGAAGAAGGAATAGGTCGATTTTTATCACTTAAAAGCTTTAAATTCAAATAACTCATTCTTGATGATTTAAAAAAATCTGAAAAGGCTGAAATGTTTAGACTGTAGTAAAGAGTAAACATTATTTTGACCACCCCAAACGGTGCTTTTTTTTTTTTTTTTTAACATAATGCTATTGTTTTGCAGACATCAGAGTTTGGAGACAGAAAGAAGGCTGGGTTAAATGACCTATTGATGTTCTAGCATGGTTTAAGTGACAAACCAATGTGGGCCCCTCTAGTCTAGTCAGGTTGCATGATGAGACTCAATACAGAGGTTTAGGTGGAGGTGCGCAAGGTTAGTATTTTTAAAAAATTGCCTTTTGGGACTGTGGAAATGGCTCAGTGGTTAAAGGCACTTGATAGCAAAGGCTACTGGCCCCAGTTCAATCCCTCAGTACTCACATAAAGCTAGATACACAAAGTGGTACATGCATCTTGAGTTCGCAGTAGCAAGAGACCCTGGTATGCCCATGCATGCCCTCTCCCCTAAGATAAATAAATGAAAATATTTAAAATTTGTCTTTATACCAGCAAAGGTAAGGCAATCTGAAGTGAAAAGAAATTCATAACAGCCTCCAAAATTAAGATAATTAGATACATACCTAAGAGATTATATACATCAGGTAGCCACAAAACATAATGAGTGAAATTCAATAATAGCTAAATAAGTAGGGAAGTATTTAATGCTTTAATTCTTCCCAACTTATCTATAGATTCAATGCAATCCCAATAAAAATCTCAGGAAGTTAAAACTCATTCTGAAGTTTATATGGAAAAGACCAGAATAGCTAATGAAATATTGGAGGAGAAGAAATATTTGTTAAAATACTGACAACACCAGATTGTTACATTTCTGTAAAGCTATAATAAGGCATTTTGGTTTTGATTAAGTGTTATAAAATCAGTGGAGTAGAATACAACCCGAAAATAGATCTACATAAATGTGGCCAGTAGTTGACAACAAAAGTATTATAGGGGAGAAAAAGATGATTTTTCTTAAAAAAAGTCCTCGAACCACATATGTACCAACATGTAACTAGAAAATACTGAATCCAGATACAGACATTGTGCCAGTCACAAAGACTAACTCAAAATGAAACACAGACTTAAATATACAACCCAAATCTCTAAAGTTTCTAGTGAAAACACACACACACATACACACACACAAAACCACACTTCTGTTGCTCTGCAAAAGACATGATGAAGAGAATAAAACAAGTTACAGACAGAAAATACTTGCAAAGACCACGTCTGAGAATGTACTAGTCTCTAAAATAAAGCTCAACAATAAGGAAATAAACCTTAGGGCTAGAAGATGGTTGAGTGGATATAACACTTGCTATTCAAGTGTGAAGACTGAAGTTTGGGTCACCATCACTCACATAAATGCTGATTGGGTTTGGTGGCCCACCTATAATCTTGGTACTCAGGAGACAGGGGACCCTACTGCAACCTAGATAACTAGAGTAGCTGAATCTGTGCATTGAGTTCAAGTGAGAGACCCTGCCTCAGTAAATATGGTGGAGAATGAAGAAGACACCACATGTCAAGTTCTGATCTCTGCATGTATGCATATATATGTATACATGTGCCCACATACATGGAAACACACACACACTACACACAAAAAGACAAAAAAAAAATAACTCAAGGGTTGGAGAGATGGCTTAGTGGTTAAGGTGCTTGCTTGTGAAGCCTAAGAACTCATGTTCAAATCCCAGGTCCCATGTAGCCAGACACAGTGATGCAAGTGTGCAATGTTGCATGCATGTACAAGGGGGTGCACACATCTGGAGTTCGTTTGCGGATGGCTGAAGGTCTTGGCACACCCATTCTCTCTCTGCCTCTTTCTCAAAATAAAAAAATAAGAAGGAAAAGAAAATAACTCAATAAATGAGCCAAAGACCTTAATAGACACTTCACCCAAGAGATATGAAGATTTAAATAATTTCATGAAAAGATGCTCAAATCACATACCACTTCAGAATTATAAATTAAAACTGATATCATACTACATACATATTAACATGACAATGAATTTTAATGGCTTGTGTTTCTATAACAAAATAAGTTAGGCTTGGCATTTTACAAAGAAAAGGGGTTTTTGTAAATAATATCTTGGGGAACTGAAAGTCCCTGAAGCCACCAAGAATGGGTGGCTGTATAAAGACCTCATAGTGGGTGGTATTACAATGGTAGGGACATGTGTTGAGATTATTTGGTGAGAAGGAAACTTGAGAGATTCAAGGAGTAGGCCTTCTATTTTTATAACATTACTATCAGGAAACCTAATTAGGGTCCTGTAACAACTATAGTTATGCCTCTGAAGTTAATGCCACCCAATGACTTAATTATCATCCATTACTTCTTCAAGTCCCACCACATTTCAGAGTTGTCTCACTGAGGACTAAGCTTCTGGCACAAGAACCTTTGAGATATACTAAAACCATATCCAAAATTTAGCAGCCAACATTGCTTCTTTTTTATGAGTTTTTTTTCTTCTGATTTTTCAAGGTAGGGTCTTACTCTAGTCCAGGCTGATCTGGAATTCACTAGTTAGTCTCAGGGTGGCCTCAAACTCATGGAGATCCTCCTACCTCTGCCTCCCGAGTGCTGGGATTAAAGGCGAGCACCACCACACCCTGCTGAGTTCATTTTTATTTTCTCTCTGTAATGTGTATTCTGTTCTGTTACATTTGGCTACCTCCTGTTGAGTGGGGGATCAGAAAGTGTTTTTGGAATAAAAGATGTTGGGTTGGAGAGATGGTTCAGTGGTTAAGGTGCTTGCCTACAAAGCCTAAGGACTGGGGTTTAATTCTCCAGTACCCACCTAACCCTAACCCCAGTACCCACAAGGTGGTGCATATGTCTGGAGTTCTCTTTCTGTTGGCCCCTTTCTCTCTCAAATAAATAAATAAATAAATAAATAAATTTTAAAAATCAAAAAGGTATTGATATGGTGATAAATGTAGCAAAAGTTCCATTTTTTTAAAATTTAGAAACTGCCTTCTCTTTATTGGAGGAGTGCACATATAAATTCTGGATGCAGAGTATAATAGCATAGGTTCCTATTATCATCATTAAGGGCATTGGTCCTAACTCTAAAATTTCCTTATGGATGGATTTACTACTAAATAAGAGACTACAGACAGTTTTTTAGATAATGGTTAGGTATGTGAAGTACACAATTCTTAGTTTCTCATCAGAATTGCACTTTGAATAGCCTGAAAATGGCCAGGCATTGAATATATTTCAGTTGAAAAGATTTTTAATATCTCAGGACAATATCTAGCCAAGTATGTGTCAGTGAAAGGACTAAGAGCAAAGGTAAAATAAGGGTTAGTAGCCCCATATTACCAAGGTAAGTTAACTTGTTTTTTTCTTAAAAAGATATTTAAGACTTTCTATCAATGTGCATGTCCAGGTGGAGTCTGGACAGGGGTTACAAGTGTTTTTCTTGGGTGGAGTGCTCACTTTACCCTTTGTTCATCAAAACTGGATGAATAGGGCTGGAGAGATGGCTTAGCGGTTAAGGTGCCTGCCTGCTAAGCCTAAGAACTGGATTCCAGTCTCCAAATCACATGTTTAGCCAGATGCAAAGTGACACAAGGGTGCAATGCCGCACTTGCCCACAAGGGGGCGCATGCATCTGGAGTTCGTTCACAGCAGTGAGAGGCTGTTGGTGCACCCATCTCTATCTGTCTTCCTCTCCCTCTCTCTGTGTCTCTCTCCAAACAAACAACAACAACAAAAAAACTGGATGAATAGCTGGACGTGGTGGTGCATGCCTTTAATTCCAGCACTCTGGGAGGCACAGGTAGGAGGATCACCAAGAATTTGAGGCCACCCTGAGACTACATAGTGAATTCCAGGTCAGCCTGAGCCAGAGAGAGACCCTACCTCGAAAAACAAAAACAAAACAAAACAAAACAAGTCCAAAAAACAACAAAAACAAACAAAAACAAAAACAAAACAAACAAACAAAAAAAACTGGATGAATTTTCCCTGCAAAAATTTTTTTTCTTAAAAAGGAGGAAGAATACAGATAAAAAAGGATAATTGAGAGGGCTAATATACATATATGGAAATGTCATAATGAAACCTACTATCTTTTTTTTTTTTTTTTTTTTTCGAGGTAGCATCTCACTGTATGTAGCCCAGGCTGACCTGGAATTAATTATGTAGTTTCAGGGTGGCCTTGAGCTCATGGCAATCCTCCTACCTCTGCCTCACAAGTGCTAGGACGCCCAGCTTTTCCATTTTGAGTGTTTTGTTTCATGACTGTGAAAGATTAGGCACAGGGATGATGAGGAGAGTAAAGCAAAGGAGATTTATTGAGAAAAGTAAAAAGGTCCAAGAGCATCAGGGCAAACTTGAGATTTTGGCCAGCATCCAAAGAAGAGAAAGAAAAGAGGAAAGGAAAAGTTATGCTTTCTCAGAATTCAGAGAAATGGGCTGGCTTAGCAGTGAAGACCTGAGAGCCATTACACTGAGGGAGGAAATTTTAATGGTGTAGTGCATTATCTCGTTAAGGTGTTAACTATTTCTCCAACTACCTTCCTTCTTAGCATGTCTTTAATTTTTTTTTTTTTTTTTTGGTTCAGTAGGACAAAGGTCACCTTTTATTTGGGATCAGTGCAGGCAACACACCATGGGTATCACAGGGTCCATCTCTACCATTGACCAATGGCTGTTAAAAGCTGAAATTTCACATGCGTAGAAGAATACATGTTAAGTAAAGTGTCTTCTAACATTTCTCCTCCCAAGAACCTCAGGAAACTTGGAGGGTTAGGAACTGATGCTTCTGATCACAGAAGTGCTCTCAAGCAGGTCTGTGTCAGGGCAGAAGAGGAGCACGTGTCTGCAGGGCTCCACTTACTTCTGCCACACCATGCATAGGCACCTCTATGTCCACAGCTCCACAGGCAAGGCATAGCCAGACCTGGCCATGGGTTGTTGCTAAGAGGACCCGTCCTTTGGCAACACTAACATGCCTTCTGCAGACCAGGCAGGTGTGACCCTGTTCATAGGCCACCAAGGAAGGACATGCATCTTCACCAACACAGACACAGACAATGTGGCTTTTAAGAACAAAGGTGTAATAATACTTTCCCTATGAGAGTGGGCTACAAACATACCAGTGGTAAATTATAGAGCAGCTTCAAATAAGCTGTCTAAAAAAAAAAGATGAGGGCTGGAGGGATGGCTTAGTGATTAAGGCATTTGCCTGCAAAGCCAAAGGACCCAGGTTCAATTCCCCAGGACCCATGTAAGCCAGATACACAAGGTGGTGCCTATATCTGGAGTTTGTTTGCAGTAGCTGGAGGCCCTGGTGCACCCATTCTCTCCCTCCCTCTCTTTCTTTCTATCAAATAAATAAATAAATAAATAAATAAATAAATAAATAAATAAAAATATTTTAAAAAGATGAACATACAGGCTATGCTTCTAGAATGAACTTGGCTAGGGGCCTCTGTGGGGCCCTTGGTGGTGGCTTGTGGCTGTATCCACACTGGACACAGTGTCACTACCTCCACATGGTGCCTCACTGATGTTGGCCTTCTCAAACAATGTGACATGTGTTCAAAACAGCTGGGTAGACTCAGAATGGGTCAAAGTCCTGAGAATAATTGACTGTTCAGTGCTCAGCCCTAACTAGGACATATATATCATCCCCTCCAAAGCTCAGGGTATGAAAAAAATGTAAGAAGATGAGGAATTGTGTTGTGGAACACTGTCTTCTAGACATGACATGGACATTGCACTTATGAACTCACAACAGCTGTGGTTAGCTGCAGAAGACCTACACAGGAATGGGCCCATCACCACTCACTCACACATAGGGGAGAGGTGCATGAGGCCCCACCACTCCCTGAGGAGCTCTTGGTTGCCAGCAGAGGGGGAGACATTGTCTTCAGTGGGGTAGCCATGGGTAAATTGCTCATGCTCATGCTCATGTAAATAACTCTCCACCCATGTTAATGCAAGCAACCCTAATTTGAACTCAGTGGATCACAAACACACAAAAGCCATGGAAATAAGAGGTCTCTTGCAAAGAAGGGGTTCACTGGGAGTGGGTGGAGGATAAAGAGAGAGTAATGGGGACGAATATGATCAAAGTACATTAAATACATGTTGTGGTGGTTTGATTCAGGTGTCCCAGCTGATAATGATTTGGGAATTAATGCCTCTTGGAGGCAGTGTATTGTTGGGGGAGGCCTTATGGGTGTTATAGCCAGCTTCCCCTTGCCAGTGTTTGGCACACTTTCCTGTTGCTGTTGTCCATGTGATATTGGCCAGGAGGTGATGTCCACCCTCTGCTCATGCCATCATTTTCTCCTGCCATCATGGAGTTTCCCCTTGAGTCTGTAAGTCAAAATAAACCCTTTTATTTCGACAAGTTGCTCTTGGTTGGGTGTTTTCTGCCAGCAATTTGAACCTGACTGCAACACATCTATAAATTGTCAACAAATTAAAACAAATCTGGCAGAGGTAGGAGGATCGCCGTGAGTTCAAGGTCACTCTGAGACTACATAGTGAATTCCAGGTCAGCCTGGGCTAGAGCGAGATCCTACCTTGAAAAACAAAAAACAACAACAAAAAACCAAAAACCAAACCAAACCAAACCAAAACATAACAAAGAAACAAATCAAAAGGAGCCAAGTCATATCAGAAAGGAATAGTTTTTCCTTCGTCAGGCTTTGATATGTGATGTAAGCAAAGCTCTTACATCATACAGCACCCATCTCCCCACGGCCTGATCTGTGACAGCCCATCCTTTCCTGGGGCTCTAGGTTTCTGGGAGAGACTTTTGTGGTACTTCCTTCTTCCTCTGTATATGCATCAAGTTAGCAAGTTCACAGAAGCACCAGAGGTCAGGCCTAAAAGTGAATTTCAGAAGCATATAGGGTAAGCCTCTGCCCTACAAACTCTCCAAAGAACATATCAAAGGCAATGAGCTTGTCCAAGCACAGGACTCTACCTGTCACTCATAAAAATCCCCGAGACTTGTCCTTTTGATAATAGGAAATGCTTTTCTGTGCGACAAATAGTCTCTACCCCATTTTTCTGAGCCCAGATGTGAATAAACCATCTCCACAGGTTTTGGCTTCCTGCCCCCCTCAAAGCCACAGGTAAGGTAGAGCTTGGTAACAGGTACTCAATTACCTAGCTGTTCCATGTATTTAATTTTAAACTATGTATCTAACCTTATCTTTTAAACTATGATAAGGAGATGACATATGGTATGTGATCTAATTTTTATCTTTTAAAACTACAATAAGATACAGTATACTCTGAGAAGACCTCCAGGATACCTGGAGTACAATTAGCCACTGGAGCTGGGGGATGCTGGACATTAGTCTAGACAGATCTGCAGTGTCTAGTCCAGGAAGGGAACCCAGAACAAGGAGTATCTCAAATTTTAAGTAGTGGGGAGGAACTGAGAGTAAAGAACAGCTCAGATTTTATTTGAACATTTTTTTCCTTTTTTTTAATTTGAGAGAGATAGATAGAGAGAGAGAGGGAGAGGAGAGAGAGAGGAAGAGGCAGAGAATGGGCGCACCAGGGCCTCTCAGCCGCTGTGTATGAACTCCAGACGTGTGTGGTCCCTTGTGTGTGTGTGCAACATTGCATGCTTGTGTCACTTTTGTGTCTGGCTATATGTGGGACTTGGAGATTTGAACAAGAGTTCTTAGGCTTTGCAGGCAGGTGCCTTAAGTGCTAAGCCATCTCTCCAGCCCTTTCCTTTATTTTTTAGACACACAAGTAAATAAAAGGACAATATAAAGTTATGGGTAATCAAACATTTCCAAAAACTCCCCTTTATGCTGAATTTTATAGGCTTGGGGTAACACCTAATCTGACTCTAAAATCATAAAAATAACCAAATAACAAACCTGTGGTCACTTAATTTTTAAAAATATTTTATTTTTATTTACTTATTTATCTGACAGAGAGAAACAGGGAGGGAGAGAGAGAGAGAATGGGTGTGCCAGGGCCTCTAGCCATGGTAAACAAACTCCAGACACATGCACCCCTTTGTGCATCTGGCTACCGTGGGTCCTGGGGAATTGAACTTGGGTCCCCTGGCTTTGCAGGCAAATGCCTTAACCACTAAGCCATCCCTCCAGCCATGGCCACTTAGTTTTTGCATGTTAAAACTTATTTCATACAAAAGTTACTATTTTTGGCATTGCTGATTTGAAACTTGTGTGCATGGAAGTGAATTTTTTAGGGGAGGAATATTTTTGGATCACATCAATATTTAGAAGTTTTACCAAAGAGGTGAAATGCCTCTACAAAGAAAACTTTAAGACACTGAAAAAAAGAAATAAAAGATGATACTATACATCAGAGAGATTTTTCCATGCTCCTGGATTGGCATAATCAATATTATGAAAATGACTATGTTACCAAAAGTAGTTTATAAATTCAATACAAAGCCCATCAAGGTTCCAATGATACTCTTCTCAGAACTAGAAAAACAATCCAACAATCTACATGGAAACACAAAAGGCAATACAAAGTCAAAGCAAACCTAAGTCAAAAGAGCATTGTGATGCTGGAGGCATCCCAATGATCCATGGAAAGTTATATTGTGAGCCACAGTGACAAAGACAGCATGACCCTGGTACAAAAACAGACACATTGACCACTGAAATAGAATGGAGGTCCCAGAAATAAACCCACAGTATTTTTGACAGAGATATATTTATTTAAAAAACACACAGTGGAAAAAAAAAACATGTTCAAAAAATGGTCCTGGCAAAACTGGATATCCATCTGCAGAAGAATGAAATTAGACCCATATCTCTCACTTGGCCTAAAGATCAATTCAATGGATTGAAGACATTTATGTAAAGCCAATGATGCTAAAATAGTAGAGGAAAGCAGGGAATGCAATGGAATTTACAGGTATATATAAGAACTTTCTGATCAGGATGCCAATAGCATAGGAAATAGTCCCAAGAATCAACAAATGGGTCTACATGAAATTGAAAAGTTTCTTCATAGCAAAGGAAACTATCAGCAGAGTGAACAGGAGGCCTAAAGAATGGGAGAAGATCTTTTCAATCTATTCCTCTGACAGAGAATTGATATTTAGTATATATAAGGTCTGCAAACACTAAACACCAACCCCCATCAGAAAACCAAAATTGTGAATCAATAAATGGGTTAATGAAATGCATAGTTCTTAAGAGAAGAAACAAACATGACCCAAAGATATTTTTTAAAATGTTCAACATCCTTAGCCATCAGGGAAATATAAATTCAAACTACTCTGAGATTTCATCTCATGACAGACAGAATGGCTATCATCAAAAGAACTAATGGCAACAAATGCTGGTGAGGATGTGAGGAGAGGGGAACTGTTATTCACTGAAGATGGGATTGACATAGCAGCCACTATGGAAATATGAGTGTAGGTTTCACAAAAAGCTAAAAACTGAACTACTGTATGACCTAGCTATACCACTCCTGGGCATATACCAAAGGAATCTATCCTACCACAGAGATACTTGCATATCTATGTTTATTGGTGCTTTCTTCATAATAGCTAGGAAATAGAATCAATTTAGATGTTCTTAACTGATAACTGGATAATAAAAATGGAGTTTTACTCAGCTACCAATAAAAATGAAGTTATGAAAATTTCAGGAAAATGGGTAGAATTGGAAAAAAATATACTAAGAGAGTTAAACCAAGCCAAGAAAGACAAAAATTACATTTTATTTCATATGTGGATCCTAACTGTATGTATGTATGTATGTATGTATGTATGTATGTATGTATGTATGCATGTATGTATGCATGTAAATAAGTGGATGTGAGACAGAGTATGGACTATGATTCTAGATAGGAGACCGCGAGAGTGGAACAAAAGGTGATGAGACGGAGGGAAGGACAAAAGACACATAGTATGAAAGCAGAAGTGAGGCTAAGTTGGAGGGAGGGCACTAGGGAGAAGGAAGGGAAGGGAAACAAGTTTTTGTATGAAAATGCTACAACGAAACCCAATTCTTTGTATGCTATTAAAAATTAGAAAAATATAGGACTGTTACCTTTGTCTGTGTTCTCGCTCTTTCTTTCTCCTCTTCCATCTTCTGCCATTGTCTCGTTCTAAGGGGCAGTTATTCAAGTGTTTTAACTCAGCCAGGCCTTGCTGAAATGAAGGTATTTGAAACATAACTTTAAAATTTGGGACAAAAGAGGGCTGAGGAGATTGTGCATAGCTGTTTAGAGCACTTGTCACTAAACATGGCCAGAGACTGCAAGTTTGAATCCCCAGAACCAACTAAGAAGCTGGACATGGCTGTGTAGACCTATAACTCCAGTCAATGGAGGCAGATAGTGGAGTTCAGCTCCTTGTTGAGGGAGAGACCCAGTCCCAAGGAAATACATAGAGGATCAGTAAGAGAAGGACATCTGGCATTCTCTTCTGCCCTCTGTCCACACATGCAAAGGTACATCTGTGTACACATGTACATATACCACACATCATATATCACATACCACACACACACACTACACCCACTCACCATATAAAGCTAAAAAGTTGTCACAAAGAAAAACCTGATATACAAGGACTTTATTTCACTCTGACCTTACTGAAGTTTAGATAATAAAATATTGCCAGGTGTGGTGGTGCATGCCTTTAATCCCAGCAGTCAGGAGGCAGAGGTAGGGATTGCTATGAGTTCGAGACCAGCCTAGAATGACAAGCATATTCCATCCAGATCAGCCTGGGCTAGAGTGAGACCCTACTTCAAAAAAATATTAATTTTGAGCTTCCTGATGGAATGGCTTATATCTGACATTTTAAAATTTTTATTTATTTTTGGAGAGAGACAGACAGAAAGGGAGAGGGAGACATATAGAGAATGGGCGTGCCAGCAGTCTCTCAGCTGCTGTGAACGAAATCCAGATGTGTGCGCCCCCTTGTGGGAAAGTGCGGCATTGCACCCTTGCATCACTTCACATCTGGCTAAACGTAGGACCTGGAGATTGGAACCTGGTTCTTAGGCTTAGCAGGCAGGCGCCTTAACTGCTAAGCCATCTCTCCAGCCCATATCTGACATTTTCAAGTGTTAATTTTGGAAACTGACACTTGAGGACAGCAAAAACTTCTTAATATCTGTAACTTATACTGTTCACATGGGATCGGACCAGACCAACAAGGACAGATCTCATCCTGGTAACAAGGGATAGTCTAGAACAAAACACAAGATGGTCACTGAGTCATGTCATCAGAGCAAACTGTTCAGCGACAAGGAGGGCAATTGCTGGAGTCAAAATAAAGTCACAGTGGACATGGTGGTGCTTGCATGTAATCTCAACACTTGAGGAGCTAAAACAGGAGGATCATAAATTTAAGGTCAACCTGGGTTTCATAGTGAGACCCTGCCCTCAAAGCCAGGAACAAATTAGAATCACTGTACTAGCACATCCAACAGTAAGCAAAGCCAAGCGATTGTGGAAAAATGGTTCTTATGTATGGTTATCTAACACTAAGTGTCTTCTAACCTTGACTCTTTTTTTAAAAAAATATTTTATTTATTTATTTGAGAGAGAGAGATACAGAAATAGGCAGGTAGACAGAGAGAATAGGCGCACCAGGGCCTCTAGCCACTGCAAACGAACTCCAGATGCATGCGCCCCCTTGTCCATCTGGCTTACGTGGGTCCTGGAGAATCGAGCCTTGAACCGGGGTCCTTAGGCTTCACAGGCAAGTGCTTAACTGCTAAGCCATCTCTCCAGCCCCCTTGACTCTTTTTTAAAAAATATTTTTATTTATTTACTTATTTGGGAGGGGGCAAAATATGGGCATGCCAGGGCCTCCAGCCATTGCAAACTAACTCTAGACACATGTACCACCTTGTGCATCTGGCTTATGTGGGTACTGGAGAATATAACCTGGGTCCTTAGGCTTTGCAGGCAAGTGCTTTAACAACTAAGATATCTCTCCACCCCATTACCTTGGCTCTTACTTGTGCTCTGTTTATACTTGTTTCAGGCACAGGTCTGTTTCAGGAATTTTCACACTAGACACTAGAAAGACAATCCCCTTCTTCCACAGTGAGACAAACTGGCAGATGTATATGCACACAGGCATCATTCCAGGAGGCCACAGAGGTACCTGCTGCCTCAAAATTAACTCCAACTCAGTGTATATATAAACATAAAACAGAACTGGGCATGGTGGTGCACACCTTTTATCCTAGCTAAGATAGGAAGATTGCTCTGATTTTGAGGCCAGCCTGTGGCTACAGAGTGCATTCCAGGTCATACTGGGCTAGAGTAAGACCCTACCTTGAAAAAAAAGGAACAAAAAAACCCCACCAAAAACAAAACCAAACTAACAAAAACAAGAACAAAACAAATTGTCCACCCAAAAAAGAGGGACTAAATAACCCACAATCCCTGAGGGGGGATGACAGGGAGAAGGCTAACGATGGTACCATCATGGCTGTATATATATTATATAGATAAATAATAAAAAAATGGCTGGGCTGGTAAGCTCAGTACTCCGTGGAAACATAAGAGTCTATTGTCCCAAACAAACCAATAACATAATTATTAAGGGACCTCCTGACTCATTTCACCTAAACAAAAAAACATTAACTACCATTAGCTACTCTACTCATTCCTGCCTTTAGACCAAAGTTAGCAATTCAGTGAATGCTTTGTTTATTATACGGCTTGACATCTCGCGTAATGAGAGACATCTGTTGCAGATGTCTATCAAGTGACGGCTCTCATCTCCAAGCTCAGACCCTGTTATGTCCCTTCTGTGTCAGGCAGGTAGAGACTCTGATCCCTGACAGACAGGGTGTATGTCCCTGTTGATCACAAACAAGTTTTAGAAAATGCATCTTTGACCTCACCAACCCTGAAGATAAAAGGATCAAAATCTCAGAAGGGGAAACTGCGGCACTATTAAAAGGAACATTAAGGAGACATGAGGATGGAGAGAAGCCACTCAGCCTTGGATGTAGTGCAGCTTTTCTGCTGTGAGTAAAGAAACTTTATCAACACTGATAAACACAATATTGCCAAAGAAATAATCTGTGTTTTCCTAAAGACAACTCAAGCAAGACTGTCAAGAATAAGAAATCAACTATGCTTACTTAGGGCCAGAATGTTTGTGACCTCGAGTTTTACCTTTACTGACACTCCTCTCAGCAGTCGATGGAAACATTGCACTTCCATAAAAACAACCTACAAAAATTATTTAAGATAAAAAACTAAGAAAACAAGTTCATATATTTTTAATTTTTAAACTTAAATTTTAAGCTTTGCTTAATATTTACACCTTGCAGATTATGTCCTTTGAGGAAAATAACTTAGAATACCCCAGGATCTCCCTGTCTCTCCCTCCCTCTCTCTTTCTCTCCCCTCCCCAAACACACACACACACACACACACACACACACACACACACACACACACAGCTATTGTAAAGACACCTGAGTGGCTTACTCTTGAGAAGCAGGCACCCTTGCCTGGAGGTTGGGGATGCTATCCTTTTCTGTGTTTGTCTATTAATTACTTGTAAACAGACTGACTTTGCTTCCCTCCTGGCATAGTCAAGTACTTATTTACCTAAGCGAACATCCATAAGGGGAAGGGAACTCCCCAGGCTGCTGGTAGCTTTGTTGTATTCTCACCCTACTGCTGACACCCCCAGTTTTGTTCGACTCCCTAGGACCCAAGTAAACCAGCTGCACAAGGTGGCACATGCATCTGGAGTTTGTGTGCAGTGGCTAGAGGATCTGGTGCACCTATTCTTTCTCTTTCTATCTGCCTCTTTACTTTTCTCTCTCAAAATAAAATAAATAAAATATTTAAAAAATATATAACGAGCCAGGCGTGGTGACGCACACCTTTAATCCCAGCACTTGGGAGGTAGAGTTAGGAGGATTGCTGTGAGTTCAAGGCCACCCTGAGACAACATAGTGAATTACAGGTCAGCCTGAGCTCAGTGAAACCCTACCTCGAACCCTCCCCCCAAAAAAATAAATATATATAATGAGCTTTTAGAGCTCTCACTTCCCATTCTTTGCTGAACTATTTACCTTCACAGATCAGTGGAAACAGAGAGCTTGTTAACTTGAACAAACACTGGTTAAGCTTCTTTTCCTCCTCCAGGATCCTAAAGTTTGACCTGTCCTTCTCCTGACACAGCATAAAATTGTTGGAAAGATTGTAAGAGCCAAAGGTTGGGTCATCATACTCAAATGCATTGCCTCCTTGCCCCCCACCCAATAACTGCTGCTCTCACAACACATAACCCACAACCCCATGGGGAATACCAGCAACTCCACTGAGGAGGGCTCTCAGAATGGGGCAGGGAGGAAGAAAAAGATGGTACCAACACATGATGTGTCCATATAAAGTACATTCTTTTTTTTTTTGTTTGTTTGTTTGAGGTAGGTCTCATTCTAGCTAGCTCAGGCTGATCTGGAATTCACTATGTAGTCTCAGGGTGGCCTTGAACTCATGGCGCTCCTCCTACCTCTGCTTCCTGAGTGCTGGGATTAAAGGCGTGTACCACCACACCTGGCCCTAAAGTATATTCTTAAAAAAAAAAAAAAAGATGAAGACCCCTCTGAAGAATCCGCTGGCCTTGGAAAACATTCCCATTATCCACTATTTCCTTTTGTATCCTTGTTGAGCCTTCTCCATGAAAATTCCATTCTGACTAGCCTTTGAGATATTTTAAACTCGTGATTCACTGTTCTATTAAAACAGTCTCCTTCCCCTTGTGATAATTCTTTCAAATAAAATCTAATTCTGGATTTGTTTTCATTTGGTATGCAAAATGACTCTATTATGTCCTCTTCCAACATGTAGCTATTTTTTGAAACAATGACTATGCCAAATTCACATTTGTGTTTTTAAAAAATATTTTATTTTTATTATTTGACTGAGAGAGAGGGAGAAGGACAGAAAGAGAGAATGGGTGTGCCAGGGCCTCTAGCCACTGCACATGAACTCCAGAAGGGTGTGCCCCCTTGGGCACCTGGCTAACAAGGGTCCTGGGGAATTGAACCTGGATCCTTTGGCTTTGCAGGCAAATGCCTTAACCACTAAGCAATCCTTCCAGCCCCTGTATTTATGTTTTTAAGCATCTTATCTCTGTGTCTCTTACTGTTCCCTACGATAATTGCCATCTGTTTCTCTTTATAGTTTAGTCTCTAGGTCTGTTGTGTCTTTCTGTGTACCCCATTTCCCATCTTCTTTTTCACCTACTTGTCTCCTTGAGGCCAAGTTCCTGTGTCAGGTTGCTCCCAAGAGACCTGCATGTAGAGTAGGCGCCTTCCTCGAGGCTGAGAGTCCGCTAACTCACAGCTTCAGCTCAGGGTTTGTGGCTGTTTGTGTGTGAAAAGGAATTAAATTTATACTCAGAGAAGGAAGTGAAAAAACTGTTTTAATTTTTATGAATAGTTTTATTGTGATTCTTGGGTTTAAAGATTATCAAGAAGTTGGAGAACACTCCTTAACAAGAGCCCCCATAAACCTAACTGATCTAGTTCAAACAACTCAAAGTTCAGGCAATAAAGATAACTTAACAGCATTAGAGCCCACCCAGTCCTGGTCTTTAGGGTATGATGGCAGTTAAGGACAGTAGTTCCAAATAAAATGACATACCTATTTTTCTAATTAGTCTAGTGACATAAGCCATAGTAACCCATGTGTCCACTAAAAAAACCAAAGATTTAGAATATGTTGGAGTCGTCTTGTTCACCATCTACTCATTGGCCAGGGTACCTGCAACCAGATTGTTAGCTGATTTTGTAAACATTGGTGAGAATTAGGAGCAAGGTAGTCCCCATTCTGTGTGCAGTTAGGTTTACAGGCCCAACTGAACAAAAATACCTACATGTTCAGGCAAACACTAGTGACATCTTGCAAGACCATCCTGTTGTTGGAACATCCTAGAGTCAAAACACAGGCCCAGGATTCCCAATTGGAATCACCTGATATAAAGCTCTTGGGGTGAGGGGAACCAACTGCCAGCCCTGGATCTGAAAAATTTGGGAATACAGATTATTAAAGGCAGCAAGGTGACCCACTTCCTTCCAGTCAGTGGAACATCTAAACATATCTGAACAAGGGGAAGGGGAGGAAAAAGACCCCATACTTGATTAATGGCCCTATCCTGATTTGTAGCTCTCCTTTAGACTAACAAAACTAAACTACTTTCTTTGTTCTCCAATATATAAAAATCCTAAATCAGGATTTAGGATCTCCTCTGTCTCTGACTTTTCTTTCTTTCTTTTAAAAATATTTTTACTTATTTGCAAGCACAAAAAGATAGAAGAGAGAGAGAGAGAGAGGAGAAAGAGAGAGAGAGAATAGGTGTACCAGGGCCTCCAGTCACTGCAAAAGAAATTCAGATACATGTGCCACTTTGTACATCTGGCTTTATGTGGGTGCTGAGGAATTGAACCCAGATCATTAGGCTTTGCAAGCAAGCATCTTAGCCACTGAACCATCCCTCCCTCCCTCCCTCCCTCCCTCCCTCCCTCTCTCCTTTCTTCTTTCCTTAAAAATATTTATTTTTACTTATTTAAGAGAGAGAGAGGCAGAGAGAGATAGGGGGGAGAGAGAGAGGAGAGAGAGAATGAGCTCGCTAGGGCCTCTAGCTACTGTAAAAAAAACTCCAGATGCACATGCCACCCTGTACATCTGGCTTATGTGGGTCTTGGGAGAATTGAACCTGGGTCCTTTGGCTTTGCAGACAAACACCTTAACCACTAAGCAATCCCTCCAGCCCCAACTTTTCATTCTTATTAAAACTTTGCTTGCTAGCACTTCTTCTTTGTTTGATGTTCTTTGTGATCATATGACAGGAACTCAACCAGGGGCAGACAGTGGTGCTTATGTTTTGTGATCACAGGACAACCGTACTATATGAAACTCTGCAACACAATCACATTTAATGGAAAAAGATACTCCTGGATTTAGTTCAGGGACATCATGTGATCAATCATACTCACATAGGTAGTGCCCAGGCCTTGAGTACAGAATACCTAAAGCACAATAATCATTGTGCAGGCATCACTAGTATTAATCAGTGGTCTGCAGCCTGCTATCTTCCAAAAACAAAGCATATAAGATAGCAAACAAACAAAGCTAACAAAAACAATTAAAAAGGCCACAGGTGAAAGGAATTGGTAAAGAGAATAGCTCATTTACAGTTTTGGTCAAACCTGGAGTGAGAAAAATTCTTGTTTTCCCTCTCCCTTTGCTGAAGCTGTATTACAACTTATAGAAAAAAAATGGAAAAAAGGGAAAAAAATCCAGGAAGTATGGATGTGTTGATTTGGCTGTGAGATGATTGATCTGTCCTGTCTTCCTGTGATGTCATCCGAACTTGGGTTTATTCTCTTTACAGGGGATCTCCCGGGGAAATTCGAATCCTTTACAGTCTTCTTACAGTTTTCCTACTATCCCTGTTGCACTGTTGCAATAAGAGAATAATATACTTCGTAGTGGTTAGTTTTTCTAAAACTTCAATTAAAATATATTGATAATTTTATTGTATTCATAGTATCTCACTCTAGCCTAGGCTGATCTGGAACTCACTATGTAGTCTCAGGCTGGCATCAGACTCACAGTGATCCTCCTACCTCTGCCTCCCGAGTGCTGGGGTTAAATTTACTTTACTTACAACAGCAAATTAGTACCAGGTGACCAACTTTTCTATCTTATTTTTCTGGTGTGTTTATATGTGTGTGTCCATGTTCATGTGTGTGTGAGTGCAGGCACACAGCTCCACAGTGCATACAACTTTCCAGGGTTGGTTCTTGTCTTCCATTTTGTTTGACATAGGGTCTTTTTTGTTGTTGTTGTTGTTCTCATTGCTGTTCACCACTCCATTTGCTAGGCTAACTCATCCATGAGTTACTGGGAAATTCTCCTGTCCTTGTCTCTTCCATCTTGTTGTAGGCATGCTTAGATCACAAAAGCCTGCAATGTCTTCCGGCTTTATGTACATTCTAGGGTTCCAAGCTCAGGTATTCAAGCTTGTGCATCAAGTACTTTAGTTGCTGCTGAGTCATCTTTCCAGCCTATGGTGTATGTGTGACCATGCCTGGATTTTTTTACATGAGAGCTGGGATGGAACTCAGGTCCTCATGCTTGTACAGCAAATGTTCTTATACACTGAGCCATATCTTGGGTACCATAAAAGGGATCTCATTGAATCTGTAGATCATTGTGGGTAAAATTGTCATTTTAATATTATTGCTAATCCTTAAGCATGGGATAAATTATGGTTATACAACTCCTACATCTTTAGAATAAAGCCAACTTGATCATGTGTTTATTTATTTTTTAAGATTTTATTTTTATTTATTTTTTAGAGACAGAGAGAGGGAAAAAGAGAGAGGGAGAGAGAGCATGGGTGTGCCAGGGCATCTAGCCACTGCAAATGAATTCCAGATGTGTGTGCTCCCTTGTGCATCTGGCTTACATGGGACCTGGAGAATTGAACTGGGGTCCTTAGGTTTCTCAGGCATGTGCCTTAACTACTAAGCCATCTCTCCAGCCCTCATGTGTTTATTTTTAATGTGTTCTTGAGTTCATTTTGCTAGTATTTTTTTTGAGAGAGCTAGAGAGAGAGAGAGAGAGAGAGAGAGAGAGAGAGAGAGAAAGCTAGAGAGATAGAGATAAAGAGAGAGAATGGGCACACCAGTGGCCTCTCAGCTGCTGTGAACAAACTCCAGATGCATGCGCCCCCTTGAGGGCAAGTGCGGCATTGCACCCTTGCATCACTTTTTGTGTCTGGCTAAATGTGGGACCTGGAGATTGGAATCAGCGTTCTTAGGTGTATTAGTCAGGGTTCTCTAGAGGAACAGAATGGACAAAATGAATTGTATTAAAAGGGGATTTATTGGATTAGCTTACATAGTCCAGCAATAGCAGGTTGCAGGTCCGAGAGTGAAGAAACCCGGTAGCTGCTCAGTGCACGAGGCTGGAGGCCTCAGCAGTCCCAATCCGGTACTGAAGGCCTGGAGGCTTCCTGGAGAGATGCTGCTCTTCAGTCCACCCTGGTCTTCAGTCCACACTGGAGAGCAGCAACACCAAGCAGCAGGTACCAAGCAGAAAACACCAAGCAGCTAGTAGCACCGGCAGCCAGGTGGGAGAGAGAGAGCCTTTCTTCCCAGAGCTCCTTTTTATCAACCAGCCCCCCTCTCAAGAGGGGCCGCCACTCTGGGCTGCCCACTCTGGGGGAAGGCTTACCCTGGGGCAGGATTCTTCCTTTAGTTAATCCTTCCTAGAGGCAGCCTCAGAAACACACTTATGAGGAATGTCTGTGGATTCCTAAACAAGTCAAGTTGACACAAACTTAACCATCACAAGTCCACCCCTTGTCAACTTGACACCAAACCATATATCTTTACATTCTACTTAATTTCCAAATGAAGACAGTAACAAGGTCATAATTCCACCTAACATGATATAACTATCCCTCATAAACCGGAAACGCACAATCATCCCCCCCCCCCCACACACAAAGCAAGTTCCTTGAGGAAGGCTTAGTCTCATATAACAAGTCAAATATAAATTCAACAGTGGTTAACTAGCAATATGATCTTAATCAGTATTAATTACCTAATAGAGAAGTAGAGGAAGAACAAAACATCTTAATATTGGTGTACATATGTACAAACACTCTTAACAAGGTAAGACAGGAACACTCATGGCAATTACAGTCCACGTTTTTGTAACTGGTCCCGTGGCCTTAGCTGGTATTTGTTACTGCCTTCTTCTTCTACCCATTCAGTATTTCCTCCACCTTCAGCAAGCACCTCAGCAGGTCTTGGTTCTTTACCTGGAGGGGTGACCCATACCTTCATTCCTGAAGGATCTGGGCCATTTATCACACTGCCTTGATTGGGTTGTTGCAGTTGTCCATTGACTTTGATAACAGGGCATGGTAACACCAAGAGACGCCCTAGAGAATCTCCAGCACTCCAGACATACTCTTCCTTACCTCCATTGTGGAGGAGCAGTCCAATTTCACCCTGGTAATCTGGATCAATTACCCCTGTTAACACTGTAACTCCTTTCTCAGCCTGTGCACTCAAGGGCATCAGGAGCCCAAAGTGGCCAGGGGGAAATCTCAGCTTCCAGTTCAATGGAATGTTCTTTGTGCCTCCTGGTGAAAGCACTCCCCTCTGGAACCAAGACCTCTAGGCCAGCAGAGCGTAAGGTTGTGGGTACAGGAAGCAAAAATTTGGCTAATGGGTCACTTGGGGTGATGGTAAGTGGTACCATTCCCATTTCCACCCCTTGATTCCTGGACCCGTGAATCCGGGCTATAGGAGAAACAGCGCCATATATAGGACGCTGATTCAGAGCATATACAGCCTGCTGGAGGACACGCCCCCAGCCCTCCAAGCTATTGCCACCTAGTTGGCACTGCAGCTGTTTCTTTAAAAGGCCATTCCACCGCTCTATCAAGCCAGCTGCTTCAGGGTGGTGGGGCACATGGTAAGACCAGTGAATTCCATGATCATGAGCCCACTGCTGTACTTCCTTGGCTGTGAAGTGAGTTCCTTGGTCAGAAGCAATGCTGTGTGGAATTCCATGACGGTGGATAAGGCATTCTGTAAGCCCACGGATAGTAGTTTTGGCAGAAGCATTACGTGCAGGAAAAGCAAATGCATACCCAGAATAAGTGTCTATTCCAGTAAGGACAAAACGCTGCCCTTTCCATGATGGTAGAGGTCCAATATAGTCGACTTGCCACCAAGTTGCTGGCTGGTCACCCCGTGGAATACTACCATATCGGGGGCTCAGAGTTGGTCTCTGCTGCTGGCAGATTTGGCACTCAGCAGCAGCCATAGCCAGGTCAGCCTTAGTTAGTGGAAGTCCGTGTTGTTGGGCCCATGCATAACCTGCATCCCTGCCACCATGGCCACTTTGTTCATGGGCCCATTGGGCAATGACAGGGGTGGCTGAGGAAAGAGGTTGACCACTGTCCACAGAACGTGTCAGCTTATCTACTTGATTATTAAAGTCCTCCTCTGATGAGGTCACCTTCTGATGAGCATTAACATGGGACACAAGTATCTTTATATCCTTTGCCCATTCAGAGAGCTCTATCCACATACATCTTCCCCAAATGTCCTTTTCACCAATTTTCCAATCATGCTCCTTCCATGTCCCAGACCATCCTGCCAAACCATTGGCCACAGCCCAGGAATCAGTGTATAACCATCTGGCCATTTTTCTTTCCAAGCAAAATGCACAACCATGTGTACTGCCTGTAGTTCTGCCCATTGTGAAGACTTCCCTTCACCACAGTCCTTCAGAGTTGTCCCAGAAAGGGGCTGTAATGCTGCAGCTGTCCACTTCTGGGACGTGCCCGCATAGCGTGCTGAACCATCTGTAAACCATGCCCTGGTCTTCTCCTCTTCAGTCAACTGATCATAGGGCACACCCCATGATGCCATAGGTGCATGCTTGGGGACAGAAGGCATTGAAACAGGTAGCAACCATAGGCATTTGGGCAACCTCCTCATGTAACTTACTTGTGCCTTCAGGGCCTGCTCGAGCCCGATCACGGATATACCACTTCCACTTGATGATGGACTGCTGCTGTGCACGTCCAACTTTATGGCCTGGTGGGTCAGATAACACCCAGCTCATAATGGGCAGTTCAGGTCGCATAATAACTTGATGGCCCATTGTCAAGCGTTCAGTTTCTATTAAGGCCCAATAGCAAGCCAAGAGCTGTCTCTCAAAGGGAGAATAATTGTCTGCAGATGATGGCAGGGCCTTGCTCCAGAATCCCAAGGGCCTCCGGTGTGATTCACCTATGGGGGCCTGCCAAAGGCTCCAAACAGCATCCCTATCTGCCACTGACACCTCAAGTATCATTGGATCTGCTGGATCATATGGCCCAAGTGGCAGAGCCGCCTGCACAGCAGCCTGGACCTGTTGAAGAGCCTTCTCTTGTTCTGGGCCCCACAGAAAACTAGTAGCTTTCCGAGTCACTTGGTATATGGGACGGAGTAACACACCCAAGTGAGGAATGTGCTGTCTCCAAAATCCAAATAGGCCCACTAGACGTTGTGCTTCCTTCTTAGTGGTAGGAGGGGCCAGGTGCAACAACTTATCCTTCACCTTAGAAGGAATGTCCCTGCAAGCCCCACACCACTGGACTCCTAGAAATTTCACGGAGGTGGAAGGTCCTTGGATTTTGGATGGATTTATTTCCCATCCCCTGATGCGCATATGCTGTACCAGCAACTCCAGAGTGGCTGCCACCTCCTGCTCATTCGATCCAATCAGCATAATGTCATCGATATAATGGACCAATGTGACACCTTGTGGAAGGCACAGACGATCAAGATCCCTGCAAACTAAGCTATGACACAGGGCTGGAGAGTTAATATAACCTTGAGGTAACACAGTAAATGTGTACTGCTGACCTTGCCAGCTGAAGGCAAATTGCTTCTGGTGGTCCTTATGGACAGGTATGGAGAAGAAGGCATTCGCAAGATCAATAGCTGCATACCAGGTACCAGGAGATGTGTTAATCTGCTCAAGTAAAGAAACCACATCTGGTACAGCAGCTGCAATTGGAGTCACCACCTGATTAAGTTTCCGATAATCCACTGTCATTCTCCAAGATCCGTCTGTCTTCTGAACAGGCCAAATAGGGGAGTTAAAGGGGGATGTGGTGGGAACCACCACCCCTGCATCCTTCAAGTCCTTTATAGTGGCATTAATCTCTGCAATTCCTCCAGGGATGCGATACTGTTTCTGGTTCACTATTTTCCTTGGTAGAGGGAGCTCCAATGGCTTCCATTTGGCCTTTCCAACCATAATGGCCCTCACCCCACAAGTCAAAGAACCAATGTGGGGGTTTTGCCAGCTCCTAAGTATATCTATCCCAATTATGCATTCTGGGACTGGGGAAATAACCACAGGATGAGTTCGGGGACCCACTGGACCTACTGTCAGTCTAACATTTGCCAAAACTCCATTGATCACCTGACCTCCACAAGCACCTACTTTAACTGGAGGGCCACGATGCCGGTTAGGATCTCCTGGAATCAATGTCAATTCAGAGCCAGTATCCAGTAAGCCCCGAAAAGTCTGATTATTTCCTTTTCCCCAGTGTACAGTTACCCTAGCAAAAGGCCGTAGGTCCCTCTGAGGAAGGATAGGACTAAGCTTAATATTGAAACTTTTGGGGATTATGGGAGGGTCCTTCCTCAAAGGGACCGGCCACCCCTTCAATCAAGGGGTTCAGGATCTGTAAACTGGCTCAAGTCTGGAAACTGGTTAAGAGGCCTTGATTCTCTGTTGCTATAATTCAAAGTGGCCTTTGGGTTCTTTGCTCTGGAACTTTTCTGCTTATACAGATCAAGCAGGAACTTAGTAGGCTTTTTATCTATTTCACTTCTGGGAACACCATGATGAAGCAGCCAGTACCAAAGGTCTACACGAGTCATACTGTTACGAGCATTGTTTTGCGTGGCGCTGTCCATTACGGTAAACACGCCCACCTTGCCTTTGGCGATTCAGTGCTGATACTTGGCCCTTGTTACCCCGAGAGCCAGTTAGACCCATTGCATCTAAGTCACCTAAGGCAGCAACTGCGGCTCCCACTGTGATGTCTTCTTTACATAAAAGACCAATGATTGGGGACTTTAAGTGTGCTGGTGCTCCCCTCACAAATCTGTTTCTTATAGTCTTAGTGAAGGGCACATCTTCTGCACGCCCCATTGCGGGCTTAAAGATGAGTTTACATGGTAAATCCACTCCAGCATTCCAAGTTCTCTGAGCCTTTTAATCCCTTCATCAACATTAAGCCAAGGGATATCAGGCAGCTCAAGCTCATTCACAGTAGGCCATCTTTGGATCCATACTTCAGCCAACCAATCAAATAAACTCTTGGCACCTCTTCCAACTGCATGAGCTGCAGTGTTAAATCTAAAATCTCTGGTTAGTGGGCCCATTTCAATAAATTCAGCTTGATCTAATTTTATATTCCTTCCTCCATCATCCCACACCCTTAAAATCCATTCCCACATATATTCCCCATGCTTCTGCCTGTACAAGTTAGAAAGCTCCTGAAGTTCTTTAGGGGTGTATCTCACTTCCTCTTGAGTCACGCTTTCTAACTCCCCTTTAGGGGCATGCCTAGCCTTATGCCTAGTTATAGGCCTTGAGGCAAAGATGGGTGGGCTCTGAGAAGCATCAGCACATCCTGCAGGGAGGGTCATTACTGCTTCCTCAGACAAAGAAGGAGTGATTCCCTCAGGGGGTGGGGGTGCACCTGCAGCTAAAGGAGGGGAAGCCACATTCTCATGCAAAACAACTTCTTCAGAATCTGAGAGTTCAATGTCCCCAGATTCTTCAGGGTCTTCCCATACATCCCCATCCCAAGTCATGGGATCCCACTCTTTTCCAACCAATGCCCTCACTTTAACTTCTGATAGTTTGTGAGGCTGGGAATTGAGCTTACGCTGCAAGTTAGCCAATCTTACAATGAGAGCTTGAGTTTGGTTTTCTGCAATTCGAGCCCTGTTCTGACTAGACAGGAGATTTTCCTCCAGGGCACCCTTAGAAACCTTCAGATCATGTACGTGGGTCTTAAGCTTGGAATTTTCCTTTTGAGCTTCTGCTTTTCTCTCAACAGTTTATCTAGAGATGCCAGAAGAAACCATCCAGCATCATCATTCGTCTTACTTTTCCACAAATATTCAAAAGTTCTAGATACAGAGTCACTAAATTCCTTGCTCCTCACAAGATATGACTCAGAATCACTAAATACATCTATTTCACGGAGTTCGTTAAAATAGTTCACACCATGGATTATTAGTGCCCTCCTTATTACCACTTAAAGTGCTCTCCTTATTACCAGCAGAGCCTTTAGTAGTACTAGAGTTGGAGAACCAACTCCACAGAGCACCAAGCCTATTAGGGAAATCCATCTCTTACAATTCTGTTTCTCTAGAACCACTTCTGGTACCAGAATCTGTATTAGTCAGGGTTCTCTAGAGGAACAGAATGGACAGAATGAATTGTATTAAAAGGGGATTTATTGGATTAGCTTACACAGTCCAGCAATAGCAGGTTGCAGGTCCGAGAGTGAAGAAACCCGGTAGCTGCTCAGTGCACGAGGCTGGAGGCCTCAGCAGTCCCAGTCCGGCACTGAAGGCCTGGAGGCTTCCTGGAGAGATGCTGCTCTTCAGTCCACCCTGGTCTTCAGTCCACACTGGAGAGCAGCAACACCAAGCAGCAGGTACCAAGCAGAAAACACCAAGCAGCTAGTAGCACCGGCAGCCAGGTGGGAGAGAGAGAGCCTTTCTTCCCAGAGCTCCTTTTTATCAACCAGCCCCCTCCTCCAAGAGGGGCCGCCCACTCTGGGCCACCCACTCTGGGGGAAGGCTTACCCCTGAGGGAAGGATTCTTCCTTTAGTTAATCCTTCCTAGAGGCAGCCTCAGAAACACACTTATGAGGAATGTCTGTGGATTCCTAAACAAGTCAAGTTGACACAAACTTAACCATCACATTAGGCTTGGCAGGCAGGCGCCTTAACCTCCAAGCCATCTCTCCATCCCCATTTTGCTAGCATTTTATTGAGAATGCTTGCTTTTACATTCTTCAATATTATTGGTTTATAATTTTCTTTTTTTGTATTTCTGTCTGGTTTTGGTATCTGTGTAATTCTGACTTCATAAAAACTTTGGAAATGTTCTTTACTGTTTTATAGAATAATTTAAGGAGCATGGTCTGGTAGAATTCTGTAGTGAATCCATCTGGAACTGGGCTGATATATATACATACACATATATATGAGTCATTCAAATTTGTTTCTTACTACAGATCTGGTTATTTATCTCATCTTGGTTTTACTTTCATAGGTCAAATTTATCCATTATTATTATTATTATTGTTAATTTTTGTTTTTTTGAGGTAGGGTTTCACTGTAGTCCAGACTGACCTGGAGCTTACTAAGTATTTGCAGGGTGGCCTCGAACTCATGGTGATCCTCCTACCTCTGCCTCCCAAGTGCTGGGATTAAAAGTGTGTGCTACCACATCCGGCTTGATAAGTGGATCTTCTGCCATCATGGCAGGTCCATTTATTTTTTTTAAATACATACACACACACACACACACACACACACACACACACACACACACACACACACACACATATATAATATATATATATATATATATATATATATATATATATATATATATATATATTAAGAGAGAGGGAGGAGGGAAGGAGAGAGAGAGAGAGAGAGAGAGAGAGAGAGAGAGAAAGACAGAGAGAGAGAGGGAGAGAGAGAAAGAATAGCCACACCTGGGCCTCTTACAACTGTGAACAAAAATGCAGCTGCATTCACTACATTGTGCATCTGTTTCTACGTGGGAACTGGGGACTTGAATCCAAGGTAGAAGACTTTACAAGCAAATGCTTTTAATTGATGAGCCCTCTCCCCAGCTGTATCTGTTTCTTTTAGACTCTCCATTGCAGTGAAATATTGGTTTTTAAGGTATGTGCTTTTAATTTCATTGGTATCTTGTAATGTCTCCTTTTCATCTATAATATTATTGACTTGGGTTTCTCTTTTGGTTTGTCAATTTTGTTTATCTTTTCCAAGAACCAACTTTGAATTTCTTTTTTACTATTTTCTGCATTGTTTTTACTATTATTTTTGTTTTTTCCATTAATTTCTGCCCTTATCTTAATTATTTCTTTCAGTTATTGCTTTTGGATTTGGGTTGTTCTTGTTTTTCCAAGGCCTTAATGTACAACATCACATTTTTTATTTGCGATCTCATGGATTTTGTAATATAGACACTCAGAATTCCCTCTTAGGAATACCTTCATTGCATTCCATTGGTTTTGGTATGTTGTGTTTTAATTTTCATTTAATTCTGGGAAGTTTTGATCTTTTTAATGAGCCACTCATCATTAAATAGAATGTTATTTAATCTCCAGAAAGTTTATGTATTTTCCTTAGTTTCTCTTGCTGTTGGTTTCTAGCTTTATTTTGTTGTGGTCAGAAAAACTATAAGAAGTTATTTTTGTTTTCTATATTTATTTAGTCTTGCTTTGTGTCCCAATATGTGATATATTTTAGAGAAATTCTCTTGTGTTTGGGTGTATTATTTTGTGGATGTCTGTTAAGTCCATTTGATCGAGAATGTCCATTAAGCCCAATATTTCTCTACTTTTTTTTGTATGAATGATCTGTCTAGTGGTGATAGTGGGATGTTGAAGTCAACTATTATTACAGTATTGAGATTGGTCTGTCATTTATATTTATTAATAGTTATTTTATATAATTGGGAACACCTGTGTTTGGTGAGTATATGTTTAAAATTATGTCCCTTTTGGTATTTTTTTAGGTAGGGTCTCACTAGCCAAAGCTTACCTGGAACTCACTCTGTATCTCCAACCTGGCCTTGAACTCATGGAAATCCTCCTACCTCAGCCTCCTGAGTGCTGGAACTAAAGGCATGGGCTACCATGCCCAGTTTATAATGTCTTCTTGATGAATTGTTCCCTTAATCAATATAAAATGACCTTCTTTGTTTCTCCTGACTAATTTTGGTTTGAGTCTATTTTGTCAGGTATTAGAATAGTATTTCCTGCCTTGGTTCCTGGTTCTATTTGCTTGATAAAACTTTCCCATCTCTTTACCCTAAGACAGTATCCTCTTTGAAGGTGAGGTGTGTTTCTTGGAGCAGTAGAAAGATGGGTCTTGTTTTCTAATCCATTCTGTTAGTCTTTCTCTCCTAATTGAGGAATTGAGACTATTAGTATTCAGAATTTTCATTAAAAAGTATGTATTATTTTCCAAGCACTGGAAAGTAGGGCTTGGAATGTTTTATTCCAAGGCCTACCAATGACACATCTCCTCCACAAAGGCTCCACCAGCTGAGGATTAAGTATGAGACTTAATCACAAACATATGAGGATGGGGGATAGTTTACATTCGAACCACCACACTGTCATTTTGTTGTGTTTGTAGGTTTTTGTGTTGTCTTAGTCTTCATTTGTTTAATAACTGTCCTAACATTATCTAGTTTTTCCCTGTTACCTTTTGAATGTGTTTATCTTTTTCTTCAGTCCAAAATATTCCTCCTAGTATCCTTTAATTTTAATAAGGCACCTGGGTCATACATTTATTCTATCACATTCAAACTACTACACCCATGATGGAAAGTGTTTTCTGTTTTTTTTTGTGAACCAGTCTTCATCGCCACCTCTGTGTTAAGTCCTTTAATTTGGACCTTTCTTTTCTGAGGCAGTATCTGTAAAAAACAAAACAAAACAAAACAAAACATTTTTGGACTGGGAAGATAACTTTGAGTAAAAGACACTAGTGTGTAAATCTAGAAAGACCAGGTTAGATTCCCCAGTACTCATGTAACATTTGGAAATGGTTTTATCCTGTTGGGAGCAGGCACAACTTGGGCCTGTAATCCTGAATTTTTGCTTATATTATTGTAATTTTTAATTATTTTTTATTGACAACTTCTATACTTAGATACAAAAAACACATGATATTTCCCTCCCCTCCCCCATTCGACTTTAGAACTCCAATCTCCATCATATCCCCTCCCTCTCTCCATTAGTCTCTCTTTTAATTTGATGTCATCATCTTTTTCTTCTATTTTGAGGGTCTTGTGAAGGTATTGCTAGGCACTGCAAGGTCATGGATATCGCAGCCAATTTCTGTCTGGGCAGTTGCATTGTAAGAAGTCATATCCTTCCTTTGGCTCTTCCATTCTATCCGCCCCCTCTTCTGCAATGGTCCCTGAGCCTTGGAGGGTGTAACAGAGGTGTTTCAGTGCTGGGCACTCCTCCATCCCTTCTTCTCAGCACTATGTTGACTTTTGGGTCATCCCAGTGGTCATCGCCATCTGAAAAGAGAAGCTTCTTTAACCAGAAGTGAGAGTAGTGTTAATATGTGAATAAGAACATTAAGTGTAGTGCTTTCAGGGCAGCTTGGTGGGAATAATCTATACTTTTAGTCAGACAAGAGCAGGCTTTATACCCTTAAGGCTCATGACCTCACCTGCCATAGACTTTTGCTTAAGTTTTTCAGCACCAGGTATGTATTCCCTCCTGTAGAGAGGGCCTTCAGTCCAATTATGGAGCAGTTGGTTACCCCAAGAGTAGACATGCCACTATTGCACCTGTTCAGTCATTGGGCCTGTATGGCCAAACTTGAATATTCAGTGTCCACTGTTTTCACTGCTGATGACTTCTGAGTCCCATACGGCTGCACGCAGTGCAGCTTTTTCCAGCTTTCAGTTGGCTGGCTACAGGGAGAAGGTTTTCTGCTCAGCATCAGCTTGCTTTCTCAGTGACCTTTCCTCTCAGGCAACGAGATGTCTTCAGCAATAGGGTCTTACTATCTGTTTCTCAAGGGAAACCAAGGGCTTTGGCAAAAGCCTTTAATGTTTTGGAGGCTACCGGGACTTCCTTGGCCAACAACTCACTGGAAGGTATCCCATCCCAGGCACTGAAAATTTTTTAGTAACAGTGTACAGCTTCTAGATGTGCCATTATTCAAAAAAGTAGGTTTACATAAGTCTTATTTGCACTATCTTAAATTTAGATTGACCCTCCCCCTGCCCTTCTTTTATGCATTCTCTTCCCATAGCCTCGCTTAGGCCATTCCCCTCCTTATATTATTATAATTTTTAATTATACTCTTTTGGTAGTTTTTCAAGACCAAGTAGGAAGCCAACATTTTAATTATATATGTACTTTTTAAGGTCAGTTATGGATCTCTAGGAGCAACTGTGGCTCTGTAGGGACCTTGGAGGAGTCCCATGGCTCTCAGCATTTGTGCCATCTGCTGGGATTAGTCAAGGCCTTACTGACAATGTAGCTTTCCTTTATTTATTTATTTATTTATTTGAGAGTGACAGACAGAGAGAGAAAGATGCAGATAGATAGAGAATGGGCACGCCAAGTTCTCCAGCCACTGCAAATGAATTCCAGATGCATGTGCCACTTGTGCATCTGGCTTACGTAGGTCCTGGGGAATCTAGCCTCAAACTGGGATTCTTAGGCTTCACAGACAAGCACTTAATGGCTAAGCCATCTTTCCAGGCCACATAAGCATATTTTAAATGTAAAAAGTGGCTGGGTGTGAAAGAGAAATGTACAACAATTAATCTGATGTTTATTATTTAGAGATATTTTAATTAACATAAAGCAATATTTTGTTACTGATGACTATTAAAATGGAAAAAGCTTAGAGAAGATATCTAAACAATATCAGCAATATTTGCAAATAACAAATTCTAGTGTTGTAATGGGGTTAATTCATTTTGATAGAAGAATTGGGAATGGAGCCCTTAAACAAAGCTTTAAATTAGGCAAGAACAGAGGTTATCAGAGCATGGGGGTTTTCCTTGCTTCTCTAAGAACTAAAGTCACAATGAATGAAACCAGATTATGCCTTTTAAAAAATATTTTTATTTATTTACGAGAGAGAGAGATAGATAATGGGTGCTTCCAAGATCTCTAGCCACTGCAAACAAACTCCAGATGCATGTGCCACCTTGTGCATCTGGCTTTATGTGGGTATTGGGGAATCAAACCTGGGTCCTTAGGCTTTGCAGGCAGGCTTTTTTTTTGGTTTTTTGAGATAGGGTTTCACTCTAGCTCAGGCTGACCTGGAATTCATTATGTAGTCTCAGGGTGGCCTCGAACTCATGGCAATCCTTCTACCTCTGCCTCCCGAGTGCTGGGATTAAAGGTGTGTGCCACCACACCCGGCTTGCAGGCAAGCATTTTAAATGCTAAGCCATCTTGCCAGCCAGATTATTTCTTATATAAAACCTACATGATAAATCCAGTATTGACTGCTTGGCAGAATTAAGATCCTTCAGTTTATTTTTCCATCTTTGACTAAGACATGAAATTAATTACCTTTAAAGTTACAGTGTTTTCAGATATGATACTCAAGTATAGTTTTCATAAAAGAATCAGTAACAAATAAATATTAATTTTTTGATATTCTGTTTTCCCAATAGTTAAAAACTTGACAGATATAGAAACATAGCTAACTTGATTAAACATTTGAAATCCATTTTTATAAGTGTTATCATGAGCAGTTTCATAAATGAATTAAAAATTTTTTTTTATTGCCAAGTGTGGTGGTGCACGCCTTTAATCCCAGCACTCGAGAGGCAGAGGTAGGAGGATTGCTTTGAGTTTGAGGCCACCCTGAGACTACATAGTGAATTCCAGGTCAGCCTGAGCTAGAGTGAGACCCTACCTCAAAAAAAAAAAAAAAAAAATTAAAAAATTTTTATTTGAAAAAGGGATAGAAAGAAAAAGAGAGAGATAAAGAGAGAGGAGAGAGAGAGAGAGCAAGAATGGGTGTTCCAGGGCCTCCAGTCGCTGCAAATTTATTCCAGATGCATGTGCCACCTTGCGTATCTGGCTTAGATTGGTCCTGGGGAACTGAAACTGGGTCCTTTAGCTTTGCAGCCAAGTGCCTTAACCACTGAGCAATCTCTCCAGCTCCCATAAGTGAATTATTAAAAAATTATTATATATAACAGGTTGTACTCTTTTTTAAATTTTTAAAAAATAGTTTATTTATTTATTTATTTGCAAGGAGAGAGGGAGAAAGGGAAAGAGAGAATGGGGATGCCAGGGCCTCCAGCCACTGCAAATGAACTCCAGATACATGCACCACCTTGAGCATCTGACTTAATGTGGGACTGGGGAATCAAACCCATGTAGTTAGGCTTTGCAGGCAAGCTCCTTAACCATGAAGTCATCTCTCCAGCCCCAGGTTATACTCTTTTTAGTAATTTATTATTATTATTTATTTTTGAGGTAGGGTCTCACTCTGGCTCAGGTTGACCTAGAATTCACTATGTAGTCTCAGGGTGGCCTTGAACTCACAGCGATCCTCCTACCTGTGCCTCCCAAGTGCTGGGATTAAAGGCATGTACCACCACACCCAGCTCTTTTTCAAAAAATATTTTATTTATTTATTTATTTGTGTGTGTGTGTGTGTGTGTGAGAGAGAGAGAGAGAGATAGAGAGAGAGAGGCAGATAGAAAGAATGGGCATGCCAGGGCCTCCAGTCATTGCAAACAAATTCCAGATGCATGTGCCACCTTGTGCATCTGGCTTACATGGGTCCTAGGGATTCAAACCTGGGTCCTTAGGCTTCACAGACAAGCGCCATAACCCCTAAGCCATCTCTCCAGCCCCCAGGTTATACTCTTTTATCCCCTTGCCCCACTCTTGTTACACTGGGGCCCTCCTAAGTGGGGTTATGGTATTCACTGTGGGGTCTTGAAGGTATAAGTTAGTCCCTATGGGGTAGCAAGGGACAGTGCCTCAGGGTATTCCTACTCACTCTGTGGTTCTTACAGGTTTCTGCATCTGGAGTTTCTATGCAGTGGTTAGATGTTCTGGCATGCCCATTCTTTCTTTCTTTCCCTCTCCACTTTTTCTTTGTGTTTGCAAATAAATAAACAAATAAATATTTTTAAAAAAAGCTGTGCATGGTGACACATGCCTTTAATCCCAGCACTCAGGGGATCACTGTGAGTTCGAAGCCAAACTGAGATTACATAGTGAATTCCAGGTCAGCCTGGGCTACAGCAAGATTTAAACATCTTTTTATTATCTTTGTGTGTATATAATGTGCGTATGCATGTTTATGGTGTGTGTGCATGCATATGAACATGACACAGTATTATGTGTGGAGGTCAGGGAACAACCTTGAGTGTCTGACCTCACCTTCCACCTTGTATGAGGCAGGGTCTCTTGTTTGCCATTGTAGATGCAAGACTAACAGGCCCATGAGCTTCCTGGAGTTCTCCTGTCTCCAACCTCCTATCGCACTATAGGAGGGCTGGGAATACAAAATGCTGAGTTTGGCTCTATATAAGCTTTGGGCATCCTAACTCCAGGCATCACACTTGTGCAGCAAAACTCACTGACTGAACTATCTCCCCAGTTTACTAATGTGAAAACTTGTGAGACATTCCTGCTTTAATAAAATCACTAATATTATTTTCTAAAGATTACTTCAATTATAGCAAACTTGAAAACCATTTGAGGTATGTTTTAGACCAAGTTTTGTCACTGTAATGAAATGTCTAACACAGATAATAAAGGGATAAGGTTTATTTAGTTCACAATATTGTTAGTTAAAAGGTATGGTACCTTTATCAGCTCACCTCTAGTGATGGCTGCCTCACATCATGTCAGATAGCAATGCTGGGAGTGTGTGGGAGGGTGGTCACATATTGAGCGACTTCTTGCAAAGGCAACTAATGGGTAACATGAGGAAACACCTCATGACTCTAGTGACCTCAGAACCTCACAGTAGACCCTTCCTCTTATAGTTCTATTACCTCCCAATATCATCACACCAGACACCTCTAACACATGAACATCTGGGGCACAACTAAACCATATCCAACTCATATACGACAGTTCTTCATTTTTTGAGACATCCATTCATCTAAGTTTTTATTTTATTAGCTCAATAAAATAGAGCTCTCTTATAATTTAATTCAGCTAATATTGTAAGGAAATATGTCACATGCATATCATACAGCAGACGTATATAAACAGATCTCATAATTTTCATTGAAACATTTTAGCCAACAAAGCTAACTAATTTATTAAGGGATATCTGAATTCAATTTTTTTTTTCTGTTAGAGCAAAATTTCTTTCCCAGATTTATAAGGCCTTTAAATATTTTCAAAAAAAAAGTTTAAGGATTTTTTACTCCTTCATTTTCCTTGGTAAGGAAACTTTGGAAGAAGCAGTCTTTGTTGCATTTAATTTTTGTATGCCTTTGTGAACCAAATAAAGAACTTCTCTCATGTTTTAACTTAAAAATAACTTATATTATCATATAATTATGATGAAACACAGATTGTTAAAATTTAACAATAAAATAAATAAAACATAAAGCTATCTTAAAAGGGTGGTACAGCCTTGATTATATCCAAACACTGCCTACATTAAAATTTTTTATTGCAGTAACCTTTGTCCTTCTGTAAGTTGGCAGATATGGGTGGGAGTTTAAACAGATGCTAAGCAATTTTAAGGTAGAAAAAAAAGTATTTCTTGAGTATCTAAAATACACCAAACCTTTCCCCAATGTTGTGATGTGGGTCAGGGAAAGATATTATGAGTATGTGTAAAGTTGTTCACTAGAGGGCATACAGGACCCTTTGATTCACTTCAACAGTCTGTAGTTTTGAATTTGATAAATTCTAAGAGGCAGTTGTTGTCTTGCCACAGCAAGAAAAATGTGCTTATCTCTTCCTTTTAATTGTTAACAATTTATTGCATATAAGCGCTGTGCTTGAAGGTCAAGGTATGAGTCTCACACGTTTTGTTTTTCCCCACCTTTGACTTTTATCAGAATGCCCCCAAATTCAATATTTTATCACTTTGCATTCTTACAATGCACCAAAATTGGTCATTTGTAATGTTTTCTTTTCTTTTCTTTTTTGTTTTTCAAGGTAGGGTCTTGCTCTAGCCCAAACTGACCTGGAATTCACTATGTAGTCTAAGGGTGGCCTCGAACTCAAGCCAATCCTCCTACTTCTGCCTCCCAAATACTGGAATTAAAGGCATGTGCCACCATGCCCAGCTGTAAAGTTTTCTTTTAAGAGGGGTTTTACTTAAAAAAAAAATAGATGAGGGCTGGAGAGATGGATTAGCAGTTAAGGCACCTTCCTGCTAACCCTAAGAACCCAGTTCCAATCTCCAGGTCCCACGGTTAGCCAGATGCAAAGTGACGCAAGGGCACAGTGCCGCGCTTGCCCACAAGGGGGCGAACACATCTGGATTTCGTTCACAGCAGCTGAGAGACTGCTGGCACACCAATTCTCTATCTGTCTCCCTCTCCCTATCTTTCTGTCTCTCTCTGTGTTTCTCTCCCAAAATAAATAAAATAATAAAAAAATTAAAAAAAGATGAAATAACTTTTAGAGGGATATATAGACATTTTCATGGGCAAATGCTAGGCCATGTCTTTTCACATAGAGGCTTGTGTATAATTCTTGGAAGTCAATTGAGTTAAATTCAGCCTCTGTTCAGAAATTGAGTATCTTTAAAAAATTTTTATTTTATTTATTTATTTGAGAGTGAGAGACAGAAAGGAGAGAGAGAGAGAGAAAGAGAGAGAGTGAATTGGCACGCTAGGGCCTCTAGCCCTGCAAACAACCTCCAGATGCATGAGCCTCCTTGTGCATCTGGCTTATGTGGGTCCTGGGGAATCAAACCTGGGTCCTTAGGCTTTGCAGGCAAGCACCTTATCCACTAAGCTGCCTTTCCAGCTCCCTTTGTCATACATCTTTGAATAGATACTTAGGTTGATTAAGATTTCTGGTGAATGTGACTCCTGCTGCAGTGCACACAGGGCTGCAGAAATCTGTTTGACTTATTTAGAAGCTTTCTGGTAGGCAGAAGGAGACTTGCTGGACCATGTGGCAATTTTACTGGCACTGGCCATGCTAGTTTACTGTCCTAACAATAGTGTACAAGGGTTTTCCTTTCTTCACACTTCCTCAGCATTATTTTTGTCTTTTTAATATTAGCCAGTTTTACAGGTATGAAGTGATTTCTCATTGTGCTTTTACTTTGTATCTCCCTAATGACTCAGAATGTTGATTGTTTTTCTTTTCATATCTGTTAGCTACTCACATTACTTTTAAATATATTACTGAGGTCATTACCTAGTTTTAAAATCAGACTGTTTTCTTCTTATGGAGTTGTATGGGTTTCCTATGCACTTTGACTATTATTGCTTTGTCAGAGGTACAGCTTGCCAAATATTCTGTTTCAATCTGTAGATTGTGTCTTCACACTTTTGTTTCTTCCTTATGGAAACAGCCTAGGTGCCCATGAACAGATGGATGGATAAAGATATGGTGGCATATATACACAAAGGAGCTTTATATAGACATACAGAATAAAATTATATCATTTGCAGGAAAAATAGAACTAGACTTCATTGTGTTAAGTGAAATAGGGCAGACTCAGAAAGACAAATATCCTGTTTTCTCTCATATGTGGAATTGTAGCACCCGCGCTACCACCAAGACCCCGAGCTGGGCGAGGTGCTGAGGATTGAAGAGATGTTCACTCGGTCATTCGTGCTTCAAGAATGCCATTTATTGAATGCAGAGGGTGATATATATAGTCTTACAGCACTGTGGAAATGTACCAGGGTTAGAAGGTTATGTTCTCATATCCTGTTGTTTATATCCTCCTATCCTGTTGTTTACATCCTCCTATCCTGTTGTTTACATTCTCCTATCCTGTTGTTTACAGTTAAGCAAGAGCCACCTGCGGCAAATGGAACTTGTGTTTAGGCCAGGAAATGGGAGTGGAACAGGATGTTCTTAGGCAAACAATCCTTGGTCATGTCAGTCAAGCAGGGCAGCAGACTCCCCGGGAGGGAGGGTGGACCCCACAGGTCCCCCTTCCTTAAATATAAATGAGCATCTGTCTTAGGTTGCCTCGGATGTCGACATCCATCTTACCTGTCATGGAGAAGCCTGCCCAGGCCCCACAGACTCTCTGTCTTAGGTTGATAGACATCCCCCAGGTCTTACCCGTCATTGATTACTCATTTATCTTGTAAGCTCACCATACTTGAGCAGTGGGGTTATCTGCTGCCAGACATCAGACCTGTTTGGTCTGAAATTGGCACTGGGCTTGAGTTTTTGCCATATGGCAGAGACAGACCAAGGACAAAGCCACACCACCCATGGCGATTAGCCCTAGGGCCATAGACCCATTCTATTCCTTAAAGAGACGGCCTGAAAATTGTAACCCTTTAAAGTAAATCTATTTGTCCTTATAGTAGAGCTGTCTGTTGATTTAAATTTAGTATGCCCAATTGTATGAGAGAATTTAAATGATTTTGAGTGTTGAGTGCAGAAGCTACTTCCCCTGAGAGCAAGTCCACAGTGCTCGCTGTAACAGCAGATTGGGAAAGGGTTATGCCAGCAACAGTAGCTGTGGCGGCAATTGCAGCAACGATAGCTGCAAATACACCAAAGTCTCTTTTCTGCTGGGTGAGAATCAGCTGTGTCTGTCAAGTCTTCACTGCCAGGTGAGAATCAGCTGCGTCTGTCCATCATGCTCCACTGGAAGGGGAACAATGCCAGGAATCCGCACCACCAATGCCAGTTTTCTTGATCCCAGCAAGTCTTCAGGTGACAGTCCTGTGAAGAACAATTGAGGCTATCTCCCGAGGGAGTTTCATTAGTTACAATAAAAAGAAAGGCGACATCACACATGCAGCAGTCTCTGGCCAGGTCAAGGTGGACTGGGAGACCCAGTGATATTACTATTACGATTAATGGGTCCCCAGATATGCTGTAAACCATACACAGAACAATTTGGTGGAATTCAGTGAAAAATCTGCTATTGACCATGGATTTAGGATAAGGCATCCAGTAGAATCATCAAAGGAATTGGAAGAGTTAAGCTGAGAATAGTTAAGCTTGAGAACAAAGCACATGAAATTTTTAAGGGAATAGATAAGAGTTAAATTGGCTTTCTCTGGATCAAGATGCATAGCAGGCCTTCCTAAGCTTTAAATTAAAACTCACAAACCTAGGCCAAACCTGGGCATTCCAGGCCACTGGCATCAGTATCGGCAGGTTCTTGACGAATACCCAATAGGTCCCCGGTTGACTCTATGGCAGGGTCCGCAACAGCCTGAACACAATGCTCAGGAACCCAAATTGGATTTTCTCCATCCTGTGGAAAAACACAAACAGACCCTCGGGCCCAAATTAACACTGGATCTGGCCCTTTCCATTTGCCTGTAGAAAGATCTTTCCATTTAGCCAGAGGCTTAGCTTGCGTAGGTGCACACCAATGATGATCAGCTGCTGAGTGGCCATGAGCATCCACCGTTAAAAAATTTAAAATGTATAATGTTAAGGAGAGAAAGGAATGAGGTGAACCAAGGTGATCCCCTAGGTCCCCCCTTTTTATTTTTATTAAATAAGTTTTGAGGGTCCGATGAACCCGTTCCACCACGGCTTGACCTTGAGGGTTATATGGGATGCCTGTTTTATGTAAAATATCAAAATCAGTACAAAATTTTGAAAAGCCTGCACTGGTATAAGCGGGCCCATTGTCTGTCTTAATCTGTTTGGGCAGACCCATGTAAGAGAAGGCTTGCAAGCAATGAGACTTGACATCTTTAAGTTTTTCTCCTGAATGAGCTGAGGCAAAAATTAAATGAGAATAAGTGTCTACAGAAACATGTACAAATTGTAGTTTTCCAAAGGCAGGGTCATATAAAATTTGTTGCTGCAAATCGGCATATTGCCCGGCTCCTGTTAGCATGTCCAAATTTCTACCGGGGAATCCAGCGGCTGCATTATGTTGCGCTGTTTGTTTACAGAGCTCCTGGAATTCTCCTTGCCACAATAAGTAATTACCACTAGACAAGGTGGCACGGCATAGCTGTTGCCAGTCACTAGGAGTGCAATTTAGAGCTCCAAAAGATTCAAAAATAGCCAGAGTAAAAGGAGCATGGGGCCCGTATGCTGTCACAGCCTCCTTTAATTGCTTAATGTCTTTAAAATTTAGAGGGTTATGTTGTCTTTGTGCCTGTCCCAGTGCATTAGTAGTTTCTATAACAGGGAATGTCACCCCTCCCTCAGGTCCCTCTAAAGGGGTGGATGGCTGACAGGGAGAGAAGTTAAAGTTATACGCAGGAGGATGTTCTGTGAGAAATGTGAGAGGTGGCGGTGGCATAGGCTGGTCCACGGCCTTTTAATTTTCTTTCTTAAGGTTTTTATGTCATTTTCTAAATTTTTTTTTTTCCTCAGAGTCCTCATTGCTAGAAGAAAGCGAGGAATCAGAGGAGGACTTATCAGAATTCTGAAAAGATTTAATTGACTCCTGTTCTTGAGTTTCAGTGAAAAGGCGTTCTGCCTCGGCCAATTGTTCTTTTACCTTCTCTTTATCACTAACAAGAGCAGCCTTAATCAAGTGCCACAGTGAGAAGGTAGCTATAGGAATGCTCTCAGGTCCCTCCCTATGAAGGACCATTTGGAAATCAAGTTTTTACTTGTTCCCAGTCAGAAACATTAAGGCCCCCCGAAAACAAAAATCAAGGGCTTGCCTTTTGCAAAGTCTTAATAAATTTGCTTTCTCTGGATCAGGATGTGTAGCAAAATCAAGTTTCATTTACTCCCAATCCAAAATATTAAGGCCCCCTGAAACAAAACCAAGGGCTTGCCTTTTGTAAAATCTTAATAAATTGACTTTCTCTGGATTACTTGTTCCCAATCCAAAACATTAAGGCCCCCCAAAACAAAACCAAGGGCTTGCCTTTTGTAAAATCTTAATAAATTGACTTTCTCTGGATTACTTGTTCCCAATCCAAAACATTAAGGCCCCCCAAAACAAAACCAAGGGCTTGCCTTTTGTAAAATCTTAATAAATTGGCTTTCTCTGGATTGCTTGTTCTCAATCCAAAACATTAATCAAGATGCAAAGTCTTAATAAATTGTCTTGCTGTAATATGTTTAATGCCCGTTCCTTGTTTCCTTAGCAATTCCTTGTTTCCTTAGCAATTCAACTAACTGATCTACTAGCAATGAATAAGAGCTAGCGGTACCCATTTTCAATACGCTCCTCTCTTACCTTTTCTACGGCTGGCCAGCCTTCAGGAGCGATCCTTCAGCAGTTTTCCTTCTTTCCCAATCTCGGTGGAACCTCCATTTGTAGCGCCCGTGCTACCACCAAGACCCCGAGCTGGGCGAGGTGCTGAGGATTGAAGAGATGTTCACTCGGTCATTCGTGCTTCAAGAATGCCATTTATTGAATGCAGAGGGTGATATATATAGTCTTACAGCACTGTGGAAATGTACCAGGGTTAGAAGGTTATGTTCTCATATCCTGTTGTTTATATCCTCCTATCCTGTTGTTTACATCCTCCTATCCTGTTGTTTACATTCTCCTATCCTGTTGTTTACAGTTAAGCAAGAGCCACCTGCGGCAAACGGAACTTGTGTTTAGGCCAGGAAATGGGAGTGGAACAGGATGTTCTTAGGCAAACAATCCTTGGTCATGTCAGTCAAGCAGGGCAGCAGACTCCCCGGGAGGGAGGGTGGACCCCACATGGAATCTAGGTTTTATTCACTTATTTGACAGAGAGAGAGAGAGAGAAAGAGAATATGGGCATGCCAGGGCCAGTAGCCACTGCAAATGAACTCCAGAATGCATGTGCCCCCTTGTGCATCTGGCTTACGTGGGTCCTGGGGAATTGAACTTTAGGCTTTGCAGGCAAGGGCCTTAACCACCAAGCCATCTCTCCAGCCCTAGGTTTTTTTTCTTTTTAAAGGATTTTTAAAATTATTTTTTATTTTTTGGAGAGAGACACAGAGAGAGACAGAGAGAGAGGGAGAGGGAGACAGATAGAGAATGGGCGCGCCAGCAGCCTCTCAGCTGCTGTGAATGAAATCCAGATGTGTGCGCCCCCTTGTGGGCAAGGTGGCATTGCATCCTTGTGTCACTTTGCATCTGGCTAACCATGGGAACTGGGGATTGGAACCAGGTTCTTAGGGTTAGCAGGCAAGCACTTTAACTGCTAAGCCATCTCTCCAGCCCTTTTTTCGTTTTAAGACATGGAAATGGAAGTGGACTGGTTTGGGCTGAAAGAGAATCAGTAGAAGGGAGGGGCATAATCATTGAAGCTGATTCTTTTTTTAAAAAAAAATATTTATTTATTTTATTTTTTATTGACAACTTCTTTAATTATAGACAATATCCCATGGTACTTCCCTCCTTCCCCCCACTTTCCCCTTTGAAACTTCACTCTCCATCATATCCCCTCCCCCTCTCAGTCAGTCTCTTTTTTCAGTTTGATGTCATGATCTTTTCCTCCTATTATGATGGTCTTGTGTAGGTAGTGTCAGGCACTGTGAGGTCATGGGTATCCAGGCCATTTTGTGTCTGGAGGAGCACATTGTAAGGAGTCCTATTCTTCCTTTGGCTCTTACGTTCTTTCTGCCTGCTCTTCCGCAATGGACCCTGAGCCTTGGAAGGTGGGTTTGAGATGCTTCAGTGCTGAGTGCTCCTCTGTCCTTTCTTCTCAGCACCATGGTGCCTTCTGAGTCATCTAAAAGTCGCCACCATCTGAAAAGAGAAGCTTCTCTAACCAAAAGTGAGAGTAGCATTAATATATAGGTGTGGACATTAAGAGATATGCTTATTGGGTTTTTTAGTGAGCATAGTATATACATTTAGTGTGACACCAGCAGGCATTATACCCCTAGGGCTCATGACTATCCCTGTTGTGGATTTTCAGTGTCAGGGATGTATTACCTCCCATGGAGTGGGCCTCCAGTCCAATTAGAGAGCGGTTGGTTTCCCCTGTAACAGACATGCCATTATTGCCCCTGTTGGCTCATTTGGCCTGGCTGGCCAGATTTAAAGCTTGCAATGTTCACTGTTGAGTACCTTCACTGGTGCTTTCTCTCTCCCATTGAATTTCATGCAACGTAGCTTTTTCCAATTTTCTGTCAGCTGATCCACATGGAGGAAGCTTTCAGCTCTATTCCACCAAGATTTCTCAGTGACCTTACCGCCCAAGTATGTGAAGTCTTCAGCAATAGGGTGTTGCCATCTATTCAGTGATGAGTTGCTGAAAAAACACTGTCAAAACCTGAAAATGAGAGAATTCTCGATACTTTGTAAATACGCCTCTAGTCTGAAAAGATGCCAGAGTGAACATTCTTGGTTCCTTGTAAACACAACTCTCACCTGAAAAGATACAAACATGAGAGCTGGAGAGATGGTTCAGTGGTTAAGGAGCTTGACTGTGAAGCCTAAGAACTCTTGTTTGAGTCCCCAGGTTCTACATAAGCCAAACACACAAGGTGATGAAAGCACAAGGTTGCACATGTGCACAAGGTGGTGCATGCATCTGGAGTTTGACTGCAGGGGCTGCAGGACCTGGCATACCAATTCTCTCTCTCTCTCTTGCTTGCTTGCTTGCTCTCACTCTATCTCTCTGTTATAAAAATATTTTTTAATACCAGAGTGAGTTTTCTTGGTACTTTGTAAATACCCATCTCAGCTGACAAATATGCCAGAGTGAGCATAACTGTCTCATCTGAACAGATGACAGTGTGAATATTCTTGGTACTTTTTAAATATCCCTCTCGCTTGAAAGGATGCCAGAGTGAACATTCTGTTCTTTGTGTGGATATTTAAATGGATTTGCAAAATGTGTAAGCTTGGGTTTTGATTCACATCAAGTTTTTCACCACTGGCTCTCTCAGACCTTGATTATCTCCAAAGCACACTGAGTGACACATTCTCCTTTCCTTTTTGCTGTAAAAGCCTCAATCCTGCTTCACCTCCTGTGAGCATTCAGTTTCTAACCTGAACATCTCCATTCTAATTTATAAATCTTTTCTGTACCCAAATAAATCTTCCTGCTTTTTTTTTATTGACAACAAAATATACTTACATACAAAAGGTGCATAGTATTTCCCTCCCCTCCCCCCATTCCCCTTAAGAACTCCTCTCTCCATCATATCCCCTCCCTCTCTCCATTAGTCTCTTTTTTAATTTGATGTCATCATCTTTTACTTCTATTATGAGGGTCTTGCGGATGTATTGCTAGGCACAGCAAGGTCATGGATATCAAGGCCAATTTCTGTCTGGGCAGTTGCATTGTAAGGAGTCGTACCCTTCCTTTGGCTCTTCCATTCTATCCGCCCCCTCTTCCGCAATGATCCCTGAGCCTTGGAGGGTGTGACAGAGGTGTTTCAGTGCTGGGCACTCCTCCATCCCTTCTTCTCGGCACTATGTTGCCTTTTGGATCATCCCAGTGGTCATCGCCATCTGAAAAGAGAAGCTTCTCTAACCAGAAGTGAGAGTAGCATTAATATGTGAATATGAGCATTAAGTGTAGTATTTTCCGGGCAGCTTGGTGGAAATAGTATATACATTTAGACAAGAGCATGCTTTATACCCCTAAGGCTCATGACCTTACCTACCATAGACTTTGCTTAGGTTTTTCAGTACCAGGTATGTATTCCCTCCCGTGAGAGGGGCCTTCAGTCCAATTATGGAGCAGTTGGTTACCCCACGAGTAGACATGCCACTATTGCACCCATTCAGTCTTTGGGCCTGTCTGGCCAAATTTGAATATTCAGCGTCCACTGTTTTCACTGCTGATGACTTCTGTCTCCCATACTCTGCATGCAGTGCAGCTTTTTCCAGCTTTCAGTTGGCTGGTCTACAGGGAGAAGGTTTTCTGCTCAGCACCAGCTTGCTTTCTCAGTGACCTTGCCTCTCATGCAAGAGATGTCTTCAGCAATAGGGTCTTACTATCTGTTTCTTGAGGGAAACCAAGGGCTTTGGCAAATGCCTTTAATGTTTTGGAGGCTACCGGGACCTCCTTGGCCAACAACTCACTGGAAGGTATCCCATCCCAGGCACTGAAAAATTTCTAGTAACAGTCTACAGCTTCTAGATGTACCATTATTCAAAAAAAGTAATTTTACATAAGTCTTATTCACAATCTTTTGAAATTAGATTGACCCTCCCCCTGCCCTTCTTTTATGCATTCTCTACCCATGGCCTCGGTTAGGCCATTCCCCTCCTTGTAATCAGTCCTTCCACTTACATATGTGCAATACCATACACTTCAGTCCTTCCCTTTCCTCCCTCCCTTATAGCCTTTTACCAGCTTACTGGTTTCTGGTACCAATTTTTGGTTCCAGTTCACACACAAGTCTGTCTATTTGTAGCTAGGATCCACATATGAGAGAGAACATGTGACGTTTGGCTTTCTGAGCCTGGGTTACCTCACTTAGTATAATCCTTTCCAGATCCATCCATTTCCCTGCAAATTTCATAATTTCATTTTTCTTTACTGCTGAGTAGAACTCCATTGTGTAAATGTACCACATCTTTATTATCCATTCATTTGTGGTGGGACATCTAGGCTGCTTCCATTTCCTAGCTATTGTGAATAGAGCGGCAATAAACATGGTTTTGCAAGTATCTCTAAGGTAGTGAGAAGAGTCTCCTGGATATATGCCTAGGAGTGCTATAGCTGGATCATATGGTAAATCTATTTCTAGCTGTCTCAAAAACCTCCACACTGATTTCCACAATGGATGGACCAGGTTACATTCCCACCAACAGTGTAGAAGTGTTCCTCTTTTTCCGCATCCACGCCAACACTTATTGTCATTTGTTTTCTTGATGGTAGCCATTCTGACAGGAGTGAAATGGAATCTCAAAGTGGTTTTAATTTGCATTTCCCTGATGGCTAAGTATGTGGAACACTTTTTTAGATGTTTATATGCCATCTGTATTTCATCTTCTGTGAATTCTCTATTAGTTCCATAGCCCATTTTTAAACTGGGTTGTTTGAATTCTTATTATTCTGTTTTTTGAGTTCTTTGTATATTCTGGATATTAATCCTCTGTCAGATGTATAGCTGGCAAAAATTTTCTCCCATTCTGTAGGTTGTCTTTTTGCTCTATTCACAGTGTCCTTTGCTGTACAAAAGCTTTGTAATTTCATAAGGTCCCATTGGTTGATTAGTGATTTTATTCCCTGAGCAATTGGGGTTATATTCAGAAAGTCCTTACCTATGCCAGTATGTTGAAGGGTTTCCCCTACCTTTTCCTCTAGCAGGTTCAGAGTTTTAGGTCTGATATCAAGGACCCTGATCCATTTGGACTTGACTCTTGTGCATGGAGAGAGACAAGGATCTATGTTTATCCTTTTACATACCGATGTCCAGTTTTCCCAACACCACTTGTTAAAGAGGCTATCTTTTCTCCAATTAATATTTTTGGCATTTTTGTCAAAAATCAGGTGGCTGTAGCTGCTTGGATTAATATTTGGGTCTTCTATTCTGTTCCATTGATCTGCCTGTCTGTCCTTGTGCCAGTACCATGCTGTTTTTGTTACTATGGGTTTGTAATATAACTTAAAATCAGGTATGGTTATACCACCTGCCTGATTTTTGTTTCGCAAAATTGTTTTGGCTATTCGAGGTTTTTTGTGTTTCCAGATGAATTTTAGGATTGTTTTTTCTATTTCCGTGAATAAAGCTATTGGGATTTTAATAGGGATCGCATTAAATGTATAGATTGCTTTTGGTAAGATTGACATTTTCACAATATTGATTCTTCCAATCCAGGAGCATGGGATGTCTTTCCATTTCCTTGTGTCTTCTGTAATTTGTCACTCGAGTTTTTTAAAGTTCTCACTGTAGAGATCCTTCACTTCCTTGTTTAAGTTTATTCCAAGGTATTTTATTTTTTTTGAGGCAATTGTGAATGGGAGAGATTCCCTGATTTCATCCTCTGCACGTTTGTTGTTAGTATATAGAAAAGCTACTGATTTCTGTGTGTTTATTTTGTATCCTGCCACATTGCTAAAAGTGTTTATCAGCTCTAACAGTTTGCAGGTAGAGACTTTAGGGTCTGTTAGGTATAGAATCATATCATCTGCAAATAATGATAATTTGATCTCTTCCCTTCCAATTTGTATCCCCTTTATGAGTGTCTCTTGCCTTATTGCTGTGGCTAAGACTTCCAGTACTATATTAAATAGTAGTGGGGAACGTGGACACCCTTGTCTTGTTCCTGAATTTAGAGGAAAAGCTTCAAGTTTTTCCCCATTTAGTATTATTTTGGCTGTAGGTTTGTCATAAATAGCTTTTATTATGTTGAAATATGCTCCTTCTATTCCCAGTTTCTGTAATACTTTCACCATGAAGGGGTGTTGGATTTTGTCAAATGCTTTTTCTGCATCTATTGAGATGACCATGTGATTTTTGTCCTTCAGACCATTTATATGGTGTATTACATTTATGGATTTGCGTATGTTGAACCATCCCTGCATCTCTGGGATAAAGCCTACTTGGTCAGGGTGAATAATCTTTCTGATAAATTCTTGTATTCTGTTTGCCAGTATTTTGTTGAGAATTTTTGCATCCATGTTCATGAGGGAGATTGGTCTATAATTTTGTTTTTTTGATCTGTCTTTGTCCGGTTTGGGTATCAGGGTGATGCTGGCTTCATAGAAGGATTTTGGTAGAGTTCCTTCCTTTTCTATTTTATGGAAAAGTTTGAGAAGCATTGGTGTTAGATCTTCCAGGAATGTCTGGTAAAATTCAGCAGTGAATCCATCTGGGCCTGGGCTTTTTTTAGTTGGGAGACTTTTTATAACTGCTTGAATCTCTGTGGTTGTTATAGTTCTATTTAAATGGTTTATCTCTTCTTGGTTTAATTTTGGTAGGTCATATGAATCAAGGAATTCATCCATTTCTTTCAGGTTTTCAAACTTAGAGGCATATATATTCTTAAAGTATGTCCGTATGATTTTCTGAATTTCTTTGGTATCTGTTGTGATGTTGCCTTTTTCATCTCTAATTTTATCAATTTTTGTCTCTTCTCTCTTTCTTTTGGTCAGATTTGCTAAGGGTTTGTCAATCTTGTTTATTCTTTCAAAGAACCAACTCTTTGTTTCATTGATTTTTTTGATTGTTTTTTTGGTTTCCATTTCATTAATTTCTGTTCTAACCTTTATTATTTCTTCCTGTCTACTAATTTTTGGTTTGCCTTGTTCTTCTTTTTCCAAGGCCTTAAGGTGAAGCATTAAATTGTTTAGTTGCGAACTCTCCAATTTCTTAATATAGGCACTTAGAGCTATAAATTTCCCTCGTAGGACTGCCTTCATTGTGTCCCAAAGGTTTTGGTATGTTGTATTCTCATCATCATTTGATTCTATGAATTTCTTGATTTCCTTTTTAATTTCTTCAATGACCCATGCATCATTCAATAAAGTGCTGTTTAGTCTCCATGAGTTTCTGTATGCTCTGTAGTTTTTCTTGTTGCTGATTTGCAGTTTAATCCCATTGTGGTCAGAAAGTGTACAAGGGATTATTTCAATTTTCCTGTATTTGTTAAGATTTGATTTGTGTCCTAGTATATGGTCTATTTTAGAAAATGTCCCATGTGCTGCTGAGAAAAATGTATATTCTGCAGCATTTGGATGGAATGTTCTGTATATATCTGTTAGGTCCATTTGTTCCATGATATCGTTTAATGCAGATGTCTCTCTGTTTATTTTTTGCTGGGTAGACCTGTCAAGTGATGAGAGTGGGGTATTGAAGTCACCCACTACTATTGTGTTAGGAGATATCTCTGACCTTAATTCTAATACTGTTTGTTTGATGAAATTGGGAGCCCCCATGTTAGGGCCATATATGTTTAGGATTGTAATGTCCTCCTGTTGGAGTGTTCCTTTAATCAGTATAAAGTGACCTTCTTTATCTTTCCTTACAAATGTTGGATTGAAGTCTATCTTGTCAGAAATTAGGATAGCAACCCCTGCTTGTTTTCTAGGCCCATTTGCTTGAAATACCTTTTTCCAACCTTTCACCCTAAGAAGGTTTCTATTTTTTATTGAGAGATGAGTTTCCTGGAGGCAACAGATGGTAGGATCCTGCTTTTTAATCCAGTCAGCAAGTCTGTGTCTTTTGATAGGGGCATTGAGGCCATTGATATTAAGAGTTATTATTGACATATATGTGTTTATTCTCACCATTCTTCTTTTTAGTTTTTCCTGTTTTCCCTTTACTCACTTGTTTTAACTGTTATTTGAGTATGGTTTATTTTTTCCTATTTCCTGCTGTGTGTGCTTTGCTTTCTCCTCAGCATGAATGATTCCTGCAAGTATTTTCTGTAGAGCTGGTTTAGTTGCCAAAAATTCCTTTAGCCTGTCTTTGTTGTGGAATGTCCTTATTTCTCCATCTATTTGGATAGATAGTTTTGCAGGATAAAGTAATCTCAGTTGACAGTTTTTATCTTTCAGAACTTGGAATACATCACTCCAGGCCCTCTGGCTTTTAAAGTTTGTGTTGAGTAATCTGCTGTGAGTCTGATGGGCTTCCCTTTGTAGGTCACTTGCTTTTTCTCTCTAGCTGCTTTCAATATATTTTCTTTAGTTTGTATGTTTGGTAGTTTAATTATAATATGGTGGGGAGAGGTTCTTTCCAGGTTTTGTCTGTTTGGTGTTCTAAAGGCTTCCTGTATCTGCATTGGCATCTCTTTCCCAATTTGGGGGAAGTTTTCCTCTATGATTTTGTTGAAAACACCTACTATGCCTTTGGAGTGAAATTCTTCTCCTTCTACTATCCCTTGAATTCTTATGTTTGATCTTTTCATAGTGTCCCAAATATCCTGAAATTCCCATTCATACCTTCCTATTATTTTGTCTTTCTCTCTGTTGGACTGTATTAGATCAGCTACTTGGTCTTCTAGTTTAGATATTCTGTTCTCTCCTTCATCCATTCTACTAGAGAGATTTTCTACAGAGGTTTTTATTTCACTGACTGTGTTCTTTTTGCTAGCATTTCTGAGTGGGTTTTCTTTATTCTTTCTATTTACTTACTGCTTTTTTTTTAACCTCATTCTTGATTATTGATTCATAGTAAGCTACTTAGTATGACTTTCTGATGAATTTAGTAAATTAATGATAATAATTATTTTGTCCCCTGAACTCCTGTATAATAATGTAAGTGCAGACAAGCTGTATCACATTCATGCTGTAGCAGTATTTGTCATTTTCTTACAAATCTATCAAGGATGCAAATCTTTCCCTTTCAACTTTGATTCTCCATCATCTACAAGTGCACTATATAATATGCTTAGTAAATGACTATGTAAAAGAATAACCCAAGCCAGGCATGGTGATACATGTGTTTAATCTCAGCACTTGGGAGGCAGAGGTAGGAGAATCACCATGACTTCAAGACCACCCTGAGACTACATTGTGAATTCCAGGTCAGCCTGAGCTAGTGTAAGACCCTACCTGAAAAAAATAATAATAATAACCCTTCAAGCTACACAAATGACCAGCCAGGCAAGATGTGCTCACTGCTTTAATAGTGGCATAACTGTTCTGGGGGTAACCAACTGCTCTCAGCTTGGATTTGAGGCCCACTCCACAAGAGAAAATGAATGCCTGGTGCTGAAAACTAAATCAAAAGCCTATAGATGTGAAGATCATAGGCTCTGTGGGGAAGTCATTATTGTTATTTTGCTAACTAGATAAATTATAAATAAATGATAAATGAATAAATAAATAATAGAAAATATAAACAAAAAAATAGAAAGTACTCATCGTGTACAGAGACCATGCAGGGTTCCCTGGAACCTAAGAACATGTGGGAAAGGGGACATAGGAGTCAGAGAAGAATCTATTTATCAAGTATGAAAGCACTATATTTCTATATTTGGCAGTTGGTAGATCACCCAACAGTCTAATGAATATTGGCTGTTGGCTCTGTGTTTATGCAGATGTATAATTGTGAGATTTATGTATAGTTGGCCAAGATTTTCTTCTATACTGTAGGTTGTTTTCTCATTTGTTTGTTTACTTTGATTTCTAACTTTTTTTTTTTTGGTTTTTTCAAGGTAGGGTCTCACTCTAGCCCAGGTTGACCTGGAATTCATTATGTAATCTCAGGGTGGCCTCAAACTCATGGCAATCCTCCTACCTCTGCCTCCCAAGTGCTAGGTTTAAAGGTGTGTGCCACCACACCCGGAACAATTTCTTGATTTTTTATAGCGTTATAGAAGAAATTATTTCAATTATTTTGTACTTGTTAATATTGCTTTATGGCTTAAAATGTGATCATTTTAAAGAAACTGACATAAGCTGCTGAGAAGAATGTGTATTGCCTAGCTGTTCAATGGAATGTTCTGTCAGTGTCTGTTAAGTCCATTTGATAGATTATGTAGTTTAGCTCTGAAGTGTGGATTTTTAGTGTGGGTGACCTATTAGTGACAGTCAGGTTGGAAACTATCTATCCTTTTATGTATATTAGTGTTATTGTAGTACCTTGGGAGCTAACATTCAGTGCACATGTTTTCTCTTTGTTTTTTGTTTTTTTGAGGTAGGGTGTCACTCTAGTCCAGGCTGATCTGGAATTCACTATGTAGTCTCAGGGTGGCCTCAAACTCATGGCAATCCTCGTACCTCTGCCTCCCAAGTTCTGGGATTAAAGGTGTGCGCCACCACGCCCAGCACTATTATATCTTCTTGATGGATTGCTTCCTTTATTAATATGTAATGATCTTTTTCATCTCTTCCAACTACTTTTGTTTATAACCTACTAGTTTTCTGCTTCCATTTGCTTGTTATATTGACATTCCTCTTTTCACTTTCAGTCTATGTGTGCCTTTGCCAGTGAAGAATATTTCTTGGAGACAACAGATGATCAGGTCTTCTTTTTATTCATTCAGCTATATATGTATGCAGACACGTGTGCATATGTGTGTAGGTGCCCAAAACTCATGTTTAATGAATTGTAATTGCATAGAATATCAAGAAAATTTATGTGTAGAAGCATGAAAAATGGATATCATCAAGACTGTGAATTTCAAAAGGACCAAAGAATTAAACCATCACCTATTCCAGTAATTCCTTAAAAGTATATATGCTGGCTATCGTGGCCTCATTTACTGTTTGAAGATTGCTAAAGCCAAATGTTGAAAAGATTTGATGGTTTGTGACATCTTATCAAGTTGTTTTTATATCAGAATCAAAAGCTGTACCAGAACTTGATGATAAAACATAGATTTAGCATTGTAAGTGCATCTAAGTGCTCATCTAAATGAGTTAAACATATATCTTCAAGCTAAAAGTCAACATGCAGATGCAGATCAATAAATGTAATATAACACACAGAGGCAGAAATCATTATTGTCTCAATAGGTGACAAAAATACCTGTAAAAAGTTAACATCCCCTCATGATAAAAGTTCTAGAGAAACGAGGAATAGAAGGAACACATGTATTCACTGGGTTTCTCTACAAGAACAGAGCCAATAGAACAAATTGTATTTAAAGGGGACTTATCAGATTAGTTTACATGATACGGGATGAACTGTCCAACAACAGCTGTCTGCAGACTAGAGACTTGGAGAACAATCATGACCTGTCACTGAGGGGCTGGCAGATTCCTGGAGATCCTCTGATCTTCAGTCCACATTGGAAGACTGATAAAGCTGGATTACCATGTCCACAAAGGGTAACAGTGACAGGGCAGATGCATGCACTACCAAGTAGCACAGGTAGTCAGGCAAGGGGCCCTGTGCTCTCTTGTAGCTTCTTCATATGTAGTCCTCCACCAGAAAGGCAGCCCACTCTGGGGGAAGCTCTCCCTCCCTCTATCAATCCCTCCTGTAAATACCCACCCAGACTACCCTAAAGGTATGTGTCTCACTTGGTTCCTAATATGATCAAGTGAACAACATAATTTAGCTATCACACATACCTCAACACAATACAGGCTTTATATGACATACCTGTAGCTGACGTTATATCAAATGAGAAAAATTGAAATAATTTCCTTTAAAATCAGGAAGGCAAGGCTGTCCACTGTCCCCTCATTAGGTGTTGTTACTAAAGTCTTACAGCAATGAAGCAAGAGAAATAATGATACAAATAGGGAAGGAATAAATCAAGTTATCCTTATTTTCAGACAGTATGATCTTATACTTGAGACCCAGAAAAGCCAGAAAAGCATAGATTCAAATCAAAGCAGGGCAAGGCAAAGATGGCTACAGGAGAAACTGGATGGAGTGGCACTTGCTACAGCTAGATGTAAACAGTACTCAGATGTGTGCTACTTTGGTGATGTCATTGAGCTTGACATCAAAACCCACAGCCATTACTGTGCCCAAGAGATCATGGCTATGAACAAACTGGAGACCATGTGCAACAACTGAACTTGAGAACTGAGGAGTCACAGGCTGGACTTGCAGTCAGCTGATCAACCAGATTCAGAATGGACTAGCTCAGAAATCCAGAGAAGCTCAACTGAGAACTAAATTGTAGAAAAGCATGAAGTCACTAAGCAAGAAATTGAAAAGTATTTTCCAGAAGAAGATGGAGATACATTGGCTCAGTGGAAAGAAAAATTTGAAGATGATTTGTAGACTCCTAAAAAGGAGCTTACACTAGAAACCATAAGAAAATGTGAGGAGGTGACTAATGGGGAAAAGACCAAGACCTTTTAAAGGAGCTAAAGGTAAAATTTAAACACAATTTTCTAGAAAAAAAAATCCGAGGGATATCCATGTTTCCTAAGAGCCCTGAGCTACATGAGGCAGGCCTGAGATGTTCAAGGTATGATCAGAGAGTACCATCAGCCTGCTGCCTCCCTCACTTCCATCTGCTGAGTATCTGGATATTGATGTTGACGTGAGAACATTCTGCTGATCACGTTAAACACAATCCCAGTATTGACAACATAATTAGATAGCATGGTACAAAGAAACCACTTTCTATCAACTATTCTAAACATGCTATCCTGTCTCAAAAGTCACAAGTATATGAGTTTTCTCTGGAAGATTTTTGAAAAAGACATCATAAATAAGACAATGACTCAAATAATGGAAGGGGTAAAGAAATAATAAATATAAGAGAACACCAACATGAGGGTATATTTCTAGTTTCTTTCATGAAATACTAAGAATGATCAGTACTGAAACTGTGACTGTAACTCAAGGCTTCACGTTCATGCTAACCAACAGATACGAACTACACTTGCCCTAGGGCTGTTCCAAGAGGCAGCAAATGGTTTCAAAAGGATGGATGTGCCCTGCACTGAAGAGCACAAAGAGCCTGTTCTGTATCTAGAGAGGCAAAGAGATGAAATCTTTAATGAGCTGAAGCTGTCCTAAAAAAGCTGTACTGATTGATTTCTCTTGTGCAGAGCTGCTTCTCTTTTTGACAATCCCTTGTCAGTTTTCTCATCCTCTATTGCATTCTCCTCTGTGTTGAGAACTTTGGTAATCCAGACAATTCAGTGCTGCTAATAAAACATGTAGTTTGGATCTATCTTAGGAATTTTAGAATTAGTATAGGATTCTCTAATTTCCAAGCTACTTTTTTCAAAAGTTTAAATTGAATGTTTGTTTTAAATATGCAATACATGCAATTCACTTTTCTGATTAGCTAATACATTAATCGCTAAAAAGAGACAAATTAAATGAAAAGCTAAACATGAAACCATGAGTGGATAGAACTTCCTTCCTGCTTGTCTGCCTATCTCCTCCCTCCTTGTCTCCCTCCCTTCCTTCTTTATTCCCACTGTTTGCTTAATTCTATTAAGTCCCTACTATGATCCAGGGATTTGGGTAAAGTCTAGAGATACAGAGCAGTAGAGGTCATAGCCTCTGGGGGTTACTGTAAGCAAATCCCACCACCGCCCTCCACCCCTGCTCTTTTCCATAAAGCTCATGTTGGTACTGCCATCTTGTGGTTGTGTGTTTTTTCCTGTGCCGCCTCAAGTCTCTACTAAGGTATACCTTTTTGATTCAAGTACTGCTTAAAAGGAAGAAATCAATATTATTGGCTACCATAATATGACTGTTATCATTTAGGTGATGAAATGGAAATATAAGAAACAGGGCCAGGCATGGTGGTGCATGCCTTTAATCCCAGCACTCCGGAGGCAGAGGTAGAGGATCACCGTGAGTTCAAGGCCACTCTGAGACTACATAGTGAATTCCAGGTCAGTCTGGGTTGAAGTGAGAGCCTACCTCAAAAAAACAAAACAAAAAAAGAAAAAAAGAAACAAAAAAGAAACATAGGAAGCAAGACTTATCTTGGTCTTGGTTGAAAAATCGATCAAAATATACCTTTCACCTGAGAAAGGTGAAGTCTGAGCTAAATCTAGAAGAATAACAACTGTCCAATTGTCAGGGCATAGGGAAGCATTTAGACCCTTGGAGGAAGAGAAAATCCACAATATATGGATCCCAGGAGGAAAACAACTTAGACAGCGAAGTAGGGACCATGTTATATAAATTTTATTTTATTCTTGATGAGACTTTTTAAGAGATTAATAGTGGTGCTAGATAATTTCCTTTGTCTCCTAAGAATCACCCTCAGCCCTCTATGCAGTACACTGTATACCAGGAAGGAAATTCCAATGATCTAAGCCAATCAACCAGCCACCCTTGCCTTCTGAGTACAGGCTGAACTTCTCCAACAGGAGCTGCTTGCAGAAGGCTGCAGTGGGAAGAGAGAATTTCATTGTATTTGTCCCTATTTCCCTTGCTGGTGCATTTGGGTCAATGGTAGTCCCTTCCTACAAATATGAGTGTTTCTGAAGTTCCCTACTGGTAGCTCTGCATGCTTTCCTACCTGTGATGGTTTAAATCTGAAAATTCTCCTATGCTCCTGTGTTTGACCTGTGGCTGGTGCAGAGTTCTGGAAGTTGTGAAAACTTTAGGAGGTGGGCCTTTGTTGAGAGAGATGGGTCACTGGTGGCCAGCCCTTGAGACTCCCAGCTAGGTCCCACTTCCATCCTGTTTACTGCATCTTTAATTGTCCTTCCATGGGAAGAAGCCCCCACCACCATGGACTACAGTCGCTCCACCATGCCTTCCCCAACACAACTGACTGAAACCCATGAAACCGTGAGCCAAGTTAACCTCTCCTCCCTTAAATTCTTTCTGTTATAGATTGTATCCCAGTGAGAAAGATAACTAATATACCACCAGTTCATATCACAACTTTGTATGCAATTCCTTCATTAAATTCTCTGAATCAACCATATTGGGTGTGCTATACTTTTGCAAACAATTCAAAATGTTGCTTTTTCATGGCTATATGCTGTGTTTTAAGTTAAGCCACTTTGTGAAACCCTGCCAAATGATTTTTGAGATGGATTTTTCATAGTTGAAATCAAGGATCTGTTACTGATACATAAAGGTTATATTTCTTCTTACTCATAGGAACTTCAGGAGCTGAAGATTTTGCTAAGATGTAGAAAAAGATGAAATTATTTTTTAAAATATATTTTATTTATTTATTTGAGAGAGAGAGAGAGAGAGGGGAGAGAAAGAGAGAGAATGGGTGCACCAGGGCCTCCAGCCACTGCAAATAAATTCCAGATTCATGCACCCCCTTGTACATCTGGCTTACATGGGTCCTGGAGAGTTGAACCAGGATCCTTTGGCTTGGCAGGCAAACGCTCTAACTGCTAAGCCATCTCTCCAGCCCAAGATGGCATTTCTTAACCTGTTCACTTGGATAAGGATAAGTCCATGTAACACACAGCATAAAAATGAATGTTAAGTATGATCATCCAGAGGCTAATGGAATGATTTTAATGTGCACAACTCCATCCTGGATGCAAGATAACATGAGTTTTTATCTTACCTATGTCTTTGCCATGAGCAGTGATGGAAAGTGCGGTCATAAAAGGAATGTGATATCTACACTCTCAATGTGACTTTTGCGAGAGTGAAGACAATGTGTAGTAACCTATTGTACATCTCCTAGCTCCATCCTCCCTGTGGGTCAAAGCTGGGATGAAATGTTAAGTGTACTCAGATGTTAGAAAATAGTAAGTCTTAAATAAGACATAAAAGTAGATTTTTCTTTTATCAAGAAACTGAAGCAATAGAAGTCATGACTTTGGATGAAAATGTTGTTGCCTGCTGGTTTGCCTGCATTTCCGTATACCCAATTCTTTCTCTATTGCCCCCTTTCCAGACATGGTGGTGGTGGTGTATGTTTGTATATATGTTTGTGACTATGTTATTGTTGTGTGTGTGCATGTGTGTGTGTAGGTTTGAGCTGTCTCAACTTTGCCTGTGTTCATGCAAGCTGTAGCTGTTCCCAAGCTTTGGGGATTTCCAAGGAAGGTTTTAGACTTGCTGAAACTTGCTGTGGGATATAGTTAGTCTGATCATCATACTAGAATCTCCTGGCAGCTTACAAGTTCAAGGAGGGCTCGGTGTTTCACATTCCAAACAGCTACCTTTGCTTTTGTTCTTTGCATCCCTTACCTACAGTCCAAGAGAAATTAAAATCAATGTCCTTGCTGTTCCTCAGCTCAAGCTCATTCTGGGTAGAATAGGCCCAGTTATTAACCACTCTATTATACAACTCAACTTCAAAATTCTGCATCTTCAGAACGTTGTGCATCAAGAACTCTTAGGGCTTTAGAGGATTCAGCAAACCCAACACATACATATGGTTAGTTTATGTTCTCATATAAGCATATGGGAACTTTTCTTTCTTGTATGTAATATAGTCTTGCACCACAGAGAGTTTTTTCCCCCTGAGGATTTTTCTTTTATTTTAAAACTTTTTATTGGCAACTTCTGTGATGCAGAAAATGTACCAGGATGATAATCCCCTTCTACTATTCCTCTTCCCTCCCAGAATCCTCCCTCCAGTGAATCCCTTCTTTACAACTAGTGTCACTCCATTTTGATGCCATTAATTTTTCCATCTATTAATCAGGTCTTATGTAGGTAGTGTCAACCACTGTGAGGTCATGAATATCAAGGCCACTTTGTGTCTGGAAGACAGTAATATAAACATTCCTCCCCTTCCTTTGGCTCTTAAAATCTTTTTTCCACTTCTTCCATGCTAGTTCCTAAACCTTGGGAGGGTATGATAGAAGTGGCTTACTTAGTGCTGAACACTCCACTGTCACTTCTTGGCACTATGGTAAATTTTGAGTCACCCCAGTAGTCACTGCTACCCAAAAAGATAAGTTTCTCTAACAAAAAGTGAGAGTAGTATTAATATATGGGCATAAACTAAATGTTTATAGGATAATTTGGTGAACATAATATATGTGTTTAGCCAGACAATAGTAATATTATGACCTCTCCAGCCATAGGCTTTTGACTGGGTTTTTAGTATCAGGCATGAATTCCCTCCAGTGTAGCAAGCCTCAAGTCCAACCAGAGAGCAATTGGTTTCCTCCATAATAGACATTCCACCATTACACCAGTTGTACATTTGGCCTAGCTGGCTAACCATAAAGCTTATAGGTCTGAGGATTACTTTTGTTAACAGAAAAGCCCCTTTTCCCTCTTCTTCTCATATCCTTGTTTTCTTCAACTCATTTTCTCCCTTATTTTCTTCTGCTGGCCTGTAGTGTTCATTTTATTGCTTTTATTCTCCTTTATAATTTCAAACTTGAAGAAAAAGATGTTAAGGCATACCAGTCTGCATGAATGAGATCAGACTCCAGTTAGGGTCTGGTAACACGAGCAATGTGGAATATAAGCCCTCAGCGTATGTACTCAGGCTAATGTCAACTTAGTATTGAAAAAAGAAAATTTCATAAGCATGGGTTTAGATTGACCCAGTTTACTGTTTCTTAATAATACTAAATTTAAAAAGACCATATGATTTCAGTATACATAACCAGCTCCACATGAGCCAAAACAGATAGTTCTGTTAAGTAAACATCATATGATCTTAATTTTCAATTCTATTGGTAAAAGTGTAGAATAATATCATAACACACCACAGGTGTTTTGATCAACATTAGATATACTATTAGACTCATGTATTTCTGAGAGGCAAATTCTTTGACTAACTAGAGAGGGCATGGGTACATGTGAACATCGAGGCTAGTTACTGTCTAGGAAAGTCAGATGATTTCGGTTGGGGTGGACAGTAGAAGACAATGTAAATCATTAACTCTGGGTATGTAGGAATTAGGGTAGGAAAAAGTTTTGAAATGAGATGGAAGGGTTCTGCATAGGTGGCGTTGATTGCTGCAGAGAGTAAAAATAGTTGGTTTATGGCCAGAAAATGCTAAATTCAATGGTTTGAGAATAAAGTAAAAAATAGTTTCTAGCAGTCTATGAAGTCAATCATTGGCATAATGGCTAAAATTGTTGTTTTACTATAATACCTTCTGAGGATATTAACTACTGCTATTCTGTGCAATTTAATCAATGTTTCAACTCAAAGAAAGAAGTAAATTGGTAAAAGAAAAGCACACCCTTGTTTATACATAAAATCTCTCCTATCCTGGGATATCCAGGTGGATTCAAGTAAGGGATTAGGGTGAATGCTAGGTAGATTTCTGAGGAAAATGACTGTCTTGGTGGAAATAAAGGAAGATCCAATATTAGATTTATCATACAAGAATTCTTTAAATTAAAATTATAGAAATTAGCCGGGCCTAGTGGCGCACACCTTTAATCCCAGCACTTGGGAGGCAGAGGTAGGAGGATAGCCGTGAGTTCAAGGCCACACTGAGACTACATAGTTAATTACAGGTCAGCCTGGGCCAGAGTGAGACCCTACCTTGAAAAACCAAAACAACAACAACAACAACAAAAAAAACATATATATATATTTTTTTTAATTTATTTTTTAAATTTATTTATATATATCAGAGTGAGAGACTAAAGAGTAAAATTCTAGATACCATTGTTGTGGATCTTCTGCGGAGAATTAAGGGCATATACATTTAGTATCTGCACTATCATGTAGGGTGGTATTCTTCAAAGGCGTAAAGAAGTAGCTGAGCATGGTGGCACATACCTGTAATCCTGACACTCAATAGGCTGAGTTACCACATTCACTAGTCTAGCTAGTGTGTGAGATGGTTTCAGAAAAGACAAACACACAAAACAGAAGACAAGAAAAAGATATTTGCCCGTTTACATTACTGGGATACCTCAAATGTGTCTATTCTCAATGCCAATGAATTTTCTGTTACTGTGCTTCCTGCAGTTGGCTCTGGCAGTATGAGGTCTCCTATGAAGGTCGGGGGTAACCAGAAAATGCCTTTTGTAGTAGAATGAGTAGCTTTCCTGGGCTTCATACTGAGGAAGGGACAATGTTGAAGAAGAGCAACAAGTAGATCATACCAAAACTGTGGGAAGGAAACTTATTTCTGATGCTGACTGCTTTAAAAAAAAAAAAAAAAAAAAAAAAAAGGTTTTCCTTCATGCTTGCTTACTGACCCAGGTAACATCCTCAGCTTCCTAACCTTCCCCTGCCTGACAGGCCTCCTGCTGTCCTCCTCAAAGGTGACTATTTTTCTCTTTCCTCTTGCCTTCTACTCACTAGGTTTTAAGAATTTGAAAGGCTCTTAGCACTCATACTTGTGAATTTGGGAGGAAGCTGGGAGTGCTGGCAGACACCTTCAATCCTAGCACTCAGAAGGATGGGGTAGAAGGACTGCCATGAGTTCAAGGCCAACCTTGGCTATCAAATGAGTGCCAGGTTAGCCTGGGCTATACTAAAACATGTATATGTTTTTCATATATATGAAAACATTCAGTTATAAGTCCTGATTCTTTTTTTTTGGGGGGTACACTGTGTATTTATTTAATCAGAGAATATCGTCAGTTCTTTCTTACAAATATGTCCAAAATTCAACAATTTCTGACTCGCAGTACTGTTACCCCTCTGATCCATGTCACCACCATCTGTCAATATTCCACATAGCAGTCTCATACAAGGTCTCTTTTGATGCTTCTGTAAATAGTTAAGCAATATTTAAAATATTTTAGTTATTTATTTCCAAGGAGAGAGAGAAGAGAAGAGAATGGGTGAGCCAGGACTTCTAGCTGCTGCAAATGAACTCTAGATTCATACATTACTTTGTGCATCTGGCTTTTATGTGGATACTGAGGAATTGAACCAGGGTTGTTAGAGTTTGCAGGCAAGCACCTTAGCATCCGAGCCATCTCTCCAGCCCTAATATTTTAAATCTGTTAACTCAGTCCTTGTGTTTCACTCCTCAAAATGATGGTGGAATAACTTTGTCTTCATAATATCTGAAGGATTTTATTATTAATAAAGCTTATTTATTCATATATTAATTTAGTAAATTATTGAAATTACTCACATGTCAAACATTGTTTAGTGTGTTATATTTACAGAGGAATCAAGATGTTACTTAACAAACATTGTAATTAATGTTCGAATAGGCATATGTTTTATGTCAGGGGTGTCCAACCGTTTGTTTTCTCTGGGCCACATTGAGTTAAGAAAAATTGTCTTGGGCCACACACATTAACCATACAAAAACTAACAAAAGTTGATGAGCCAAAAGCAGTACAGATATAATTTTCATGATATTTGCCACCACAGATAAGCATAAAAGTCCTCACTTAAAAATTTTAATTATGCAATATCCTATTAATATTGTCTTTTTTTTCTTTTAGTTGGGGGCCTCATGTATCCCAGGCTGGTTTTGAACTTGCTGTGTGCTAAGACTGACCTTGAACTTGTGATCCTCCCGATTCCACTTCTTGAGTTCTGGGATTACAGTCATGTACTGCCATACTGCAGTTTATATGGTGCTGGGGAACAAAATCAGGTGTGCATGATAGACAAGCCCCTACGAAATGAGTTACATCCCCAGCCCTTGGGGAGTCTTAAAACAACTGAGCAGGTTCTGAGTTTACAATCACTAATAAAATGAATATATCTAAGTAATACTTTGAAAAATATTTTATTTACTTATTTGCAAACACAGAGAGATTAAGAGATAGGGAAACAGACAGGTGTGGGGAATGGGTGTGCTAGGGCATCCTGTCACTGCTAATGAACTCCAGACACATGGGCTACTTAGTGTATCTGGCTCTGTGTGGGTACTGGGGAATTGAACCTGGGCTGTTAGGCTTTGAAAAGAAGTACCTTTAATGACTGAATCATCTCTCCAGTCCCCAAGTACTATTTTTAATTAAATACTTTTTGTAATTTACTAAAATGTTTTTCTTTTAAAATACAGCAATAGGAAGAATTTCAACAATTTATTTTAATGTTAAGTCACAATCACAAGAATCATACTGTGATAATTCTTACTTATCCATCAAGTATGACCCGATAAGTATGCTATTTATTGTGACAATACTTTGGTTAGGGTTTTGAGCAATGATCTTGGGTGCTATGAACCTGTGCAGTGTTCTTGTCAGACTTTTGCCTGTGATGTCCCAAATCCACTCTTCTTTGCTCTGATTTGTAATTCTGGAGCTGAGACTCTGAAGTCTGGGTACAGAACACTGCTGTCTGCAGGTTTGCCACTCTAAGTTGTCATCTTTCTGTTTACTGGTGGCTATTGATATTTTGCTAAGTAATAAGACTCTATTGACTTTTTCGTGTTTTTAGTATAGAAGCAAAAGAAACAGGGAAGCATAAACTAGTGGAATATTTGACACTGTTTTTGAGAAAGCAATGTATCACTATCTGTTTTGATGGAAGTATTTGCAATTTTCATTGAATTCTAAAGGTGCTCATTGAATGATTTGTTTATAATTTTCCTTTTAGTGTGATTAATTCTCAAAATAGTTGCTGAAGAAAGTAGGTATGGCTAAACAGCAGTGGCATGAACAAGACATTGTTGAAGTGAGGGGTAATTGTTTCTGGGAAGAGAGGATCTAAAAAACTCCAGTAAAGAGACATGGGAAAATTTTTCTTTACATTAAATATAGATTTCATCTACATGCATTCTGGTTGAAAGTTGGCAGGCAACATATTTGTGTGGACTAAAAATGGATTTGAAAATATGTCAAAATATTAATTGTTTTCTCAGAAATCTTGAGTTCTGTTTTCAAATTCTAGTATCACACAGAAAAGCAAGGCTACATATTTTTCCTCTTCACAGGACCAAGTTTAGTGTGTTGAAATGCATAAAATTGCTTGTCTTGATCTGAACTTGTTGTAACTTCAATTTCATTTGGAACATTATTATGATTTGAGGCATTATATTGATAAATTGGTTTTTTACTTTGAAGATGCATGTTTGCCTCATTTAAATGAGTCATTACATCCACTAAAAATGATACGTCTATAAGCCAGTTTTCAAGATCAAATTCTGGTAATGTTGCAGTGAAAAATGCAACCAGAAGCAGCTTCTGGGAGGACATGGTCTATTTTAGCGCTGAAGATTGCAGGGAAAGTTAAATCATGGTGGATGAAGCTGACTCACTTCCATACATCCATAGCAGAGACAGAGAGAGAAAGAGAGAGAGAGAGAGAGAGACAGAAAGAGACAGAGAGATGAGAGAGAGAGAGGAGAGAGACAGAGAACCAACACCAGCAAGTATGAACAGCTAGAGCTTAAACTGGCTCTTAACACACCTTAGGTCTGGATTCAAGATCCTGCCTCAGTGACATACCTCCTCCAGCCGGTTCTGCCCACTGGAGTCCAAGTTTAAAAAAGGCATCTTTTAATTTAAATTTTGTTTTTAATTTTTTTATTTTACATAGAGAGAGAAAGAGATAGGCCCTGCGATTGAACTCCAGATGTTTGAGCAACATAGTAGGTATATGCAACCTTGCACTTACCTCACCTTTGTGTGTCTGGCTTATGTGGGATCTGGAGAGGTGAGCATGGGTCCTTAGGCTTCACAGGCAAGTGCCTTAACCACTAAGCAATCTCTCCAGCCTTCAAGCTCAATCTTAGTCAAAAGTACCTCAGCCTGTGGGGGACATTCATTCACATTTACATCACCACAGGTAGAAAATTTGGTTTTGATACCATAAACTACTTCATAATATGTTGCACATAATAAAATAAAAGCATCAACAATTTTAAGGAATTCCTGGAATTGGTAATTATGAAATTCATGGACTTGATGATTTGTATGATGGTGCCCATCTTTAAGCTTTTGCACATAAATTTCTTGATGCACTTTGCAATGACACTTCATTAAACATGAGTAGTGGGTGACAATTTTGTCATGTATTTGTTTAACAAGTCCTTTTTTGGGCACCATCAGTGACTATGCTGAACATGTTGTTAATGGGCAAAATGATTTTTCACTTCAAAATATTTTTAACTGATTCATATTAATCTCTTGATTTTGATGTATCATTTCATGGCACATAAGGGGCTTTCTTATATTTTATTATTGATTTATTTATTTGAGAGAGAGAGAGAGAGAAAATATGAATTGGCACACCAGGGCCTCTAGCTGCTGCAAATGAACTCCAGACACATGTTCCACCTTGTGTATCTGGCTTACATGGGTCCTGTGGAATTGAACCTTGGTCCTTTGACTTTGTAGACAAGGGCTTTAAGTGCTAATACACCGCTCCAGCTCCCCGCCTTTTTTTCCAGATGGAGTCTCACTGTAGTCTAAGATGACCTGGAAATCACTCTGTAGTCCCAGGCTGGCCTTGTACTCACAGTGATCCTCCTACCTCTGCTCCCCCCATCCTGAGTGCAGGGATTAAGAGTGTGTGCCACCATGCCTGGCAAGAGGCCATTTCTTAGTGACATTGCACTCATCATCAATGTTTCTAATAAAATGGCAAGTCAAGCTGTTTTTGTACCATCTGTGTTGTCATTCATCAACAAAGCATAAAATTTAAAGCTAATGGCTCTGCTCCTCACTTTTTATATAGATTTTTCACTTTCGCTAATTCTCCTGGCTGTAATCTGATGAGACAAACTTATTTTATACATATCGTCCTTTACTTTCCCCAGGGCATAGTATGTGTGCAAGACTCTTCATACATTGCTTAGAAAACTGACCATTAGTATATGGTCTTTTTTAGCCATTAAACTTGAGACTACATAACTAGCTTTTATAATGAGATCCATCTGAGTTGTAACATTCAAAGAATTTATTGAGAATATACTTTTTTTTCAGTTCTCCTATTTTGTCCTTACAATCTTTGATATGCACTGAGTTTGACAGTATGTTTTTGTATAAAGTACCTTTTAAATTTGTAGTCTTTGAGATCTTCCACAAATTAAACAGAGTGCCTTACTGTTTATCTCAGTAGAAAAATAGTCATCTGCCCATTTTTTTTACTTAAAAAAATTTTTTATTGACAATTTCTTTAATTGTAGGCAATATCCCATGGTACTTTCCTCCCTCTCCCACTTTACCCTTTGAAACTTCACTCTCCATCATATCCCCTTCCCCTCAATCAGTCTCTTTTCAGTTTGTTGTCATGATCTTTTCCTCCTGTTATGATGGTCTTGTGTAGGTAGTGTCAGGCACTGTGAGGTCATGGATATCCAGGCCATTTTGTGTCTGGAGAAGCATGTTGTAAGGAGTCCTACTCTTCCTTTGGCTCTTACATTCTTTCCGCCCCCTCTTCCGCAATGGACCCTGAGCCTTGGAAGGTGGGTTTGAGATGTTTCAGTGCTGAGTGCTCCTCTGTCCTTTCTTCTCAGCACCATGGTGCCTTCTGAGTCATCCCAAGGTCGCCACCATGTGAAAAGAGAAGTTTCTCTAAACAAAAGTGAGAGTAGCATTAATATATGGGTGTGGACATTATGAGAAGTGTTTACTGGGAAGTTTGGTGAGCAGAGTATATACATTTAGTGAGAAACCAGCAGACATTACACCCTTAGGGCTCATGACTATCCCTGTCATAGGTTTTCAGTATTAGGAATGTATTCCCTCCCATGGGCCTCCAGTCCAATTAGAGAGAGCTGGTTTCCCCCATAACAGACATTCCACTATTGCCCCCGTTGGCTCATTTGGCCTGGCTGGCCAAATTTAAGGTTTGTAGTGTTCGCTGTTGAGTATCTTCACTGGTGATTTCTCTCTCCCATTGAACTGCATGCAGCACAGCGTTTTCCAACTTTCTGTCAGCTGGTCCACATGGAGGAGGCTTTCAGCTCAGCTCCAGCAGGATTTCTCAGTGACCTTGCCACCCAAGTATGTGGAGTCTTCAGCAATAGGGTCTTACCATCTATTCCTGGTGGGAAACCAAGGGCCTCAGCAATGGCCTATAATGTTTTGGAGGTATCTATGACCTCCCCGGCCAACAACTCACTGAAAGGTATCCCATCCCTGGCACTTAAAATTTTTTAGTAATCATCTATGGCTTCTGAGTGTTCCATTGTCCAGAAAAGTAGTTTTCCATATGATTTATATACATCCTCTTAGATTTTTCATTAGCCTTCCCTCCACCTTTCCTTTACTCAATCCCTTCCCCTGACCTCACTTGGGCCTTTTCACCCCCATTAATCTGTTCTTCTACTTACATATATACAATACCATCCTATTAAGTACCCCTCTCCCTCCCTTTCTATTCCCTTTATATACCCTTTTTAGCTTACTGGCTTCTACTACTGAGTTTTTTTTTTCTCACATAGAAGTCCAATCATTTGTAGCTAGGATCCACATATGAGAGAGAACATGTGATGTTTGGCTTTCTGGGCCTGGGTTTCCTCACTAAATATAATGCTTTCCAGATCCATCCATTTTACAGCAAATTTCATAACTTCATTTTTCTTTACTGCTGAGTAGAACTCTATTGTGTAATTGTGCCACATCTTCATTATCCACTCATCAGTTGAGGGACATCTAGGCTGGTTCCATTTCCTAGCTATTGTGAATAGAGAGGCAAACATGGTTGAGCAAGTATCTCTAAGGCAGTGAAAAAAGTCCTTAGGATATATGTCTAGGAGTGGTATAGCTGGGTCATATGGTAGATCTACATTTAGCTGTCTCAGGAACCTCCACACTGATTTCCACAATGGCTGGACCAGACTGCATTCCCACCAACACTGTAGAAGGGTTCCTCTTTTTCTGCATCCTCACCAGCATTTATAGTCATTTGCTTTCATGCTGGTAGCCAATCTGACAGGAGTGAGATGGAATCTCAATGTAGTTTTAATCTGCATTTCCATGATGACTAGGGATGTAGAATATTTTTTTATATGTTTATATGCCATCTCTATTTCTTCTTCTGAGAACTCTCTACTTAGTTCCATAGTCCATTTTTAATTGGGTTGTTTGATTTCTTATTATTTAATTTTTTGAGTTCTTTATATATCCTAGATATTAACCCTCTGTCAGATGTATAGCTGGCAAAGATTTTCTCCCATTATGTAGGTTGCCTTTTTGCTCTATTCACAGTGTCCTTAGCTGCACAAAAGCTTCTTAATTTCATGAGGTATCAGCAGTTGATCTGTGGTTTTATTTCCTGGGAAATTGGGGTTATATTCAGAAAGTCTTTTCCAAGTCCAATATGTTGAAGGGTTTCCCCTACTTTTTCCTCTAGCAGTTTCAGAGTGTCAGGTTTGATATTAACATCCCTCATCCATTTGGACTTGATTCTTGTGCATGGAGAGAAATAAGGATCTATTTTCAACTTTCTATAGATACATATCAAGTTTTCCCAGCACCATTTGCTGAAGAGGCTGTATTTTCTCCAATGAGTATTACTGGCATTTTTGTCAAAGACCAGTTGGCTGTAGCTACCTGGACTTACATCAGGATTCTCTATTCTGTTCCATTGATCTACATGGCTGTTTTTGTGCCAGTACCATGCTGTTTTTGTTACTATAGCTCTGTAATATAGGTTAAAATCAGGTATGGTGATACCACCAGCCTTGTTTTTGTTGCTCCAAATTGTTTTAGATATCTGAGGATTTTTGTGCTTCCAAATGAATTTTTGGATTGTTTTTTCTATTTCCATGAAGAATGCCATTGGAATTTTGATGGGGATTGCATTAAATAGGTAGATTGCTTTTGGTAGGATTGACATTTTCACAATGTTGATTCTTCCAATCCAAGAACAAGGGATGTCTTTCCATTTCCTTGTGTCTTCTGCAATTTCTTGCTTTAGTGTTTTAAAGTTCTCATTGTACAGATCCTTCATTTCCTTGGTTAGGTTTATCCCAATGTACTTTATTTTATTTTGATTCAATTGTGAATGGGAGTGATTCTCTGATTTCATCCTCTGTTTGTTGTTAGCATATTGGAAGGCTATTGATTTCTGTGTGTTTATTTTGTATCCTGCTACATGGTTGTAGGTGTTTATCAGCTCTAACAGTTGCTGGTAGAGTCTTTAGGGTCCTTTATGTATAGAATCATATCATCTGCACATAATGATAACTTGAGCTCTTCCCTTTCAATTTGTATCCCTTTTATGCATGTCTCTTGCCTTATTTCTATGGCTAAGACTTCCAGCACTACATTAAATAAAAGTGGGGACAGTGAACACTCTTGTCTTGTGCCTGATTTTAGTGGAAAGGCTTCAAGTTTTTCTCCATTTAGTATTATTTTGCCTGTGGGTTTGTCATAAATAGCCTTTATTATGTTGAGATATGTTCCTTCTATTCCCAGTCTCTGTAGGACTCTTATCAAGAAGGGATGTTGGATTTTGTCAAATGCTTTTTCTGCATCTAATGAGATGATCATGTTATTTATGTATTTATTTTTTATTTTTAGAGAGAGACACAGAGAGACAGAGAGAGAGAGAGAGAGAGAGGAAGAGGGAGACAGATAGAGAATGGGCTTGCCAGCAGTCTCTCAGCTGCTGTGAATGAATTCCAGATGTGTGCGCTCCCTTGTGGACAAGTGCGGCATTGCTCCCTTGTGTCACTTTGTATCTGGCTAAACGTGGGACCTGGAGATTGGAACTGCTGGAGATTGGAACCAGAGATCTTAGGCTTAGGAGGCAGGCGCCTTAACCACTAAGCCATCTCTCCAACCCTGATCATGTTATTTTTGTCCTTCAGTGCATTTATAAAATGTATTACATTTATAGATTTGCATATATAAGTTGAACCATCCCTGCATCTCTGGGTTAAAGCCTACTTCATCGGGATGAATGATCTGTCTAATATATTCTTGTATTCTGTTTGTGTGTGTATATATATATATATATCTATACATACACACACACACACACACACATATATATATATATAATATAATATATAAATTATAATATAATTTATATTATTCAAATTTTTCATTCATATTGGTGACTCCATTATCCTCCTCCCTGTCCTCCCCCTTCCAAAGGGACCCTCATCAATGGGGAATGTGGGTCATGCATTGTGGGGGTAGTCAAGAGTTATGGGTGATAGGCCAAGTCTCTGTGCATAATGATCCAACTTGTGGCTTTAACACACTTTCTGCCCCTCTTCTACGAATTTCCCTGAGCCACATTGGGATCATTTTAGTTCTATTTCATTGATGAGGTTTTGGGAACCTCTGTGTCTCTGGTTATCTGGCTTAGTAGGAGTTGGATATTCTCTGTGTTTATCCCCTTCAGCCTTTTTCTGGTATCTTGTTCACCAAAAAAGCTGTACTCTTGCCCTTTTTCTGCATTACTCTATGGTTTCTGCTGAGGCTCTGGTGAGGTATGATAGGCTGATCCTCCCTTCAGGTTCATTGTCCACCTGAAAAAGATAAGCAAATTCTCTACCAGAGAGAGATGTTAGTACTAGATAGATGGAATGGCCCTAGTTATTTTAGAGAGAATTTTATATGCGTGGGTCCTCTTCTAGTCCACATTTGGTGGGAGCTTGATGTTGGAGACTGGGGTCATTTTCTGTACATGGTTTTGACTTCTTTCTTGGTTCCAGCAATGAGTTTCATTCTACTTAGTGGATCTATTAGCCAAATCAAGAGCAGTTGGTTACCTACTATGCATGTGTGCCACTGCTGCACTTGTTTGGGCATTACGTCAGGTTGTTTCCTGCTGGGTAGCTTAGGCTGCGAGTTTTTTGAACAGATGTCAGTCATTTTTTCCCAGTTGCTTGTGTAGCACCCTCTGGCACTAGACTAGCTCTATGGGGACTGACCCTCTTCCAGATTCTGACCAGGTCTCTCCATGTTTTGTCTCACCCGCGTATGATATCTTTGATAGTAGGGTCTTACCATTAACCTTTGGTGGGTCATCAAGAACTCTGACAGAAATCTGTATTCTTTGGGAAACCTTGTAGGTCTCTTGGATCAACATCTCTTCATGAAAGTTAACCCTCAAAAACAAAAACAAAAACAAAAACAAAAAAAAGAAAGTTAACCCCATGCTGGTACTGGGAGTTAGAAGTCAGCCCCAAGGAAGGTGAAGGAAGAAAGTGATAGGTAATATAAAAGAAAAAGTGAGTATAGAGAGGAGAAGAAGAGAGAGACAGAAAGAGAGCGAGAGAGAGAGAGAAAAGGAAAAGATTAAGGTTGGTCTTCATGATGTTCTCTCCAGTTCCCTGTGGTTCAGGTGTTCCTTCTGTGGGCCTGCTGAAGGATCAATGTTTTATGCTGTTGTTCAGAACATAGGGTTATAGTATCATTCCCTTTTGGGTCCCTACTTGTGTCTCTCCACCCTTACCCTCCCTTCCACCCTTTTGATCCCTCACAACCTTACTCTCCCATCCCACCCTCCCTATTGTCTGGTCCTCAGGGTACTTATTAGGTTTGGTAGCATCTCAGGCATATTCAGGTTAGGAGACACAGATGAGTGAGACCATGCAACAATTATCTTTTTGTGATTGGTTGAGCTCCCTGAGGATGATCTGTTCCATGTTTGACCATTTTTTTCGAATTTCAATATTTCATCTTTCCTTACTGCTACATAGAATTCCATAGTATAGATATACCACATCTTTGTTATCCATTCATCTAATGATGGACATCTGGGTTGATTCCAGCTCTTAGCTATTATGAATTGAGCAGCTATAAACATGGTTGAGCAAATATCTCTGATCTGATGTTTGGAGCCTTTAGGGTAAGTGCCCAGAAAGGGAATAACTGGATCAGTTGTTAGGTCTACAGTCATCCTTTTCAGGAGTCTCCATATAGCCTTCCATAATGGTTGAACCATTTTACATTCCCACCAACAGTGAAAACTTGTTCCTATTTCTCAACAGCCTCCCCAGCATTTGTTTTCATTATTATTATTATTATTATTATTATTATTATTATTATTATTATCATTATTTGGGTTTTTTTGCGAGGTAGGGTCTCACTCTGGTCCAGGCTGACCTGGCTCAGGGTGGCCTCGAACTCTCGGTGATCCTCCTACCTCTGCCTCCCGAGTGCTGGGATTAAAGGCGTGCGCCACCACGCCTGGCTGTTTTCATTATTATTTTTTTAATGGTAGCTATCCTTACTGGGGTAAGGTGGAATCTCATAGTTGTTTTAATTTGCATCTCCCTGATGATTAGGGATGTTGAACATTTTCTTAAGTGTGTGTTTGCTATTTGTATTTCTTCCTCTGAGAACTCCCTGTGCCATTCTCTGCCCCATTTTGTGAGTGGGTTGTTTGATGATTTATTGTTTAGGCTCTGGAGAAACAGGAGAATATGGAGGAAATGGATGAATTCCTGGACAAAAATCAGTAGCCTTTCTGTATGCAAAAGACAAAGGCACAGAAAAAGAAATAAGCAACATTGCCCCTTTTCAATAGCAACAAAGAAAATAAAATACCTTGGAACATTAACTAAGAGTAGCAGACAGCTTCAGGTTCTCTGAGATGAGCTTCCAGACCAGGCACAGTTATGGAGGAAGGGATATTATTTATTGAAGCTTACAGATCCAGGGGAAGTTCAAAAATGGCAGAAGAAGCGGCCTGTCTTCACAGGGCCAAGCAGAGAGAGAAAAACCAACCAGCCACACAGCACAGAGCAAAACTACAGCCCAGCCACAGCAAGCTTCAGGAACACCTATTAGGAACACTTTGCATATCTTTACAGTGGAATCTCAAACCCACTACCACACCTTAAGACCGGCCCCCAGTGACATTGCCTCTAGCAAGGTGATTACAGATGCAAACTATAACTAATAAAACACTGAATATATTGGGGGGGCATATATTCAAACTACCACACTAAGGATGTGAAAGACCTATACAAGGGAAACATAAAAAACACTCAAGAAATAAATTGAGGAGGACCTACAAAAATGAAAAGACCTCCCATGATCCTGGATAGGTAGAATTAACATTGTGAAAGTGGTAATCTTACCAAAAGCACTATATAGATTTAATGAAATGCAGATAAAAATCCCAACTTCTTTCTTCACTGAGATAGAAAAATCTATCTCAAAATTCATATGGAAAGGCAGAAGGCCTTGGATATCCAGGCATATCCTCAGCAAAAGAAACACCTCTGGAGGCATCACCATACCTGATCTAAAGCTATACTACAAAGCCATTGTAATAAAACCAACATCGTACTGGCATAAAAACAGGAATATAGACCAATGGAACAGAATCGAAGACTCAGACTTTGGGTCAAGTAACTATAGCTACTTTATATTTGACAAAGGCCCTACCAATGCAGAAAGGAAAAAAGATAGTATCTTCAACAAATGGTGCTGGACAAACTGGACAACCATATGTAGGAAAATGAAACTTGATCCACATATCTCACCAAATTTGCCAATATTTTGTTGAGAATTTTTGCATCTATGTTCATAAGGGAGATTGGTCTGTAATTTTCCTTTTTTTTGTTATATTTTTGTGTGGTTTGGGGATCAGGGTGATGCTGGCTTCATAGAAGGAGTTTGGTAGGATTCCTTCCTCTTCTATTTTATGGAAAAGTTTAAGAAGTATTGGTGTTAGTTCTTCATTGAAGGTCTGGTAAAATTCAGCAGTGACTCCATCTGGACCTGGACTTTTTTTAGTTGGGAGATTTTTTATAAGTGTTTGGATCTCCATACTAGTTATAGGTCTACTTAAGTGGTTAATATCATCTTGATTTAATTTAGGTATGTCATATAAATCAAGGAAATCATCCATTTCTTTCAGATTTTCAAACTTAGTGGAGTATATGTTCTTATAGCATGTCCCTATGATTTTTAAACATTTCTCTGGTGTCTGTTGTAATGGTGTCTTTTTCATCTCTGAGTTTATTAATTTGTGTTTGTTCTCTCTTTCTTTTGGTCAGATTTGCTAAGGGTTTATCAATCTTGTTTATCCATTCAAAGAGCCAACTCTTTGTTTCATTGATTCTTTGGATTTATTTTTGGTTTCTATTTCATTACTTTCTGCCCTAATCTTTATTATTTCTTCCCGTCTAGTAATTTTTGGTTTGCCTTGTTCTTCTTTTGCCAAGGACTTAAGGTGCAGCATTAAGTTGTTTACCTGTGACATTTCTAATTTCTTATCATAGGCACTTAAAGCTATAAGTTTCCCTCTTAGGTCTGCCTTCATTGTGTCCCAAAGGTTTTGGTATGTTGTGTTTTCAATATCATTTGACTTCATTAATTTTTTGATTTCCTACTTTATTTCTTCATTAACCCATTCATCATTTAGTAGTGTATTGTTTAGTTTCCATGATTTTGTTTGTGCTCTATAGCTTTTCTTCTTCTTCTTCTTCTTATTTTTTTTTGGTTTTGCGAGGTAGGGTCTCACGCTGGCCCAGGCTGACCTGGAATTAACTATGTAGTCTCAGGGTGGCCTCAAACTCTCAGCGATCTTCCTACCTCTGCCTCCCAAGTGCTGGGATTAAAGGCGTGCACCACCACGCCCAGCTCAGCTTTTCTTATTATTGATTTGTAGTTTGATCCCATTGTGATCAGATAGAGTGCAAGAAATTCTTTCAATTTTCCTATATTTGTTAAGATTTGCTTTGTGTCCTAATATATGGTCTATTTTAGAGAATGTTCTGTGTGCTGCTGAAAAGAATGTGTATTCTTCAGCATTTGGATAAAATATCCTATATATATCTGTTAGGTCTATTTATTCTATGACCTCATTTAATCCAGATGCATCTGTGTTTATTTTTGCCAGGATGACCTGTCAATTGGTGAGAGTGGGGGTGTTGAAGTCACCCACTACAAGTGTGTTTGGTGTTATCTGTGACCTTAGTTCTGATAGCGTTTGTTTGATGAAATTGGGAGCCCTCGTGTTAGATGCATATATGTTTTGGATTGTTATGTCCTCCTATTAGAGCATTCCTTTAATCAATATAAAGTGACCTTCATTATCTTTCCTAACTAATGTTGCTCTGAAGTCTACCCTGTCAGATGTTAGGATAGTGACCCCTGCTTGTTTTCTAGGCCTGTTTGCTTGAAACACCGTTTTCCACCCTTTCACCCTAAGATAGTGTCCATCCTTTGTAGAAAGATGAATTTCTTGGAGGCAACAAATTGAAGGATCTGGCTTTTTAATCCAGTCTGCAAACATATGTCTTTTGGTTGGGGCATTCAGGCCGCTGATATTAATAGTTGTTATTGAAAGGTATGTATTTATTTTTGCCATTTTTCTTGTTTTGTAGTTCTTCCAGCTTTACCTTTGCTCTCTTATATTAACTAGTATTGGAGTATAGTTTGTTTTTTCCAGGTTCCTTATATGTGTGCTTTTCTTTCTCTTCAGCATGGAGGATGCTTTCAAGTATTTTCTGTAGACCTGGTTTTGTCTTCAAATATTTCTTTAGCCTGCTTTTGTTGTGTAATGTCCTTATTTCTCCATCTATTTGAATGGATAGCTTTATAGGATCAAGGAGCTTTGGTTGACAGTTGTTATCTTTCAGAACTTAGAATACATTACTCCAAGTCTTTCTGGCTTTTAAAGTTTGTGTTGAGTAAACTGCTGTGATTCTGATGGGCTTGCCTTTGTAGGTGACTTGCTTTTACTCTCTAGCTGCTTTCAATATATTTTCTTTGGTTTGTATGTTTGGTAGTTTAATTATAATATGGCGGGGAGAGGTTCTTTCCAGGTTTTGTCTGTTTGGTGTTCTAAAGGCTTCCTGTATCTGCATTGGCATCTCTTTCCCAATTTGGGTGAAGTTTTCTTGTATGATTTTGTTGAAAACACCTACTTTGCCATTGGAGTGAAACTCCTCTCCTTCTAGTCTATCCTGAATTGTTATGTTTGATCTTTTCATAGTGTCCCAAATATCTTGAAATTCCCATTCATACCTTTCTATTATTTCATCTTTCTCTTTGTTGGACTGTATTAGATCTGCCACCTGGTCTTCTAGTTTAGATATTCTGTTCTCTCCTTCACCCATTCTACTAGAGAGATTTTCTACAGGGTTTTTAAAATTTCACTGACTGTGTTTTTTATTGCTAGTATTTCTGACTGGGTTTTCTTTATTATTTCTATTTCCTTATTTATGTCTAGTATTGACTTCCTTATTTCATTAAATTCATTTCCTATGTGTTCTTTGAATCCTTTGATTTCTTCTTTGAGGTCTTTGAACCCTTTCATTTCTTCTTTGAGTTCTTTTAACAAATTTATAATCATTCTTTTAATCTTTCTCAGGCATTTCCTCTAATTCAGTCTCACTGAAGGTCGTGTCTGATGTATTAATACTTTTTGGTGGATTTATATTGTCTTGATTTTTTGTGTTTCTTGTATTATAATGTAGAGATTTTTGCATCTTGGATTAATTTAATGCTTGGGTTTTCCAATTATATGAAGCAAAATTAGATATATCAATCAATCTGATGTTATATATCTTCAGGGTAGGAGTTTGAGGTGCTAGGTGTGGCTCTTAAGACTCTCAGAGTAACCAGAAAAGTGACCCTAGGTGTTTGGTTTGCCTGCTATGAGAGTATTCAAGTAGGCTGAATGGGACAGTATATAGGCAAATTTTAAAAACTTAACTAAAGATTGCACACAATCAATGAAAAATAGCACAGAGTATTTATGCAAAAGTAGGTATTATGACAAACAGATCCTCTAACAAAGTCACAGTCCCTAAGGATGTGTGTTTCCCCACACCCTTAATCCTGTCTTCTGGTCTGTAGAGGGTTCCAAGGTCAGCTTGTGACCAAGTGAGACTGTTCCCCAATGAATGACAGAAGAAGAAACAAAGGCACTATAAATCAGGAAGCAACAAATGTTCAATCCAAAATATAGCTTATTTAAGAATGTCAAATCCAACCATCCATCAGATTTAACAAATAATTTACCCTGACATGGATGGTGCAATTAGCCCTTCTGATGCAAATCTACATACCAGGCTTATTTGGCGGGTACTGACCTGGTGTAATCCCAGTTACCTTTTGGTATGGCTTTGATCTCAGCTATGCTGCATGGCTGCTTGGGTCCTTATTTGCTGTGCTGTGGGCTCAGGAAGGCCGACTGGGTCTGTGGTCACTGCTCTGATAATGCCCGGTGCTGTGTAGGTGAGCTCATTTCCCCAGCTCTCTGGTGCTTACTGGTACTTGTTTTCGAGGTGGGGAGGGGAGGCTGTGGATGGTGGCTGAAGTCCACCTTCTGGTCCACATGATCCTCTTCCTCACAAGCCACTCCATTAGTCTCTGCTGTCCTCCTTCCACGTTTCTTGAGTTTGCGACAAGGCTGGTGTGAGTGGAGGATCACCTTATCTGGCTTTAAAATCTTGCCGTCAGGTGGCACCTGGCAGCTGGAGCCATGTGGAACTTGTCGCTGGTGCTGGAGCCACTTCTGCCTGCTTCTGTGGGCTCTAGATGCTCCAGATTTCTCCTACTTCTCTGCTGTGCTTGATAATTTGCTATACACCTCACTTTTTAGTAGCAGAGTGTTTTTTTGTTTTTGTTTTTTTTTTTTTGCTTTTTCTCCCCAAGGCTATTTTGGCATTGTTCCTATGCTGTCATCTTAACTGGAAGTCCATTTTTTTTTTTTAAATCAAGGCAGGTGCTCACTGTAGCCCAGGGTGACCTCAAATTTACTATGTAGTCTCAGGTTTGGCCTCGAAGTCACAGTGATCTTCCTACCTCTGTCTCTTGAGTGCTGGGATTAAAGGCATGTGCCCACTAAGCTAGGCTTGCCCACTTTTTCTTAAACAATTTTTTTTATTTATAATTTTTCTTTTTTGGTGGTAGGGGAGGTTGTTCTGTTTTCTTTTGAGATATTTAGAAGTCAGAAGCCATGATGGACTTAAAATATGGTAATAAAGTTATTATATATAATTATACCGATTAATTGACAGGACAATAGAAAGCAAGGTGTGGGCCCTTGAGCATCTTAGCTGTCAATGCAGCAGAAGCAGAAGTCCGATTGTAAACTGTCAGGAGCAGGTAATGCTTGAGGGGGAGTCGAGGTGTAGAAGTACCCATAATAATAAAGTAAGAATCTTTTTTTTTGTTTTCTAAATAACTTTAGATGCCTATTATTTGCAATGGTTAAAACACTATTAATAATCACTGGGTTGTCCTCTCAAAGTCATCTGGAGCCTATATACTATCGGATGGTACCAATTTCCCTGTCAGCACTTGGCAGATAGCACACTGGCAGCTGAACACTACTATAAAACTGAAAACATGTATGTCACACATAGCCAGAACACACCTATTTTTTAAAAGACATCGTGACATGGCATTGTCATCCACAAAGTTAACTCTGGAGAACCACACAATCAAGTTACAAAAAAGGCAAAGTAACTTATCTTCCCACTTCCATAATGTTCTAAATCGTTTATCATCTTTAAACAATATTTTTTTATTTTTATTATTTATTTGCAAGCAGAGAGAGACAAAAAGAGAATGGGCATTCCAGGGTCTCTAGCCGCTGCAAACAAACTCCAGATGTATGCACCACTTTGTGAATCTGGCTTTATGTGGGTGCTGGAGAACTGAATTAAGGTTGTTAGGCTTTTCAGGCAAGTGCCTTAAACGCTGAGCCATCTCTCCAGCCCTAGTTTATCATTTTGTGTTGACCTATATTCATAGCTGTCCTGGGCCAAATGTGGGTTGGAAATTGCTGTTTAGATTCTTATGACTCCTGTAAAAAATGACCACAAAATTGATAGCTTGAAACAATGCAGAGATTCAATTCTGGGAGCCAGTGGTCCATAGTCATTTTCAGGGGTATGAAGTCTATGTGACAGATACTCGATTCATTTGGAGGCTCTGGCAGAGAATCTGACTGCTGTTTTGTTCCAGAAGTCACCTATATCCTTTGACTCGTGTTTCTTTTGTTCATTGTCAAAGCCAGCAATCTAAAACTACTATAGTAGCCTATTTTTGATTGAAAGAGTGGTAGTAAATTGTGACTTCAAGCAAATTTGTCCACATGTCTTAGTTGTTTAATATGTTCACATAAGCCGGGCGTGGTGGCGCACGCCTTTAGTCCCAGCACTCGGGAGGCAGAGGTAGAAGGATCGCTGAGAGTTTGAGGCCACCCTGAGACTACATAGTGAATTCCAGGTCAGCCTGGACCAGAGTGAGACCCTACCTCGAAAAACAAACAAACAAACAAACAAACAAACAAACAAACAAACAAACAAGCAAACAAAAATGTTCACATAAAGTTTTCATGAGATTTTCTTATTAGAATTTATATCTTTGGAATCTGAAGTGACATGAGCTTGCACATTTTTTACAATCTTGCTTTGAACTGCTTACGTATCCTTATTTGCTGGACAGTTCCCATCCTGCTGCCTCTGCTCGTGTAGTGCTGTTATAGGCAAATGGTTCAACATTTGACTTTTAACCTAAGTACATTCTCAAATTTAAACTACATCTCTTTGGATGATAGAAATAGCTCACTTGATAGCCATGCAAGCATGAGGACCTAACATCCATCACCAGAACCCACAGAAAAAAGCCAAGCATGGTGATATGGGCTCGTAACCCTAGCCTTGGTGTGGTGCAGACATGGAAATCCCTGGGGCTTACTGACCAGCCAGTCTAGCCTGCCCAACAAGCTATAAGTCAATAAAAGACACTATCCAAAAAAAATGATGGACATTAAATGAGGAGTGACACCTGAGGTCCTTTGTCCTCCACACACGTATACACATGCATGTGCACCCATGCTCACGTGTACATATATGCATACACATACACACACAAAAATAAAACAGATCTCTTATTTGAGGTTATAGTTTCATATTTTAATGCAACCTATCAATCTATGACTTTTTTTTTTTTTTTTTTTTTGCGAGGTAGGGTCTCACTCTGGTCCAGGCTGACCTGGAATTAACTATGTAGTCTCAGGGTGGCCTCGAACTCTCGGCGATCCTCCTACCTCTGCCTCCCGAGTGCTGGGATTAAAGGCGTGCGCCACCACGCCCGGCTATCTATGACTTTTAATTGTGTAATTTGGATCACTTATATATAAATACATATCAATATAATTAGATTAAAATATTCATGGACTTTACTTTTATTCATCTTATCTTCATTCATTTTCCTCCTATCTCACATTTATTTAAATTAATTGACTAGTTTAATATTATGTTTCTATTACTTGGCTTATTATTTTTATATTTTAAAAATATTCCCCAGGATTTACTGTAGTCTTCGCTTAATTGTAGTCTCATTTCAAATTTTATACTGCTTCCAACATTGTATGAGAACCTTAGAATAACAAATTTGCAATTATTTTCTCTAATTCTGTGCTATACTTTTATTTAAGAGAAAAATAAATTGCCACCATCCTTTCATTATTCACTCAATGAACTTGTGCTGATATTAACAGCAAGAACCTACCCATTTCCCATTTGAACATTTTCCACATTTTTATTTCTTTGTGTAGACCACAATTTCTGTCTTTATGTTTATTCTGCTCAAGGAACTGCCTTTAACATTTGTTGTACTTAAAAGACAATTCAGGGGGCTGGAGAGATGGCTTAGTGGTGATGGCTTGCCTGTGAAGCCTAAGGACCCAAGTTAACTCTCCAGATTCTATGTAAGCCAGAAGCACAAAGGTGAGGCAAGAACAAGGTAACACATGCCCACTAGGTGGTGCAAGCTGGTGTTCGATTGCAGTGAGGCCTGGAGTGCCAATTCTCTCTGTCTCTCTCTCTCTCTTTTTCTCTTTCTTTTTCCCACCTAATTTCCCTTTAGAACTCCATTCTCCTTCATATCCCCTCCCTCTCTCCATTAGTCTGTCTTTTAATTTGATGTCATCATCTTTTTCTTCTATTATGAGGGTCTTGTGAAGGTATTGCTAGGGACTGCAAGGTCATGGATATCAAGGCCAATTTCTGTCTGGACAGTTGGATTGTAAGAAGTCGTACCCTTCCTTTGGCTCTTACATTCTTTCCATCCTCCTCTTCTGCAATGGGCCCTGAGCCTTGTAGGGTGAAACAGAGATGTTTCAGTGCTGGACACTCCTCCATCCCTTGTTCTCAGCACTATATTTCCTTTTGGGTCATCCCAGTGGTCATCACCGTCTGAAAAGAGAAGCTTCTCTAACCAGAAGTGAGAGTAGCATTAATATGTGAACATGAACATTAAGTGTAGTGCTTTCAGCGCAGCTTGGTGGGAATAATATATACATTTAGCCAGACAAGAGCAGGCTTTATACCCCTAAGGCTCATGACCTCCTCTGCCATATACTTTTGCTTAGTTTTTTCAGTATCAGGCATATATTCCCTCCCATAGAGAGGGCCTTCAGTCCAATTATGAAGCAGTTGGTTACCCCAAGAGTAGACATGCCACTATTGCACCTATTCAGTCATTGGGCCTGTATGGCCAAACTTGGATTTTCCAGTGTCCACTGTTTTCACTGCTGATGACTTCTGTCTCCCATGTGGCTGCATGCAGTGCAGCTTTTTCCAGCTTTCAGTTGGCTGCTCTACAGGGAGAAGGTTTTCTGCTCAGCTCCATCTTGCTTTCCCAGTGACCTTGCCTCTCAGGCAAGAGATGTCTTCAGCAATAGGGTGTTTCTCAAGGAAAACCAAGGGTCTTGGCAATAGCCTTTAATGTTTTGGAAGGTACAGGGACCTTCTTGGCCAACAACTCACTGGAAGGTATCTCATCCCAGGCACTGAAAATTTTCTAGTAACAGTCTATAGCTTCTGGATGTGCCATTATTCAAAAAAAGTAGGTTTACATAAGTCTTATTCACACTATCTTGAATTTAGATTGACCCTCCCCCTGCCCTTCTTTTATGCATTCTCTTCCCATGGCCTCTCTTAGGCCATTTCCTTCCCTGTAATCTGTTCTTCTACTTATATATGTGCAATACCATACACTTAAGTCTTCTTTAAAATAAAAATAAATAAATAAATAAATAAATAAATAAATAAATAAATAAAGAGAATTCAGGAACTGGAAAATAGATCCATGGTTAAAGATGCTTACTCATAAAGCATTTTGGCCCAGGTTCAACTCCCCAGTTCCCACATAAAGCCAGATGTATAAAGTGCTGAATGCAGCTAGAATTTGCTTGCACCAGCAAGAGGCACTAGCTCTCTCTCTTCTAGTAAATAAAAATAAATAAATAAAAACATTAAAAATATTCAAGGGCTGGACAGATGGCTTAGCTGTTAAGGCACTTGCCTGTAAAGCCTAATGACCAATGTATGACTACCCAGATCCCACGTAAGCCAGATGCCCAAGGAGATGTAACCATAAGGTTGCACTTGCACACAAGGTGGCACATGTGTCTGGAGTTTAATTGCAATGGCTGGAGGCCCTGGTGTGCCAGTTTTCTCTCTCTTTCAATAAACAATTTCAGGTAATGAATTCCCTCACTTACTTAGTTTGTCTATTTTTTTGTAATGTTTAGAAGATATTTTCAGTGGTTATAGATTTCAAGATTGACTATTTTTTTGTAATGTTTAGAAGATATTTTCAGTGGTTATAGATTTCAAGATTGACTATTTCTTTCTGCAGTCAGTCATATAATTACATTGTCTTCTCTTGCTTTAGTTTACGAAAAGAAGCATTTTTGGTCTTTCATGCTGTGTGTATTATATTCTTTCTATTTTGTATGTTGTCTTTAGTGATTTTCTGTTTATCTTTGGTTTTGAGAAATTAGAAAACAGTTATTGACTTAATTTTTTAAAAATATTTTATTTATTTCAGAGTGAGAAAGAGGGAGAGGGAGAGAGAGAGAGAGAGAGAGAGAGAGAGAGAGAGAGAGAGAGAGAGAGAGAGAGAGAGAGAGAGAGAGAGAATGGGATCACCAGATCCTTCAGCCACTGAAAACAAACTCCAGATGCATGGGCCCCCTTGTGCCTCTGGCTTACATGGGTTCTGGAGAGTCAAACTGGGATCCTTTGGCTTTGCAGGCAAATGCCTTAACTGCTAAGCCATCACTCCAGCCTGACTTAATTTTTTATAGTGACATTTATTCAAATTTGTATCTTCTGACCTTGTACCTACAGTTTTACCTTTTGATATTTTGGAACATACTCAACCACTATATTTTCAAATATTAAAAAAAAATTTGTTTATGAGAGAGAGCTAGAGAGAGAGAGAGAGAGATATGGGGGAAATAGGTGTGCCAGGGCCTTAGCCACTGCAAAAGATTTGTATATATGTGTACAACACTGTATACATATGTCAAATGTGCACATGTGTCACCTTGTGTATCTGACTTATGTGTATTCTGGGGAGTTGCACCTGGGTCCTTAGGCTTCATAGGCAAGTGCTTTAACTGCTAAGCCATCTCTCCACCCTATTTATTTATTTATTTATTTTTATTTATTTGGAGAGAGACACAAAGAGAGACAGGGAGAGGGAGGGAGGCAGATAGAGAATGGGTGCGCCAGCAGTGTCTCAGCTGCTGTGAACTAAATCCAGATGTGTGCGCCCCCTTGTGGGCAAGTGCGGCATTGCACCCTTGCATCACTTTGCATCTGGCTAATGTGGGACCTGGAGATTGGAACCAGCATTCTTAAGCTTAGCAGGCAGGCGACTTAACCACAAAGCCATCTCTCCAGCCCTCCACCCTATTTATTTTTTAAAGTATTTTATTTTTATTTATTTGAGAGTAGAGAGAAAAAGAAGGAGAGAGAAAGACAGAGAGAGAAAGAGAGAGAGAGAAAATGGGCATGACAGGACCTCTAGCCACTGCAAACAAACTCCAGACCCATGCGCCACCTTATGCATCTGGCTTACATGGGTACTGGGGAATCAAATCTGGGTCCTAAGAGAAATAAAAACAATTTGAAGGGAGTACAAGAACTATGTTTAGTCACAGTGACATGAGCCTATATATACAAAGTCCTAAGTAATCCATCAACAATTTGTTCAACAAATGAGTTCAACAAGTTCTCAGTATACAAAGTGATCCACTGAAATCAAATATATACATGAATCTATTGTATTTCCATTCAGTAGTAAGAAGCAAATCAAAAGGGAAATTAAAATAATTCTACTTACCGTAGCAAAAAAACACATAACAATCTTAAAAATAAATAAGTCTAAGGGAACAACAATAAAATTGGAAGATGCACATTTCCCAATTTTAAAAGTAGATCTCAAGTCAAGGCTGGGGTATAAAGAGTAAAATGTAGCTCAATGGAATAAAACTTGGAATCCAGAAATAAACGTTTGCTTTTATGACCAATTGGTTTTTGACAAGGATAACAAGAAAATTAAATACAGATTAAGGAATTTTTGGTCAACAAGAGATTCTGGGACATGCAAAAGAAAAAAAAGTGGTTTGTGTTAGTTTGGACCAATGCCAAGTCCAAAGGCACAGAACAGGCTTAATGAAGACGTCCCATTGCCTACATCACTACCAAACTCGGATTATCAATGGTAGGAAGTATATAACAGAGCAAAATGTTGACTTGTCCATCTGTAAGTGGAGGACAGATAGGGGAGAAAGGTGGAAGGGACAGCAATTTGAGGCCAGGAACACCTGTGGACGCCTGTAGGCAGGGGCGAGCACACGGAGGGAAGCTAGCAGGCATTTAGTTCATGAGTGGGACCCTGACCAAAATGTGACTGATCAGGAATTGTGTCTGCATACCCCTAATCCCCTCAACCCTGCAGGAACGGTCTGTCTGCTATAAAAATGGGGTTGGAATCTATCTTTCAGCATCCCCAAATTCCTCCACTGACGGCTTCACTGTTCTCACATTTTGTTTCTATTTCTCTTAGGACCACATTGATTTCTCAATCATGAGACTTTCACTTGCTGTTATTCTCTGACTGAAAAATCTCATGTAGTCCAACTGCTTTAATTCCTATGAACATGGCAGGGCCCTCAAATCTGAACTGTTTTCTGACATCTGTCCCTGGAGCTACAAAACTACAAACAAGGCAGGAGTAAGTCTTGTCATCAGAATAATTGCAGATATATGTCTCCTCTTCCATCTCCATTGATTACAAAGGAATGTCTGTATCCAGCTGTGTAAGCAGAGAACTGGTGACTTAACTTCTTTTTCTACCTCTTGTAAATCACATGAAATGTCTAGGAAATCCTGCCTTTTCTATAGCTGCATGGTCAGTCAGTCTCTCACCATCCTACCTGCCTCTGGCTTAGTCTGCTTTACACCCCACCTTTACACACTCCAGTTATTAACTAGACTTCATTTGCTTTCTTTATTTCTGGTTCCTTAAATATTTTATTTATTTATTTATTTATTTATTTATTTATTTATTTAGGAGGTAGAGAAAAGAGGGAGAGAGAGAGAGAGAGAGAGAGAGAGAGAGAGAGAGAGAGAGAGAAATGGGTGAGCCAGGGCCTTCAGTCACTGCAAACAAACTCCAAAACTCCAAAATCATGTGCATCTGGCTTATGTGGGTCCTGGGGAATCGAACCTAGGTCATTTGGCTTTGCAGGAAAGTACCTTAACTGCTATGCCATCTCTCCAGTCCTGTTTCTGTCTCTTTAGCACATCTTACATGCTTGATTTTTCTCAAATATGAAACTGATTCCTTTGCTATTTAAAAACTTTCAGTGGCTTCCTGGTTACTTCAAGATAAAATCCACTCTTTGTTTTGTCTTACAGGTTCAGTTGTCAGCTTTCTTTCTTCATTTCTTTTGGGATTCCTTGAGATACTAAATCTTACTATGCTATTTCATTTTAGTACAGTTTTACCTGCAGTTTCTGATGCATTGAATGTCCCCACCTGTCTATTCTCCCCTGTGGTCAGAGACTTCCTACTAATACTTTGAGACTCATTTGAGAATCATTGTTGTGTTTTTTTTCTGAGATATTCCAAACTATGTACTATATTCTTTTTAATTGATTTTTAAATTTTATCGATAATTTCCATACATATACACATTTGTTTTCTGATAATAGGCATTCTGACTGAAGTAAGATGAAATGTCAAAGTCCATTTTATTTTCAGGAAATCTTCAAATATTGAAATTGATTGATTTATATATCTTTCATTTATAAGATAGAATCTAGTTATAATAAGAGTGAATGTTTTAAAAAAACTTTTAAAAATTATTATATTTATTTTTAGAGAGAGACACAGAGAGAGAGAGACAGACAGAGAGGGAGAGGGAGACAGATAGAGATGGGTGCGCCAGCAGTCTCTCAGATGCTGTGAACGAAATCCAGATGTGTGCACCCCCTTGTGGTCAAGTGCAGCATTGTACCCTTGTGTCACTTTGCATCTGGCTAAACGTGGGACCTGGAGATTGGAACGGCTGGAGATTGAACCAGCCTTCTTAGGCTTAGCAGGCAGGCGCCTTAACCGCTAAGCCATATCTCCAGCCCAATGATAAGAGTGAATTTTAAGAATGGTTGAGAACTGTAAGCTTTTGTTCAGATTCTGGGGCTGCTTAGTAATAATTATTGTTTCAAGTCATCAAGCACATGTTGCTTAGTGATTCTGGTCCATGCATCAGGGATCGCACCTCTATTTGTAAATGTGTTCTTGTATGTTTCTTCCAGCTGTGATCTGAAGTGACAGACAAACCATTTCCAATATGGCTGGGTGGATGAATCGGGGGTGATGCTCCATGTAGCATAATCTCCTCCTGCCCGCCTGTAGCCCTTGTAGGGGAATACCCGGCCATCATTCAATTCGAAAGAACAATTACTTGCTACACAAGTAGAGCAGGACTCAATAGCAAAGTCATGTGTAAACTTCCATTTCCATCCATTGACAGCCTGGGGACGGTGGAACGGAACACTGTGGTCTCCGTCATGTGCAGGAATTGTGTTTGTACAAATTGCCTTGCAAAAGGGACATTGTTTCCAGCAGCCACAGAGGTGTTCAGATAGGATCTTCTCAATTTCAGGAACCATTTCTTCGATGGGCATGCTTGAACCATTCTCTTCCACTTTCCTCATGGCGGGATCCAATGCTGCACTCATGGCTTCTTTAAGAAACTCCATATCACTTATCTCCTGGTGTTCAATGCTTATCAGATCTCTTCGTGGGAAGATCACATTGCCCCCTAGGTGGTCACAGAACAGATCCAGCCACCGGGATGCAGTGCTGCTTCCATCTTGAGCTACTGCTGTGGACTCGTGAATGGCAGAGAGGACGGCATGCCTGATGTCATCTAGACTCATTTTTAAAACGGTCTTTACCTTTTCACTTCCATTGTCTGAACAGTATCTTCTAACGTGCTCTCCAATGTAATTCTTAAAAAAGGATTCTGGATGATGAATATACTGCCAATAAGTATCAAAACTTTCTTTCTCTGCCAGAGAAATGAGAATGTGTTTCTCCAGGTTAGCCCTGTTTCCATTGAATGCAGGACAGGTAGCTCGCATGTCCCCAGCTAATTTAGTGATCATTTTCCCCTTTATGTTAGCAGAGATAGCAGGAATGAGCTTGTTCCACAGAAAATCAACAAATGATGTGACAGAGGTGGCACCTTGGCAGGAGATCTTGAAACTCATGAAGAAATCACCTTTCTTGCTTTCCAGATAGTTCACAGGATCATTTGCTCTCTTGAATACTCTGTGCATTTCTTTAAAACTCTTTGATGCTCTTTGGAATAAACACAAAGATAGATCAATGCTGTATTTGTTTGTAAATGTGAATTCTTCTTCAGGAGAAACAGATCTTACTTCCATTTCAATGATCCTCAGGATTTCATGGAAGTCATTCACATGGTAATCACGCTTTTGCCTCCCAATATTCTCAATTGTCTCTTCAAATTTTGATAAAATACGATTTGTAATCATCTTAATAGACTCTTCATGATGGGTTTTTAAACTGTGGCGTAAAACATAGTACTTTGTATTCATTTTCACGTGCTCATCAAAATTAATCTGAAATTTATTTCCTGAATTTTGTTTTACTATTTTGCCTATGTTTTTCTCTTTTTTGAAGTACTCTAAAAGGGTATTTTCAGAATCTACATCAATGTTAGGCTCAATGACATGAGGGACAGATGAAGACACCTGGTAGACCCAGCCTGTCCAAAGTTGATTGAATTTCTCATATAATTTTTCATCACTTAATTCTTTACCCTTTAAACTTAAAGCTAACCTTTGGCTCTTCTGTAATAATTCATTTTCATAATGTGTCTTTTGTTGATCCAGCCTTTCTTGGCCTTTTCTGAGAATAATAAGTTCATTCACTTGCCTTTTGATGTCTGAAGTAAGTTTTTCTTTAAGAATCAACAACTTATGTTCAAAATTTGCTTTCCATTGAACCAGTATTTCACTATCTGTGTCTTCCTTAAAGAATTTTTCAAATTCTTCCTTGATGGTTTCATATTTTTCTTTAACTGGGATCTCCAGCATGATCACTTTGAGTGTCAGGATTTTCCCATTCTGGACCTGGTTGTTCAGTTGAGTCTGCAAGTCCCGCATGTGACTCCTTAGCTCCCACGACCACTGGTTGTACATGTTTTCTAGTTTGTTCATGGCAATGACTTCTTGGGTGTTCCTGAAGCTGAAAATGAAGTTCTCACTCACTAGGGCGCTCCACAAATCTTTAATTCGAATTTTAGTTCTGATATCTTCATAATGCTTCTCCTTGACATCTGTTGGGCAGTCTTAAGAATTCTGTTTTTCAGTTCCTGCACATTGTGGCTGTAGCGAGGATTGGGAGGCGCCATTGGGGGATTGCCATCCCAGAGATGAGCAAAGTAGTGGACCTGAGTATTGACGTCAAACTTAATGACATCACTGAAGCGGGTTACATTTGGGCACTCCTCCTGTTCAGCAGCTAATGCTGTCATTTTGTCCAGTTTTTGCACTAGTCTCTGTCGGCCTTCCATAGTTTGGTCTTTAGCTGTAACTTCTCCCACATTCTGATGGACAAAGAGGCAACTGGGGGAGATTTTGACTTGTTTCATCCGCAGAAAAGCTTGGACTGCTATTTGTAGGATGTCTTGCATCTCTGAAGGATTCTCCCCAAAAATATTGATCAGAGTCAAGTTTCCAAGTCCAATGACAAAGGTTGCTAACTCATTGTCCCAATTCTGGGATTTGTTGTTGAGTTCTGGGGCCCGAAGTCCTTCTGTGTCCACAACCAGCACAAAGTCAAAGCCAAGTTCCTTCGTGAAGGTCTCCTCCACCTTCAGGAGCTGTATGTAGGCCCCCCTGGTACACCTGCCAGCACTGACAGTGAACTGCAGGCCAAAAAGGGCATTCAGCAGGGTGGACTTCCCTGAGCTCTGCAGGCCAAGGACAGAGAGAACAAATAGCCTTTTGTCCCCAAGCTTCTCAGAGACCTTGTCAAAAACAGCTGCCACCCACTTCAGAGGCACATAGGAAGCATCTCCGTCCATGAGCTCAATGGGGACGCCACATATCATCAGGTCTGCAGCAATTTCCGGGAGGGAGAGGAAAAGGGGATCTCCTGGAGAGAAAATTTCTTCGAGAGCTTCATAGATCTGGGCAATTTCTCTGAGTAGTTGCTCTATTCCCAAGGTGCAGTTGCAGATCTCTGTGGAGATGGCGTCTATCTGGTTTTCCCAGAGCTTCCTGGATTCGCTCTTTTGTATCTTCTCATTTTCTGTATGTGTCATTGACCACAGAGATCGTTGGTTCTCATGCAAGTTTTCCAAATGTCCTTTGGTCAGGTTGTTAAAAAATATACTTATCCATTGCAAGAAGTAGAGTTTGGCATTTGTTTCTGAATCTTCTTGAAGGAGTTCAAGGACAGAGCGCATTAAGTCATTGAGAGGAAAGGCCTTTTGCAACTGCTGGGACCTAATTATTCTTTTTTTCTCTCTCAATCTCACTCTTATGTTGTTCAATGCTCCGATTCCCTTTTTCTCTCAGGTGATAGAGTTCTTTGTCCTTCTTACACCAAAGGTGCCACAGTTGTCCCTGAAGGGGAAGTAAGCTTTCCTTTATCCGAGAGAGCTCCAACTCTGTCAGGAGGGCCGTTATCGTCTGTGCCTTTGCTTTGGCGTCCTGGCAGTCACTCTGGTCTTCATCAATAAGGAATCCATGTCTGTGAGCAATCAGGGAACACTCCTCTAAGCTGAGGGCAGTGTCAGATTGCTCTAGCAGATGTTTGATTGCAGCTGTGACCTCCTCTGCTAATTCTGCCTCGTTTCTATTCCTGATGCCAATTCTCATCCTTCTTCCTAGATTTTTATTCATGGTCTTTTCTTTGTCATCAAGCAAGCAGATCACAGGTCGGGATGCCTGCCACAGGTCACGGACAATTTTTTGGTTGTCTTTATTGTCATCAGAGGCTGACATGAGGACCACGATGAGAGAAGAGACCTCCTGCAGGAAGGTGAGCTGCCGCTCATGGTCCTTTGCATCTCCATGAAGGTTGGTGAAGGTCACACACTGCTCAAATCTGTCCTCATCCTCCCCACCAGGACAGAACCAGCAGAGCTCCACCACTCCACCCATCAAGAGACAGTTCTTGCTGCTTCCCCTGCAGTGTCTGTGAAAAAACACATCATGTTTTCGCTTACTGAGAAGAGAGTTCATGATCTGAGACTTGGAAGCAGAGAGGCCATGTCCAACTCTAATGAAGGACACGATGGGGGTGGACATGTGACACATGTGCTGGTTGTTGTGACTGCTGCTCTTGTGTTGTGGTGATTTACTTGCTTCTTGCCAGCTTCTCCTAATTTGTCTGAGAGGCCAGAGAGAGAATTCAATCTGAGAAATGGTCGGAGTTGGCACCAGAAGAGGGAGGGCATATTGACAAATGGAAAGTTTTCCCACAATATATTGTCTGGCAAAATGATCTGCACAGTGAAAAATGGCCATCTGAATATCCATTGGGTGGATGTGGGGCTGGGACGTTGGGCTGGAAGAGTTAGTGAGATCATCACTGTCTTCAAACATGTCTTCATATGGATCCAAGGCCTCATCTTCCTGATGGGAGGAACCTGTGTGGACCTGGTTTTCTATGTCTGCACTGTCTTTGAAGACCAGGTGTCTCACCCCATAATCCAGTATCAGTAGCTTTTGCAGGAAATAGAAGGGAAGTTCCCATTCAGATGTGGGCTGAGTATTGAACACAGAAGTCTTGTAGATCAGATGGAAGTCAGCTCGGCTCATTTTCTGGGGGTAGTAATTTTCGAGACCTAAACGCTTGAGCACGTCTAAGAAAGGTCCATTTTCTATCACTTCCTTCTGGTTAATATCATTAATTTGTGGTTTATAAGGTTCTTTCTTTTTCTTGTGGACACTTTGCAATTCTTTTTTAATCTTGTCCATTTGCAGAGGCGAGATAATGGGATCATTATTTCCTTTCACGAATAATCTCAATTCTTTCTCTAGGCTTTCCCAGTCAGGATCTATTTCAAATTTTTTGAGCATGTTTGCAACTTCTGTATACAATGATTCTCCCATTTGTTGTCTTATGAATGTCAAACGCTGTGTTTTCTTTTCAGGAGAAAGGACCTTCAAAGACAGTGTAGCTGTCAGAGCTGTGAGCACCAAGAAGGCCTGTGCCCTGGAGCTGCAAAGACTTTTGAGTTCCTGGTATTTAAGGTGAACCCTTTGCATTTCATCCAATAGACAACTTAACTCAAAAAACCCCAGGAGAGGCTGAAAGATCTTGTTGTCCAGCTGGTATCCTGCCCCAGCTGCAATGGAAAGAAGCAGGAGCTGCATGTCTGGCTGCTCTGTTTCTTGCAGATGATTCAAGAAGCAGCTGAGAGCTGTGGTCACCTCATATGTGGCCTTTCTTTGAGCTTCTTCCGCTGCTTCTAGGGACTCTGATTTGAGGTTCACGTCCATGAGGTTGTTTTGGGTTTCTTTTAAGGCTTTAATGAAGTCAGAAAATTGTGTGATACTGACTTGCTCTTCCTCTGCCTCTGACTGGTGGATCCACTGCATGATGGAGTGAGCCTGAGGAAAGGTGGTCACTTTGTGCACATGAGGGTCTAGAAGGCTGCGTAACTGAGATTTAATAAACCCTGTGCTCTGGGTGGATGAGTTTTTGCAAAAGTCGACAGTGTGGATTATAAATGTCTGCAGACCCAAATCTGTGAGGCACATGCTGGTCCAAATGTCATAACCTTGTATTTTTTCACTGAACATTTGCTTGAAATGCATCAGCTTCTTAAGCTGCTCTTCAGGGTCAGAAACCTCCCAGGATTCCACTTCCTGTAGGAAATGTCTAGCTTCATTTATAACACTCAGTGATTCGTCTCCTTTTGGAACCTTTGCAGTGAGGCCCATCAGAGCAGTGTAGTTGTATTTCATGCAGGTAGCCACCAAGAAGGAATCCTGAAAATCATTTCTGTGGCTAGAAAGTATGATGTCCCAAATGGGCACGAGTTGAACTCCCCGGTCAATGACAGACCAGGTTTGATTGCTGGTCACAAGGCCAGCTTTCCACTGGGCAATTCCATCAGCTTCTGGTGGTCCACCTATCTGGGTCACAGATAACTGGATTTGTGTTTTGAGGTTTTGAAAAGCCTTGTTCTGAGAAGTTGTTTTCAAATGTGAGGCTGACATAGTCATACCTGCTGCCACGTTCACTCCAAAGCCACTGTAGCTGCCCCTTATGTAAGTATCCAGGGCATCTGCTGCTTGCTGCCTCACATCAGCCAGCTGCTCACTTTTGAAACCCTCTGCAACGGCCTTCCAGCAGTAGATCCCTCCTAGGTGAAGAGGGCCTTTGTTAGCATGAGATCCAAACCTGTGGAAGAAGTTTTCAGTCTTGTGTCTCAGTAAAGAGAATCTATCTGGGCCTGTAGTGTGGACCAAGAGTTCATCAATGATTTTCAGTTCTTGGAGAGCAGCCTTGGAGAGCTGGAGCTGATCCGTGGGAATGTGGCAGGCAGCCAGGGGGACATAACTGAACTTGCATGAGCAGAAATATGCATGCTCAGAATGTGACTTGTGCATTTCTTTGGATTCTGAATTCTTGCTTGGATCGATTCCACCTTCTGAAGTAAATCCATGCCATCCACGCTTGGCTGTTATTGTGACCCAAAAGCCCATCTTCTCTATAGTCTGGGTGAACTGGGCTTCAGCTTGAGAAGAGGTGAATTCTATCATTTCCATCCTCGTACCCTGCTCAGGTCCCAGGAGTGAGAATTCTTTGGGGACACTGAGTAGCTCTTCTCGCTTCCCTGTCAGGTCCTTTTGGTGGCTGGTCTTGTAAATTCCCTGCAGGGCCAGGCCTCCAGATGCCCATCTAATCAGATCCCTGTCTGGCAGGCTTTGCCTGAGGCTAAGTGCATGCTCCAGGTGATTGAGATGTCTCTGCATGTTCTCCATGACTTCTTTTAGGAGAACTCCAGGCTTTGGCCAGTACTGCTCAGGTATGTCCATCGCTTGCCTCAGCTCTGCTTCTGTCCTCCTCACTGCCTCCTCCTGTCTGTGCTTCCCTTTTGCCTGCAGCTCCCTCAGCTCCCGCAGTGCCTCTTCTGCCTGCTTCTGCCTTTTCTTCGTGGTCTCCATGGGAGACTCCTGTGACACTGAATAGCTCTTTGACTGTGAGAGTTCAAGCAGCTTCTCCAGGGCCCTTTTCTCCCATGGGTGTTGTGCCTGGGACTTGAGCTCCTGAAGGTCTTTTTGTTGTAAGAACTGTAAAGCCTGAGGACATGTTACACCCACACATTCCTGAAGCTTAGGTATCCAGTATTCCACGGTTAATCCCACTTCTGTCAGCATGTCTTGGACATTTTGCCTTCTTTCTTCTCTGGGCTGAGGCTCCCCTGCTGTGGCCATGCCTGTGGGAAAAACAGACGGTCCTTTATGTCTTATGACATTTTACAAAATTGCAGCCACATGGCCAAAAATGTAAATGTTTTAATATGGGAGTTGAGAGGGTTTATAATACCCACTGTTAATTTTTCATATTGTATATATGTATATACATATAGATATTACATATGTATATACATATTATATATGTTTATTCATTTAACAATTATACAGTTTGTTGTGAACATAAAATCATTGTGGACATTTCCAACATAAATTGCTTTTTCATTTGCTATGGTGAGTTGTAACTTGGTGTAATTATTTCTTGCTCTGTGTTGGTTTGATTCAGGTGTCCCTCATAAACTTAAGTGTTCTGAATGCTAGGTTCCCAGATGAAGGAGATTTGTGAATTAATGCCACCTGTAGGCAGTGTATTGTTGGGGGTGGGCTTATGGGTATTATAACCAGTTTCCCCATGCCAGTGTTTGGCACACTCTCTTATTGCTGTTGTCCACCTGATGTTGAATAGTGGTGATGTCCACCCTCTGCTCATTTAATTGTTTTCCCTGCCATCATGGAGCTTCCCCTCGAGTCTGTAAGCCAAAACAAACCTTTTTCCCCACAAGCTGCTCTGGGTCGGGTGATTCCTTCCAGCAATGTGAATCTGACTGCAACAGTAATGTTGGTACTGAGAGTGGGGTCATTTGCTGCTAGACGCCTGACTGTGTGGCTTTGTCCTTTTGGAGCTAATTTTTAAGAGGAATGTGGAAGGAATTGAAACCTTGGCCTAAGAGATACCTTGCAGTGCTGTAAGTTCAGCTTGATGGACAAATCTGGTCAGATTTGAAAGACCTGAATGCAGTAAGAACTATGGACTGTGAGGTTTAGCTTATGAGGATGAGAAAGAGCTTTGCTTGGACTGGACTAGAAGTAGTTTGTGTGAGAGTCATGTTGTTTTGTCCATGTCCTGAGAATTTGTGCAGGGTTGCATTGCATAGAAATGGTCTGGTGTGAATAGAAGGATATGGCACAGAAAAAAAAAAAAAAAAGAAAGAAAAGAAATCTTTGTGTAAATCTGCTACCCGAACAGCTGCAATTGAGTGGTTACAACCATTTAGATCAAGACAACAGAAAGAATGCAGACTCTTTTGAAGGGGCCTTAATGCTCAAGGAGTGTCCTGTTCTTCAAAGTCTCCTTTATTTCCCCCTGAATGAACCAATTGGCACCCTACCTGGTATTATGTAGTATAAGAAATGCTGAAAAAGAGGGTTATTGACTTTGCAACATGGTCTTGTGTTTGGGAAAGGGCCATGGGCAGTGTGAAACAGGTTTGCTTGATTGCCTGCATGGAGACCCCATGGAGCCATGAGAACGAACCATGGGTTGCAGTGGAGACCCAGTGGAGATGCCGGGACCACGAGATGGCTGCTGAGAGCTGCTGGCCCAGTTGAAGTTTTCCAGAACTGTGAGTAGCCTACCTGGAGGGGTGGAATTGGAATTCCATAGACTTGTTGCTGGTTAGAATTATTGGACTTGTAGACTTGTCACTGACTAGAATTGTTGGAGCTACAGGGTTGGATGTTTGCACTGGTTGTTTTAAATCTTGTATTGGTTTGCTATGCCCAATGCCATCGTTTGCAGAGTGAGTGTTTATTCTGTGCCATTACGATTTTGGGGGGGATATTTTGGTATATGTCTCATTTAAAAGACCTTGGAGTGTGGGGATGTTTGAACATCATTAGCATTGATAAAAATGATGGGGACTTTTAAAGTTGTACCGAATGCATCACATTTTACATCATGAGTGGTTATCAGTTTATGGGGGCCAGAGTGGATTCAGGTATCTTGCATAAACTTAGGTGTTCTGAATGCTAGGTTCACAGCTGATGGAGATTTGGGAAATAACACCTCCTGGAGGCAGTGTATTGTTAGGGGCAGGCTTATGGGTATTATAGCCAGTGTCCCCTCGCCAGTGTTTGGGACACTCTCCTGTTGCTATTGTCTACCTTATGTTGGCCAGGGGGTGTTGTCCACCCTCTGCTCATACCTTCGTTTTTCCCTGACATCATGGAGCTTCCCCTAGAGTCTGTAAGCCAAAATAAACCTTTTTTTTTTTTTTTCCCACAAGCTACTCTTGGTTGGGTGATTTCTGCCAGCAATGCGAGCCTGACTGCAACATGCTCTAATACAGACTCAGCTGCATGGAATGTATTAAGCTGCCAGATGGAGATTGAAAATATGCTTCAGGTCTTGGATGTGATGGCTCATACCTTTATTCCCAGCACTTGGGAGGCAGAGGTAGGGGGATTGCCATGAGTTTGAGGCCAGCCTAGGACTACATAGTGAATTCCAGGCTTGCTTGGGCCAGAGTGAGACCCTACCTCAAAACAAAACAAAAAATAAAAATTAAAAAAGGGAACAAAATATGCTTCAGTTTGACAGCTTAATGTTTTTTTATGAACACAATTGTGATTCAACCAGTTTTCTTTCTGATTTAGTGATCTTAGAACCTAATGTTGACTGCTTATTTGTTGTTAAGTCGGGACACACTTCCAAAGTGGAGTCACCAAGGACAGTAGAAGGGAAACAGAGATCTAAGGAAATAGGTTATTCACATTCCTCAATAAACCACCCAGCCATTATCCCTACCTTGCCTAATGATGCCCCCAGGTCATGGTTTCCTGCCCCCTTATCTCCTAAGTTGCCTGGTCACTGTTCTGGTCTCATACCCTAGCTATTTGAAATGGCTAATGTAAAGAACAAAGGTTTTATTTTCCCTTTCTCACCTTCCCCCAACTAAAAAGCCACATAAAGCCCAGGACCTGATAAACTCAGGTTGGCTGTTCTGTGCTCTTGAGAGTCAGTTCTGGCAGGTTGTGCTTTTCCCAAATAAAAGCTTTCATCTTTGCCTCAGAGTGGTCTGTACAGTCTTGGTCACTCTCAAACCTTACATCTATCACTTCTTTTATGACATTTAATATTTCTTTGCTCTCCTATCCTTCCTACTGCATTTATAACTTGGTTTATGCTTTTCACTCAATTCTTACTTTTCCTTGGTTAATATCATCTTAGTATTATATGGAATGTATAGGTGATGTCCAGCCTCTATTAATGCCATGCTTTCCCCTGCAATAATGACGTTTCCCTTTGAGTTGTTCAGACAAAATAAAAATCTTTCCTCCCATCAGCTGCTTCTGGTAGGGTGCTTTGTATTACACTATCAACCTCTCTACTCTGATATTAACCATCTCTGCCAGTGTAGATCCCATTGCTCTCATCTAGGCAGTCTTTCCTCAGTGTTATTCCCACCCCATAGACTTTGTCCTCAGTGCACATGCTGTATGCTTCCATTTCATGGCTTCTATAAATCCCTTTTCCATCCCAGCACACTACCTTACCCAGCCAATAGGTATCAAACTTCTCTGTGTTCATAGTTCATGTAATTTTTAGCTTACCCTCTGAATACTATTTATTTTCCAGCCCTATGAGCTATTCCTTGGTTTTGGCTTCCATTGTCTATTAGATTGATGATAAATTCATCCTATCTGGTTATTCTTAGGTCTGACAGGTCCCAATAGGGAGTCACCAAGGATAGCAGGATGGTGACAGAGACATAAAGAAGTGGATTATCCACATTTCTCAAGGAACCGCCCAGCCATTTGACTGCAATGCCCTCAGGTCATGGTTTCCTGCACCCTTTATTTTGTAAATCACATGGTCACTGTTCTGGTGTCACACCTTGGCTATCTCAGATCTACCCTCAGCTCTTCCTTCCCCCAACTGAAAGCCCTATAGAACCTACCACCTGAGGAACCCAGGTGGCCTGTGCTCCTCTCTTGTGAGCCAGCCCTGGCAGCTTGTTCTTTTTCCTGAATAAAACTTTCATCTTTGCCTCAGAGTGGTGTGCATGGTTGTGGTCACTCCAAAACCTTACATCTGTTGCCCTGACTTGGATAGGAGGCTGCTGGTTGCCCTCTTTGGTGTCCAGACCTCCTTTCTGCTGACCTCTACAGCTTCTGCCCATGTGGGAAGTGCAGGTTCCCATTCACCCTAACGGGCCAGGGGGCTGTGGGTCTCGGGCTGTGGTCTCCTTCTGTTCCCGTTCCCTGGGGTCGTTGGCCACCGATGTCCCGGGTGAGCTGCAGGGTCATCTGGCTGGGTGGGTGAGTCGAACATACGAACACATGACGGGGCAATGAGCACCCGGGAGACTGTCTGATGGACAGCACTCGTTTATTGAAAGGGTGGGTGGGTTTATAAACACTTGGGGAAGGTTGAGACGGCATGTACACACTGTATGGCAATCAGATGCATAGTTTATGGGCTGTCATCTAGATAGAGGAAGGACTAGTAACTTCAAAGCTATGGGGAAGGATGGGGGAAGGTAGGGGGAAGGGCGGAAGAGATTAACAGGAGGCTGTGACTTCAGAACTGTGGGGGGTGAGAAGGCTATGTGACTTTAGCCACATGAGGGTCTCTTGGGCAGCTAGCCACAGGTCAGGAATTGTGGGGGGCAAAGTCTGACTTATGGAATGGTCAGAGCTTTTGGGGTTGGGGGGAGCACCTTGCCAGTTTTGCCCACTCTGGGCGATGATAGCTCACTGCACCCTACAACATAGGGAAGGGTGGCAAATGCAAACAATGGAGAAAAAGACACTGCCTTCAACAAAATTCCTACAAATGCTGAATAACATATGTAAAAAGCAGAGCCGGGCGTGATGGCAGAGGTAGGAGGATTGCCATGAGTTCGAGGCTACCCTGAGACTACATAGTTAATTCCAGGTCAGCCTGGACCAGAGTGAGACCCTACCTTGAAAAACCAAAAAACCAAAAAAAAAAAAAAAAAAAAAAAAAAAAAAAAAAAAAAAGAAACATGATCCTTTCACCCCATACAAAAATCAGTTGAAAATTGATCAAAGACCTTTTGTAAGACCCAGAACTTTTGAAACTACAAGGTGAAAACTCTTAAAAGCATAAGCAATGACTTTCTATATGTGACTCAAGAAACTCAAGTAACCTCAGCCAAAAAAGCATTGCACAGCAAAGAAAAAAGAAATTACCACAGAGAAAATACTTCTTACAGAATATAAGAAAATCTTGTTCAGCTATTCATCCAATAGGGGTTTAATATACAAAATAGCTCAAGAAATAAAAGCATTAAAATTAAAGAACTAATAACCTTAAAACATTTGTCTCTGGCTTGTTACTTCCAGTACTAGAAATTTGTTACAACCCACATTAAGCTATTGATTGGATAGACCTATAAGGACCCCAAATCAAGACAGGCTTCTGTCAAAGCACTTGATTACCTGCTTGAGGTAAAAGTTAATAACCTATTGCTGACTTCTGGGTAAGATGGCAGCATAGGAGCCACGTAAAACCATATCAGGGAGGGATTTAAGCAAAACTACACTCTTCTTCAGAAAAGAGAAGAATATTTTTTCAGGGAAACAGCAGAAAAGCAGGAGATGGCCAGAATCCCACTGTGGAGCTTGTGGCCTGACCTACAGCAGCCCGGTCCACAGGAGTCCCAAGCCACCACCCCGAAGCACTGAGCCGCCACTTCCATCACCGCAAGCCACTGCAACCCCAACCCACCAGGTGTGCCTTGCAGCAGAAATAGAGTCCAAAAAAGGGGACTTTCCAACCTCATCAGTATCCTCACAGAGCCCAGAAATTGAAAAAAAAAAGTCTGCTGAGCTACTGAAAGAGATATAGGGGAACAGTGTGAGCAACTACAGGCTTCCTGAACTTGCCCATCCCCCAACCATCAGAACCATGGTGAACTGCCAGCATTCAGCTCCTAACAGCAGCATATCCAGCACCGTGGAGGCAAGCTCAAGCTCTCTAGCACATCACCAGCAGTGCATCCAGCACAGCTGAGCCAAGCTCCACAGCTCAGGGAACGAGGTGGGCACTCAGCATCGGTGAGTTTGGAAGCCACACCCAAAGGTAACAAGGCCCGCTGGAAAAAAAAAAAGGTACATAGGCGTGCATTGGAAGTGCTAATCTCTCTTTCCAGGTCAGGGCAGGTTATGGGTTACATATTTATGGTTGGCCTTACCATTTTCAAGTAAGCTGAATATGGGGTATTGAATATTGCTGCCTGTAATAGTTTTAGATTTAGAGGGTCTTTATCTTTTGCTTTTGTCATTATTGGGGGCAGGGTCTGATCCAGTTCCAGGCTGACCTGGAACCCAAGTCAGAACAAAATCCTCTATCTCCTAGCTGACAGGATTAAGGGTGTAGAGCAACACACACCCTTAGGGATTTTGACCTTATAAGACTGTTTGTTTTAATTCCCACACTTGTATACTCTGTGCTCATTTTAATTGAATGTGTATTTTGCTCAGTTGAAGTTCAGAACTTGCCAGTAAATTGTTCCTCCAGTCCACTACAACACTTGCTTAATAAGCAATTTCAACAGCTAGGATTACTTCTGAGGTTGGACTTGGGTACAAGTGCTACACTTGGCACCTTAAACACATATCCTGAAAGTATATAAAGGTGGATCACCACACCTAGGAACACTGCAGATAAATAGAAAACCTAAGCATCAAATCAATCCAGGATGCAAAAGTCACTACATTATAATACAAGAAACACAAAGAATCAAGACAATGCAATCCCACCAAAAATTACAAATCCATCAGAATTGTTCACCAATGAGACTGTTTTAGATGAAATTCCTGACAAAGATTTCAAAAGAATGATGTTACCTATACTCAAAGAAATGAAATAAGAAATAAAAGAAGAAATGAAAAGAATCAGAGAAGAAAACAAAGGAATTAAAGAAGAAAACAAACTCTTGAAAGAGAATACAGAAAAACAGCTTAATGAAATAAAAAGTCATTACAGGACATGAATAAGGAAATAGAAATACTGAAGAAAAACCAGGCTGAAATCTGAGCTCTGAAGAGCACAGTCAGTGAAATAAAAAACTCAGTGGAAAGTCTCACCAGTAGAATGGATGAAGGGGAGGACATTATATCTAAACTTGAACACCAGGTGGCAGACCTAATACAGCCCAACAAAGAGAAAGACAAGCTAATAGAAAGGTATGAATGGGAATTCCAAGACATCCGGGACACTATGAAAAGTATCAAACATAAGAATTCAAGGTATAGCAAAAGGTGTTTTCCACAAAATCATAGCAGAAAATTTTCGCCAAATTGGGAAAGAAATGGCAATGCAGAAACAAGAATCTTTTAGAACACCAAACAGACAAAACCTAGAAAGATCCTCTTCTCGCCATGTTATAATTAAACTACTAAACATGCAAACCAAAGAAAATATATTAAAAGAAGTTAGAGAGAAAAAGCAAGTGACCTTCAAAGGGAAACCCATCAGGATCACAGCAGATTACTCAATACAAACTTTAAAAGCCAAAAGGGCCTGGAGTGATGTATTCCAAGTTCTGCAAGATAAAAACTGTCAACCAAGATTACTTTATCCTGCAAAGCTATCTATCCAAATTGATGGAGAAATAAGGACATTCCACAACAAAGACAGGCTAAAGGAATTTATGGCAACTAAACCAGCTCGACAGAAAATACTTGCAGGAATCATTCATGCTGAAGAGAAAGCAAAACACACACAGCAGGAAATAGGAAAAAATAAAACCATACTCAAATAACACTTAAAACAAGTGAGTAAAGTGAAAACAGGAAGAACTACAAAACCAGAAAAATGGTGAGAATAAAGACATATCTTTCAATAATAACTCTTAATATCAATGGGCTCAATGCCCCAATGAAAAGACAAAGACTTGCAGACTGGATGAAAAAGCAGGATCCTACCATCTGTTGCCTCCAGGAAACTCACCTCTCAATAAAAGATAGAAACCTTCTTAGTGTGAAAGGTTGGAAAAAGGTATTTCAAGCAAATGGGCCTAGGAAACAAGAAGGAGTTGCTATCCTAATTTCTGACAGGATAGACTTCAAACCAACATTAGTGAGGAAAGATAAAGAAGTCACTTTATACTGATTAAAGGAACACTCCTACAGGAGGACATTAAAATCCTAAACATATATGCTTCTAACACAGGGACTCCCAATTTCATCAAACAAACAGTATTAGACTTAAGGTCAGATATAACTCCTAACACAATAGCAGTGGGTGGCTTCAATACCCCACTCTCATCACTTGACAGGTCTACCCAGCAAAAAATAAACAGAGAGACATCTGTATTAAATGAGATCATGGAACAAATGGACCTAAAAGATATATAGAACATTCCATCCAAATGCTACAGAATATACATTTTTCTCAGCAGCACATGGAACATTCTCTAAAATAGACCATATAATAGGACACAAATCAAATCTTAACAAATACAGGAAAATTGAAATAATACAGAAATTCATGGAGACTAAATAGTACATTATTGAACGATGTATGGGTCATTGAAGAAATTAAAAAGGAAATCAAGAAATTCATAGAATCAAATGATGATGAGAATAGAACATACCAAAACCTTTGGGACACAATGAAGGCAGTCCTATGAGGGAAATTTATAGCTCTAAGTGCCTATATTAAGAAACTAGAGAGTTCACAACTAAACAATTTAATGCTTCATCTTAAGGCCTTTGAAAGAGAAGAACAAGGCAAACCAAAAATCAGTAGATAGGAAGAAATAATAAAGGTTAGGGCAGAAATTAATGAAATGGAAACAAACAAACAAAAAAAAAAACAATAAAAATGTCAATGAAACAAAGAGTTGGTTCTTTGAAAGGATAAACAAGATTGACAAACCCTTAGCAAATCTGACCAAAAGAGAGAAGAGACAAAAATTGATAAAATTAGAGATGAAAAAGGCAACATCACAACAGATACCAAAGAAATTCAGAAAATCATACGGATATACTTTAAGAATATATATGCCTCTAAATTTGAAAACCTGAAAGAAATGGATGATTTCCTTGATTCATATGACCTACCAAATTTAAATCAAGATGAGATAGACCATTTAAATAGACCTATAGACATATAACAACTACAGAGATCCAAGCAGTTATAAAAAGTCTCCCAATTAAAAAAAGCCCAGGCCCAGACGGATTCACTGCTGAGTTTTACCAGACATTCCTGGAAGAACTAATACCAATGCTTCTCAAACTTTTCCATAAAATAGAAAAGGAAGGATTTCTACCAAAATCCTTCTATGAAGCCAGCATCACCCTGATAACCAAACCGGACAAAGACAGATAAAAAAAAATTACAGACCAATCTCCCTCATGAACATAGATGCAAAAATTCTCAACAAAATACTGGCAAACAGAATACAAGAATATATTAGAAAGATTATTCACCCTAACCAAGTAGGCTTTATCCCAGAGATGCAGGGATGATTCAACACACACAAATCCATAAATGTAATACACCATATAAATGGTCTGAAGGTCTAAAATCACATGGTCATCTCAGTAGATGCAGAAAAAGCATTTGACAAAATCCAACACCCCTTCATTGTGCAAGTATTACAGAAACTGGGAATAGAAGGAACATATCTCAATATAATAAAAGCTATTTATGACAAACCTACAGCCAAAATAATACTAAATGGGGAAAAACTTGAAGCTTTTCCTCTAAATTCAGACACAAGACAAGGGTGTCCACTTTCCCCACTTGTATTTAATATAGTACTGGAAGTCTTAGCCATAGCAATAAGGGAAGAGGCACTCATAAAAGGGATACAAATCAGAAGGGAAGAGATCAAATTATCATTATTTGCAGATGATATGATTCTATACATAACAGACCCTAAAGACTACCAGCAAACTGTTAGAGCTGATAAACACTTTTAGCAATGTAGTAGGATACAAAATAAACACACAGAAATCAGTAGCTTTTCTATACACTAACAACAAACATGCAGAGGATGAAATCAGGGAATCTCTCCCATTCACAATTGCCTCAAAAAAAGAAAGTATCTTGGAATAAACTTAACCAAGGAAGTGAAGGATCTCTACAATAAGAACTTTAAAACTCTCAAGCGAGAAATTGCAGAAGACACAAGGAAATGGAAAGACATCCAATTTTCTTGGATTGGAAGCATCAATATTGTCAAAATGTCAATCTTACCAAAAGCAATATACACATTTAATGCAATCCCCATTAAAATCCCAATAGCATTCTTCACAGAAATGAAAAAAAATCCTAAAATTCATCTGGAAGCACAAAAAACCTCGAATATCCAAAACAATTTTGGGCAACAAAATTCAGTCAGGTGGTATTACCACACCCAATTTTAAATTATATTACAAAGCCATAGTAACAAAAACAACATGGTACTGTCACAAGGACAGGCATGTAGATCAATGTAACAGAATAAAAGACCCAAATATTAATCCAGGCAGCTACAGCCACCTGATTTTTGACAAAAATGCCAGAAAGATAGCCTCTTCAACAAGTGATGCTGGGAAAACTGGATATCTGTGTGTAAAAGGATAAAAATAGATCATTGTCTCTCTCCATGCACAAAATTCAAATCCAAGTGGATCAGGGACCTTAATATCACACCTCAAACACTGAAACTGCTGGAGAAAAAGGTAGGGGAACCCTTCAACATATTTGCATAGGCAATGACTTTCTGAATATAAAGTGAGGAAACCCAGGCTCAGAAAGCCAAATGTCACATGCTCTCTCATATGTGGAACCTAGCTACAAATGTATAGACTTATGTGTGAACTGGAACCAAAAATAGGAACCAGAAATGAGTAAGCTGGTAAAAGGCTGTAGGGGATGCAGGAGAGGAAAGGATTTAAGTGTATGGTATTGCACATATGTAAGTAGAAGAACAGATTACAGGGAGGGGAATGGCCTAAGCGAGGCCCTTGGAAGAGAATGCCTAAAAGAAGGGCAGGGGGAGTCAGCCAAAATTCAAGATAGTGTGAATAAGACCTATGTAAACCTACTTTTTTGAATAATGGCACATCCAGAAGCTGTAGAGTGTTACTAG